>JARHVA010006135.1:0-545000 GCA_037957365.1 Torreya grandis | reverse complement strand
GTCATAGTCATAAGGGTGGATTCTATCTTACATCCACCTCAGTACAATAAAAATTAGTTAGATCATATCATGAAATAATCATAATAAACTATTGTAAGTAAACCAACTAAATAATCATGATCATAATGTACCATAACATAATATGAACAACTAACAAAAAGTTAATGATCATGATCATAGTAATAAATACTATCCACACATCAACATATTACTAATCTAACTATTTAACATAACAATTTAACCAATCATTAATCATAAAAATAAGAAATTAATAGATTAATGAATCTAGAGGAGAATCAAGGTGTAACATCCTTCCCCCTAGATCATCATCCCAATAACACTTATTTCAAAAAAAATTCTAAAATAAAATAGTTTTTAGAAAAAAATAAACATCATATCCATCAAAATAGTAATTAAATATATGTGGAAACAACTTATGAAACTCTTCATAGTCTTCCTAAATGGCACTATTTTCATAATATTAGTCCCATTAGACCTTGCACTATGACAATTCTCTATTATGAAAACTAAGTTTGTGAGTGTCAACTATTTTGACTAGTTCTACTCTAAACACCTTCAAATCCATAATCTATAAAACATTTCAACCCAATATATGAGAAGGATCAGTAGCATACTTTTTAAGATAGGACACATAAAAAATATAATGCATGAGTTCTAAAGTTGGTGGTAAATTATGCTTGTATACCACAAGATTGACAACTTCTAAGACTTGAAAGGGTCTCACATATATAGGAGATAACTTGACTAATTTTTTAAATTTAATTGAGCTATTTTTTTTGTTTAAACTGCATAAATACTTTATCTCCTACTAAAAACTATCTTTCTATTCTTTTCAAATCAGCATAGCTCTTTTGTCTATCATTGACTTCAGCCAACCCTTGCCTTATCATTTTAACTTGGTCTTCCATTTCCATAAGTATATCTTGACTAAAGATTACTCTATCCTATTATACACCTTCTTCTATGCAATGTCTCAAATAAATCCATTTTCAAAGTTGATTGGTATAAATTGTTGTAGGCAAACTCAACCAATGGAAAATTTAATTCCAATCTATATTTCTGGTCCATGTAATACATTCTTATAGGATTTTTTAAAACCTGATTCACCCTCTTTTTTTGTCCATCTATTTTTGAATGGTATGTTATACTAAAGTTTAACTATGTACCTAAATCTAAATTAAAAGTCAATGAAAATTTGGAAGTCATTTTTGGGTCATTATTAATCTCTATAATTATCTCATGAATCTAAATTAAAAATCCATGTAATCTATATAATTATTTCATGAATCTCTTCACAAGAATAAGTACATTATCTGAAATATTACCAGGAATGAAGTGAGCTACCTTGGTGAGTTTATCAACAACCACCAAAATCATGTCATGTTAGTTTCAAGACATTGACAAACCTTGGACAAAGTCCATGCTAATAACTTACCATTTCCATTTTGGTACGGTATTTGGGTATAGAAACCTAGTAGGATGCACATGCTCGACTTAAATTGATGACATTCCAAATATCAATAAAAAACAATTTGCGACATATTTTTTGATTCTTTTCTATAAATATAATATCTTTAACTCTACCATGAGATTAGTCAGACTTAGATGACCTAAATAGGAACATTATGTAGTTTCTTAAGAACCATACTACTCAAATTCTTCTTAGGTATGTGCATGGAGTTGGGGGACAATTTTGTAGACATACCCAATAATATGTATGCATTATTACATAATGCATACTTATTTTTTGGTATAATTAATGTATACACATTCCTTCACTAATAGGAATGCATGTATGTTATAAGAATGCATACACATTCTTATCATTAAAGGAATGTGTACGCGTTAACTAGACATTAAAACATAAAAAAACTGATTCAAAATCATTTCATTTCTTCTCATTTTGCATTCATATGTTTATCCTCTAGATCACATTTTGCCCTCTTAGTTCATATTTTTCCCTCTAGCTCACATGGAAATCATTGCTTTTGATCTCATACTCATGAGATCGATGATGCCACCATAAAAAAGAGGTAATTTTTGTAGATTAAATATATTTTTTTGAATTTTTTAAATGTTTTTCATCGTTTGATTTGTAATTTTTCTCCAACAAGTCAACATGCTCTACCTAACCCTCTACCTAATACTTTGCCTAACCCTCTACCCAACCCTCCTTACCCTCTACGTAACTCTCTTATAGCTCCACTAGATCCCCTAGGTAGTCAGGAGGATATAGCTACTCACATAGTAGAGAAAAAAATTGAAATTGAGTAGAGAATTAGGAGAATGAGGGAGGCCACTTCTATGAATAGCCATCATACTTATTTGGTCAATACCCTAAAGTTAGTATTAGGTCAAATTGACTTGATAATGAGTCAAAGTGATATATGGAGATCATATGTTGATAGTTGTATGGGTTATTATGCTTAAAAATTGTCAGCATATGAGGTGGAGAAGAAATAAATAACAAAAAAATAAATGTGTGCCTTATTTATTAACCCATCTTACTTGGCATTCTTATTTTGTACATGAATATTTAAGAAAACCAATGAATTAAATATTATTTGAATCACTTGTATTTATATTATTATGAATGATTAGTTTTGAATTATTCTTAAGGATCAAAAATGTTAAGAGATTGAGAATAACTTGTTAGGATAGTGTTGCAAATCAGATGGGTATGACAGAGCCTACAGTTAGAAAGATTGACATTTCTTGTTCTTAATAAGATTTGTTTCTATAAGAATGAAAATGAGATAATAAGGGGTGTTAAATATATATATTTTTAATTTAATCCTATATTGGTGATTGAATCATTCTTAGATTGGTAGTTGTTAGACACCTAGTCACTTATCTCAGTTTTGAGTCTTATGCATGGAGTAGGATTAAGGACAATAGACCTTTATAAGAAATAAAGAATATTAGTGATTGAATTTGAATTATGTTTGTATTTTTATGTATATTTATGGAGGATAATTATAAAAAAAACATCATTATCTATTTCTAAATCCAACTGATCACATTCCCTTGCTATGGTTTGATTTGAATCTTCTTTCACAAGCTATCTCCTCTTTTGACTCTTTGGGCTTAATAGCTTATTGAACTTAGTAATTATTAATTTTAGTATTAGTATCACCTCCTTTGTGCCATTTAAATATATCCATACATTCAAAAATCATACTTTACCTCATTCCATTCATCTCATTCACAAACTTCTGCTCAATCTCTTTCTAGTTTCTTACTAAGCACCTTCTATGGGTCTCATGGACCAAATCTTGGTCTATGTTTAAAGAGCTCAAAATTTTGTCACATATGGTCTTATATTATCATAAAATACCTTTTATAACCCCATTAAATTACTAAAACAATCTTTGACACTCATTCCACACCTTATGGACACAATGCTCTCTCAAGGCTTATAGCCTTTTTTTACTGTATTTTGCCTTATATAGAAAATTTATGATTTATAAAGAGATTATAAGTGTATTTGTAGGTACCATATATCCTTTTACATTTCTATTTAAAATTTCATATCCCAAATCCACCTCTAACTATCACTTCCTTCATTAGCCTACCCTTATTTAGGCTTAATTAGCCCTATTCCAAACCCTCAATCCTAGAATCTACACACAGCCATATAATCTCAAGTTAAAAATATTTTATTTAAATTTTACATGTATATGGTATAAATATTATAAATTCTCATTAAATTCTTGTGGTTAAATCTCTCATAAATGCCCAAACCTACTCTAGGGTTTATCATGCCCTGTATAGACCCGAGGGTCTAAACAATTCCATATCTTGAGACCCAAAACGTTTTAAAGGACAAAATTTCCTTAAATGGGTATATTTTTACCTTTAATAACCCATATAATCATTTTAAATCTGATATAAACCTTTTATTCAAGTGGTCTAGCTTGATTTATGTTACATTGTGCACTCCCTTATAGACGATGCAAGGTATATTTGAACTGTCACTTCAAGGGAATTAAAAACTTCACTAAGGTCATAATAAAAAATTTATACAATTTAAAATCATACTAATAATAAATATCATCATATTATATTATCCTTTTAGGTTTTCAAAATGCTTACAACTCACCAATTGATTACAAACATGGGTCTTGATTAAACAGGCCTATGTCTTATTTCATGAAATGATTCTTGTCAGAGATGTTCAATAAATTATAATAATTATTATACACATTTAAAAACTCTTATTACCTATCAATTATCATTCAATAAAACCTTATCTCACACCTCCACACCTTTTTTGTCACCTTACAAACAAGGTTGGACTGCATATACAGGGTTTCATTATTCAAGGGACTATGTAATAAAGTTTTCAATATCTATCTTATAACTCATTTTATTATTTGTTTACCAATAACTAATAATTATACATAAATCACCTTTCAGAAAACATAATGGTCCACATATGTAAAGACTTCAAACTAAATACCTTATTCAATTCATGGCATAAGACAATACAAAGGGCACCAACTTGTGAAATAGGGTACAAACTGAGCTATCCTTATTTGAGTTTCCTATATAATAAAAAGAGATATATTTAAATTTTAACTTCATAATAAATCAAATCCCTTATTGGTTTCTAAATATATTTAGACTCAAGTTTCCAAATTATGTTTTTTAGGCTTCTGCACATAATTGACTCTCAAGAGGTCAAAATCACAATTTGACTCTTCCATAATATAAGACCTAATTCACAAAGGTCTTTCAAAAATAATAAATTTGATCTAATCCTTGTACAAGGATATAAAATTCAAAATCAATCAAAACTAATCTTTGACCTTTTGAAGCATTCTCTAAAAATGAATTTCTACAGGCAAGTGAAAACATATTAGAGTTTTTGGACATTTCTAGATATATATGAGGTTAAAAATCCATGTTTACATGTTATTTACCTTATTCCAACTTGTATTCTCCCCTTCAAATGATCAAAATTCTAGCTTTGCTCTTTACGCCTTTGAGATTGCTTATGTGGTTTTGAGCTTGCCGATGGGGTTTGCATGGAGTTCATAGTGTGAACACTCTTTAAATGTGTTTTATAGGATTAAAAACATCATAATATTCTTTTAAAACACTTAAATAATCTTGTAACCCATTGGTATACATTAAATCTCCAAGAAACATGCCTACACCAATGATGACTATCATGAGGCATAAATGGGATTATGTATGAACAGTGGGCACTTTCAATCTTCACATGATCTTAAAAATATTATGTACAGGTAATTTATTTAATTATTACCAATCTTAAAAGGTTTTAAATCTTTTTGATTCATATTTTTTCATGTGGACCTTTTTTACTAAACTTTACCTTGAGCTCCCTGTTTGTTTCCTACATGCCTAAACTTGTCTTTTTTCAAACCTTTCCTTGAAAACTTGAATTTTATAAATTAAATATGGTAAATAAGGTTTAAAACATCTTATTATACCATTTTAACACCTCTCCAAGGCTTAAATTCCTCATTAGCACTCAAAACTGATAAAATCTCCGTTTGGTCTCCAATGGCTACTAATTAACTGCAAGAGGTCTATGTAAGAACAAAAAGTATTTTAGAATTTTTTAGGACCATAATTATTAAATTTTATTATTTTATTGGTAATTTATACCATTCTTACCAAATTTAATTCTTTGACTTGATTTATAGATGCCCCAAAATGGCCAATTCCTCTAAGGCAAGTTGTAATGTTGACTGTTAATATACATGGGGTCAAATATGATAAAACATAGAATGTTTTCCCTTATAAGAAATCATAAAAAATATTTGTTCTATGTATATTATGTCATAATTATTCTCTCCACCCAATTTTGTGATTATATCATGTATATTTTCACCTGTAGCCCCATTTTTCTAGAAGCTAGTGACATGTTGCCTACTTGGTCAAGTTTAAAAATTGAGATTCCTTCCCTTTTTCCTTTATTTGAGATATAAAAATGTGAATTTTATTTTAATATTTCATTTACCTCCTTTAAATTATTCCACCCTTCATTTTTTTTGCTTTACCCTGATGCAACCCTTCAGTATGTCTTCCCATCTTCCTTAACTTCTCTTGCTTGTCAACTTTCTCACTCTTGGCTTCTTGATTTTTACTTCTCTATCTTAGGCTATACATGTATCTTACTAATCCACTCACATCATAACATTCATCTTCAATTTACTCTTTTAATCTATCTCACACTAGATTATAATAACCTTTAACAACCAAATCTCTTCATGATTGAACTAGGTCTCCTATAGGCATTCTTCATATAGGATAACCTTTATTAGGCTTCTAAAACTTATTCTATATAAATTCACATTTTCCTAAAATATCAAACACCAACTTCACTTCTCAACCTCACTATTTAGTATATTAGCTAGTAGCCTTTATGCAATATCCTTAAACCACAACAACTCCATGTCAATTTGGTATTCAACTTTAAATAGGGTTCTTGACTATTTTTCAATAGATCTCACAATAATATGTATATATGTCAACTTAAACAGTGTTTGAGTGCTTATTTATTTCATTATTATTTGAAAACCATTCACCAAGGTTGTATTATGCCATATTGTGTGTCTAAATCTTGTTCTCTCCTCTTTGAAACTATCATCATGCCTAAAACTTGTCATTGTGATCAAACTCAAACATTATGTCTAAAGGATTCCCTATCCTACTTGTTCATCTCCTAATGAACATTATTTACTACAACAAATATTTATCAATCATTCATTACAAACATCCAAGTTATCCTTCTTATTATTAGTATTGTCAAAGATCTCATTTAATGTTTTGTTTTGCCTTCAAGGTTCCATCTATAATCCTATCCTTCTCTACGTTCTTAGGCTTAATAACCTACTTCACTATATATATATATATATATATATATATATATATATATATATATATATATATATATATATATATATATATTATGTGTAGCTTATAATCATTTCTTGATATCATTCACCTCTCTCATGACACTTACATTAATTTCCAAATTCACACCATTCATTCCATTCCCAAACTTCCTCTCTTGTTTTCACTAGCTTCTTGTTAGGTTATTCTCTTAGGTCTCAAATACCAAATCTTGGTATAGGTCTAAATGGCAAAATATTTTGTCTTGGTTTGTCTTGATTGATCCTATCACATTTTTATTAACCTCTTTCAATTTATCAAACACACTTTAACCTTTAATTCCACATATAAGGCTCATAAGGACAATCCTAAGCTTGTAGCCTTTTTTTTACATTTCCTCTTTGTTTGGTCAAAATAGGAACTATTTTTAAGATTTAATCACATTTATAGCCACCCTCTATCTAAATATATGTTTTTGTCAAGTTTCATGCCCAAAATCCACACTTAGATTACAGTTACTTTGTAACCCATCTCTTCATTAGGCATAATCAGCCCTTAAGCACACCCACAAGTCTATAAACTGTACTATATGGCCCCTTTCAATATAAAACTTCATGATTCAATTTCACCATATATACTTATGTGTGGTTGCAAATTTTTATCATTTTTCCACTGTTAAAACTCCCTAAAACATCAAAACCCTAATCTAGCATTTATCTTCCTCTATATAGGCTTGGGAGCTTATATAATTCCATTTCTTGAGTTTAAAAAGGTTTCAAAGGACCTAAATACCACATATAGTATATTTTCACCCCTATATCCATCCAACTTATTTATAATCTTTTTTCAATCCATCTAATACCCAAACATAACAAAATACAATGGAATGTGTACATTTTTAGTTGATTATGAAAGGTTTTTAAGGGACTGTGTAATTTCAATACATTTTGTGCCTCGCCTGGGTCATTATTATGACTAATATCCTCATCCTTGTGTTCATATTTCACCAACATACCAACCTATCATTTTATTAGATATACACATCCCTTTATTAGATAATATATAAATGAAAACAATGGTTTTAATGCACCTACATGATTTAAATGGTTTGAGAATAATTACCAACCATTCTAAGGTTTCAAAGTCTCTTCTCTTGATCTATCAACCTTTCCCCATGCTCATATTTTACTAAATCAATGACCAACCATGTGGTCTCAAATGAAACTCTCCATTTCTTGACATAAGAGAATGCAAAAGACATCAACTATGAAAATATGGTATTATCCCTAGGCAAACTGTGTATTTGATCATTTATCATTTGAAAACAACTCTACTTAACACTTTAAAAATCTCACATGGACACCACACTAGTTTATACAAAGGATGCTCTTGCATCAATAATTTTAAACACTTGTCTTCATTTGGTCCATGATACCCCTTGGCCAAGCTTTGAAGCCATTTTGACCACCTATAGGTGGCCATTTAGGTCTATTACAATATTTTAGAAACTTACAAAAGTTATCATCTCTCATGAACTATAAACTTATCCCTTTTTAGTGTCAAGATCCTTCCATTACCTATAGGCATGCAATTTAGTTTAACTAGGCCTAGAGGGCCTAATAGGCTCCTTGACTGATTAGTAGCCTCCTAAAGGCTTTTTTAACCTTGTAAAACTTTGAAAAGCTTCAAAAAAACCTTTCAGAGGTCTTGAAACCTAATTCTAATGGCACTAGCTTCTAGCCATGTGTATATGGTTCACTTGGACTATTAGGCCTATTAGGCCTTTTTGGATATTTAATGGCCTCCAACTAGAAAATTGACACTGAAAACACATATAGAGGTGTGGATAACATCTAGGACCAGGTTATTGGCCTCCCATCTAGACTAGTTGACAAACCCACCATTCATTCTGGATTGAAGAATGCCCTTCCATATACAAGAAAGATGATGATTTTTAGCCTAACTTTAGGCATGCATAAAACCAAATATATAAGTCATATAGAGGAACCATAAGATTATTCTTGTGTATGTTAATTCCCTATAATATCACCCTAAATCTATTCTAAATCACCTTTAAGAGCAATCTGTGGTAGAAGTTGCAATAGCAGGTCCTAAAATGCAACTTTTTGGTAGTAAAGAGACAACTTGTTGACCTCCAACTAGAATTTTTGACTCCTAGACCTGTAGGTGCAAATACATCACTTCAAGCACATATATATAAGAAAATTAAAAATTATCCAATGATCATGACATATAATTCCACCTGCAAGTGCATTTTCACTACTATTCAGGAACATGAAAACACTGACAATGAATGTTGTCAAAATTTAAGATATGGTCAAATAACTCCATTTTCGATGCTTATTGGTTGAAAATAGAACTAAAAACATGTATGAAGGGGTGGATAATAACTAGGACTAGGTTCTTGGCTTCCCATCTAGCTTGATTGACAAACCCACCACCCATTCTGGGCTCAAAAACACCCTTCCCAATACAAGAAAGATGTTGATTTTTAGCCTAACTTTAGGCATGCATAAAACCAAAATTGTAAGTCATATGGATGAATCATAAGATCCTTATTATTTATTTTAAATCCATATAATTTCACACCACATATATTTCGAATCACCTCTAATAGAAATCTATGGTAGAAGTTGCAGTAACAGGGCCTAAAATGTAACTTTTTAGCAATGAAGAGACAACTTGTTGACCTCCAACTAGCATTTTTACCTCTAGGACCTGCTGGTGCAAACCCATCACTTAAATAACATATATATAGGAAAATTACATGTTTTATAATTATTTTGACATACAATTTCACTTGCAAGTGCATTTTCACTACTATTCAAGATCATGGAAACACTGACAATAAATATTGTCAAAGTTGAAGCTACGGTCTAAGAACTCCATTTTTGGTGCTTGTTGGCTAAAATTGGAACTAATAACACATTCATAGGGGTGTATAATATATATTAATAGGTTATTTTCCTCCCATATATGTCAATGGACAAATCCACCACCCATTATGAGCTCAAGAATGCCCTTCTCAATATAAGAAAGATGTTAATTTTTAGCCTAACTTCAAGCATGCATAAAATCAAAATTATAAGTCATATGGATGAAATATAAGATTCCTCATATGCATGTTAAATCCCTCTAATTTAACCTATAATATATTCTAAATTACCTCTAAGATCAATCCATGGCAGAAGTTATAGTAACGAGTCCTAAAATGTAACTTTTTGGTAGTGAAGAGATAACTTGTTGACCTCCAACTAGCATTTTTGCCTCCAAGAGCCCTAGGTAAAAATTCATTACTTTTATCATGTCTATATAGTAAAATTACACATTTTATAATGATCATAACATCTAATTCTTCTATCAAGTGCATTTTCACTATCATTTAGGAGCAAAAAAAAGTAACAACAAATATTGTCAAAGTTAAAGCTACGGTCTGAGAACTCCATTTTCAATGCTTGTTGGATAAAACTAGCACTAACAACACATCCATAGGGGTGGATAATTTTCCAAAACTAGGTTATTAGTCTCCCATCTGGCTTGGTCAATAAACCCACCACCCATTCCAAACTCAAGAATGCCCTTCCTAGTATAAGAAAGATGTTGATTTTAGCCTAACTTCAGGCATACATAAACCAAAACTATAAGTCATATGGATGAACCATAAGATCAATATTATGCATGGTAAATCCATTTAATTATTCCCCAAATATAATTTAAATCACCTCTAATATAAATATGTGGTAGAATTTATAGTAACAAGTCTTAAACTATAATTTTTTTGCAGTAAAGAGACAACTTGTTAACCTCTAACTAGCATTTTTATCTTTGGGACCCACAGGTGAAAATCCATCACTTTGAACACATTTATATAGGTAAACTACATGTTATCTATTGACCATGACATCTAATTCCACCTACAAGTGCATTTTCACTACTCTTCAGGAATGTCATACCAATGAAAATATGCAAATCAATGAAAAGTGTGTTTGTTTTATGTTTAACATTGGTGCGTAATGCCATTTGAGGCAATTTTAATGCAATTAGTTTAGCTATAATCCATGTAGATCATTATAAACAAGGATGTTTAATTGTTTGGAAGGATACAAGGAGAAAGACACTTGTCATGATCAATTTTTTAGGAGTGTGAAAACATTAAATACTTTTCATAAGCTTCTCTTAGCTTCAAGAATATAAAATTATTTACTAGCATTGCCAATCACGTGAAGGTGGAACCTTAAAAAAAAAATTAATAAGTAATTAAAGATGAAATTTATGCATGTAATACCTACAAAATCAAAAATATTTGGTAAAATTGATTACATCTACATTATACAAGTCAACATACTTGTGCATTTCAATCCAACAAACCACTTGGATCTTCTCCAATCTTGATAGTATCAATAACAGCTTCATGGCCTGACTCGTGAACTTTCCATATATTCCTATTTCTTGGCCTCCCATTATATTTTTTTAATTGAATATTCATTACAAGAACCAAATTTGAATAGTCTAATATCTTCCTGTGCATTTCAAAGTCTTTCGACAACCATATATTTGAATTTTTATAAGATATCATCAAAGCCAAGTTCTAGTGACTAACACAAACCCAATGGGATAATCAATTTTTTCTCCATTTATGATTGGGTAAGTCAATTTTTAATTTCCATCTACACACTGACATAAGTAATAATTTATTCCCTCTTCATTGTCCTCATTTGCAATAACTGCAAAAACATGGCTTGCATAAAAAAAATAATTTTTAATGACACTATGAAGATAGATAATGAGAATAAATAATACACAAAGATTAATCTTTTACCTAACTACACTAGATCAAATATATGGTCAAATTCATGTGATGATGTCATATTTATAAGTCACAATGCTAGTGGAACTTGATATGTGTTGATTAGAATTAGAGGTCTAGAACTCTAGTCATCCACCCACTCTTGTGACTCACACCATTCCAAATAGATTCCATGCATTCAAAACAAAAACATGTAAAATGTTGTGTATGAATAGTCTAAAAACCTACATTTGATCTATGAAATGAGTGAAGTTCACTTAAACCTATTATAGTCAGGCAATCTTCATAGTTTGCCAAGTCTTTTTCATCTATTAATTTAGAATGTCTATAAATAGTAGAATTTGATTGAGCACCATGACATATTTTCTCATTACACCATTCCACCACAATTTTTCAATAAAATTAGCAACATTATCAAATTTTAATTCTTCCCTTACAATGGCTCTTTTTACACGTGCTCCAGCACCATCATGCTCCCCTTTTTCATGATCAACCTCAGTGAAACTCTAAATATGTTATACACTAGTGGTAACGTAAATCTTGATCAACCAATAAAACATCCATGCATTTTTTATTTATGATGTGCAATTTTTTGACTAAATGTAATTTTGATTGAAAGTAATATTTCACTGAGTCAACTATCTATAGAACTTCTCAAAAAAACCTTGCACATACTATGTATAATGTGATCAATCATTTTTGATATAGAAATGGTACTCCCTTAATATTTTTTGATCTTCCTCTCTACTATTAGGTGCATGCATGAATGCTATATACATGAATATGGTAACTTATTTTGAGTTGTAATACTACAATTATTATTCTATTTGTGGTTTGAATGTGTAATTTTCATCAAAGTCAACTACTGAAACAATAAAATAAAGTGGGAATGTGTACTTTATTAGTTTGAAATGTTCATCCAACCATTTATCCCTATGTGTGTGCCTTGCATACTCATAAATAATTTTCTTCATGAATTCGACCATAAATTTTGAAATAGGTATTTCATAACAAACACACACCTTTTAGTTTATTTTCCATCTTTTAGTTGATAAGTCATAGATTTGTACTTAGTCAAACCAACTAATTATTGTTCAAGGCACTTGTACACCCATCATGTATACATTTTTTTTATTTTGGCAATCCACCACAAATGCTATAATTTCCATCTAAACATGCTTTCTTATAATATAAATATCCATATGGTCTTTTAAAACATATTTAGAATAAATTCCCTCACTAATTTTGACAAAACATCTATGCCACACTCCTACAAAATGTTATTAGTATGCAAATTACAATGAATATGGAAAAAAAATCATAGTGCATTGAAAAATCAACATGTTGCCTACAACAATAAGTGGTACGTATGTGATTTATTTTTACATAAAAAGGTTTGGACATTTCAAAAAATCTTTGACTAATAGCAATTTGAGGATGTTTTTCTAAAAAATTAAGGGTATAATTGTGTTTGAGTCATATCCAACAAATGTTTTGGATTCATTTCATGATTACGAGAACCAACTCTTCTTTTCACTACATCTCTTGTATTGGGCAAAACTGTTGTATTGTCTCTCCAAAATTGTGCAAGTAAGTCTTTCAAATCATTAGCTATAGACTTGTCCTTTCATGGAAGTCTACTAGAGAATGCCCAGAGCCATTTCATATTGGGTTCATTAAGTCTTGCATGTCTTTTAATTACTTTTATTAATGTTTTTCTATTTATATCAAGTGTTCATCTTGTTTTTGAAATCAATAATTTTTTCCTTGTTTCATCACTTACTACACAAGTTATCATTATATGCTAGGTAACATTACAATCTTTGTTACAAGATCTCAGGCCTACAGTATGATATGCATCATGTATATTTTCAATAATTTCATCATTCTCAGCATCAATGTTATATGTTCTTAGTCCTAATGTGTACATTTTATGTCTCATCTTAACTAATTTCATGAACAAAATAAATAATTGACATCTTTGACTATCATATTCCAATCTATGAAAGAAACTATCCCAAATTTCTTGAGCCAATCTTCTTAAATGGTAGTCAAACATTTTGTTATATATTATTTTCAAAATATTTTCATTGACTTTAATTAAGTACTTTTCTTTTCTATGCACAATTATTGGATTTGTTGTTATTGGGGGAATCCGTTGAGAGGGTGTTTCAAAATCATTATATGTTTCCATGAAATTTTCTTCATTGTTTGTTTCTTCATTATATATTTCCATGAAATTTTTTTCATTGTTAATTTCATCATTATTTATCTCCATTAAATTTTCTTCATTGTTGGTGGGTAAAGTTTCATGCATATGCTCTTCATCAACAAAATCAAAAACATCAAACATTAAATGTGAATTACCAAAATTATCTAATTTATTATTGTCAATTTCATCATAATTCTATTCATTATTGTGAATTTAATCATAACTCAATTCATTATTGTTAGTTTCATCATTATTTAATTCATTATTGTCAATTGCCTCAATATCTAAGGCATTTGGCTTATTATGGTCACTATTTATACCTCATTTGGAATGAAATGCTTGCAATCATACCTTGTTTCTTTATCTTAAATATTTTTATTTCTTTGGTGTTTTTTTCTTAAACTTATTCCTCTTTTTTTAATTTGACCTGGAGCCCATTCTGACAAAAGCAACCAAGAAAGTACTTCAAAATATGGTGTCCAAAAAAACTAGAAAATGTATGCAGAGAATATGCAGAGTGCATAGGGAATGTTTGTTGGGGATAGCAATCTTAATTTGGGACAAAAATAGATGTTGAAAAGTAAGTTGTTGTCTATACTTAAAGAAACATGTATGTGTTATAATAATGTGTATGCATTGATATAAGGCGTATGCATTACTATAACACATACACATTCTTCGAAGTATAGGCATATACTATAAAAATAAGCACAAAGGCTCATATTAAATTCATAAAATCTCCTATAATAATATAATATAATGCAATAAGACTCAATAATACTATAATATGATGCATAAATCCCTAATATGATGTAATAAGACTATCAGATGTTGTAATAAGGCTATTATATGATGTAATAAGGTTCAATATGATGTAATAAGGCTCAATATGATGTACTAAGACTATAATATGATGCAATAAGACTATAATATGATGCAAAAATACTATCATATGATGAAATAAATCTTGAATGTGATGCAATAAGGCTCAATGTGATGCATAAATCCCCAATATGATGCATAAATCTCCAATATGATGCAATAAGACTCTTGATAAGACTATGAAGCAATAAGACTATCATATCATGAAACAAGGATAAATAAGTAAAAGATTAAATGAGATAATTTTTTTCCCAAATCCCATTATAGGTCCTTACAAAATTAGGTGAATAATGGGTTCACAAATTATCACTAATCACATTCATGAATTTATGCATTTGTGATGAAAATAGGGAACTTAGGGGTTGTGTTTGTTATAAAATTAGGATTTAGGGTTAGGGGTTTAGTGTAATGGTTTGTAAATGTGGATATGTCATGAAATTGGGGTTTAGGGGAATTGTACATGTTCAAGTGATAAAATTAGGGTTTATGGTCAACATGTCATGAAATGTGAGCCAATTTATCCCTATTAATCACATAATAGACTCCAATTTAGGTTTAATGGGTTCAAATTGGCCAAAATTACAATTGTATTTACATTTTTTATTAAATTAGGGTTAGTTCATCCATACATGTTACATATATTATACAATTTATTGGGCCATAAATTTGGTTTAAGGGCTCAATTTTGCCCAAATCATGTCCCTAATTACACCAATTGACTAATTGGTTCAATTCATGATAGAATCATACTTAATGTTTTCCCAAATCACATATCATACTCTTATAGTTACGTCAAAAAGGGGTTTGAATTAGCCTCCCATGCCTCCTTGATTGAATGAATCAACTCTTTGGTTCATTGTATATATACATGATTATATTTTAGGGTTAATTTCACTCTAAATCACATCATGTATGCAATTTTAAATAGGTTCATACATGGCTTATTTTTACCCTAATTGCCCCTATAATTGAACCTTGTTGTGCCATGCGTGTACCTCATTCACCCAAAAGTGTTAAAGTGATCAGAGATACATTAGGTCCTAGAATTTTTGAGTTTGATAATGCTCGAGAGACTATATCCAATTATATATCACCACATATAGCTCATACGTGTTTAGAAGTGTTAGCACTATTAAAGGTGTCTAGTCTTATAAGTGTTAAGGAGATATCAGAGCCTTGTGAGGCTCGGTATAATTTGATGTCATCATGTGTATCTTGTACACACATATAAGTGTTAGAGATCTAATTGTCAAGTCCTATAAACATTAGATTTGTTAGAGCCTCAAGATGCCCAATCGAATCAAATATTTTTACATGTAGGTCTAGTACACCTAGATAAGTGTTAGAGTTATCAAATATGTACATACATTATAGATCCTAAAAGCATCAAAGATAATATAAGTTAAAGATAATTTAAAAAGATAAGATTGATAGGTTGGGCCTTGCCTCTCTATGTCAAGTCATTAAAATTACTCAATGATCCCATAAGTAATAAGAAACACTTCAAAAAATATGAAAACATCTTAGATGCCATGAGGGTCAAATCTAGGCATATGCATGTTGCACTCTCTACATTTATTAGCTCACATGAGTGGAACTCATGATCTTTGATAACTAGATAGGGCCCATCACCTCCAACCAATCCAACTAAGGCCTATTCACAAATATCATACATACATATAAGCCAAAAATGTTTAAATATTAACATTGATCCCATCAACTAATGTCTAGTAAATAATTTACATAATGTGAGCGTCTGATATGTTGGGCATGTACTCTCTATGTTAAGTCATCAAAAGTACTCAATGATCCCATTAGTAATAAGAAACACTTTGAAAAATATTCTTAGATGTTATGAGGTATAAATCTAGGCATTTTCATGCTACAATATTTACATTTATTAGCTCACATGAGTGAAACTCATGATCTTTGATACCTAAATAGGTCCCATTGCCTCCAATGAATCTAATTAAGTTTTATTCACAAATATTGTACATACATATAAGCCAAAAATGTTTAAATTTTTTCATTGATCCCATCAACTCATGTCTAGTAAATAATTCACATGATGTGAGCCTTTGACTTGACATTATTTTTAAAAAATTATCATGTAGAGACTTTAAGGTCCCATCCAAATTGAGCAAGCACCAAATGTTATTAAATTTATATGTATGTGTTTAAATTATTTGTATCCCTCTACCTTGAATTACTTATAGATCCTAAATCACATTCATTTTAAGTCTTAGACATGTAGGAGAGAACACAATTTAGCAATGGACTCCTCAACCTAAAACCCAAGCTGGAGTAAGAATTCTGAGATACTACTTTTTGCAGTCCACATCATAAGGTTTAAGATCATTATAATTAAATATGATCAAGATGATTGAAGATATGTAAAAAATATATAATTTTGAAACCTTCAGTGAGGGGGTAAATTTTGGTATTCAATTTTGGTCAACCATCTATATAAGGTGAGCAACATCATCCACATAAATAATTATTGGGTCCCTCTGCTCAGCATCATCCTTGAGGGGAAGCAGGTCTTAGATTTAGGGGACATGTTGTCACCTTTAATATATCTTGAATAATCTAAATAGAGTTTGACCTGGGGTAACTTATACATATGTTGTACTTGGTCCATGTCAAGTCTACACCACCATATATTTCTAAAGCATAGCCATCCCTTAATGGTTTCGATTAAGGTCCCTAGTGCATTTTGATATTTTTTAATCTATACATTCATCACTACATGCACAACATCTTAAAACCACATCATCACTAATGGATACATATGACTATTTCAAGTTTATTGAGCTCAAAAACACATCTTATACAAAATAAAATGCATACCCAGAGACCAAAATATCAAAATATAAGAAAAATGTGTACCTTGTACCCATCGTCCTACTTTCCTATCTTATTATCCCAATTACACGTAAGGTATATAACTCTATATTACTGATAAGCACTAGGTGTTGTTTAGCTTGTTTTTTATCTTACAATTTTTGCATCCATGGTGTTGCTAGGACTAGTCCCATGTCAAAGACACACTCTTGAAGTTAGGTGGGAATGGATGGAGTGGTTGATGGTTATCCCATGTGTGATGGAGGGGTAGATGAAGGAGGTGCATAGAATGGAGAATTAACCATACTTTCACAAGAGATCTTAATTTTAGGCAAAATTTAAACAATGTATTTGAATACATTATGGGAATATTGAATAATTGTAACAATAGAAGACTTTTATTAAACTTTCAATTGGGACCTCAAAATGCACCTATTGAATTAGATGCATTGAATGACCTTGGAAGAAACTTAAGGGACTTTATTCATCACATTTTAAGAGTGTTTTTGGGATAATCCAAGGCATGATTCATAGGTATTGGGCTCAATTATATATCATTCTTGAAATAGATATCCAAGAGATGCATTGCTACACCAAGGGTTCAATTCTTATTTTTACTTATACAAGATTATCTATACTACATATTCCAATTTAACATGTTTGCCACTTAAATAAATTAGTTCAAAATTCATAAATAAAGGGTTTTGGTCAAAGATATCAAAGAAACAAGAAAAGGGTAAGATAATATTTTAGGCAAGTAGGATAATATTAATAAGAAATACAAAATTTAAGGGCAAGTAGGATTTTAGGCAAGTAAGGTATATCCTTTCCCTACTATAAGAAACATGAAATTTGGTTTTTTGGTGTTATTTCAAAATAAAATGTATGCATTATTTGAATTTGAATTCAAAATTTGGCCTTTAGGCTTGAAAATGGCTTGGATTTTTGAGCCAAAGGCTTGTGACTGTGCATCTATAGCTAAGATTGAGAGTTTTGACAAAAAACAACAAATTTAAACTTAAATCACCAAATACGTTATGGATTTAAACATCAAAATTCAAAAAATTATTACTCTCATGATGATCACGATGTCCTCTTTCCAAATATATAATTTTTATAATTTTTAGGCTATTTTAATGGTTCAAACTATATTTATTTCTAACTACACATTTTTTAGGCCGTTACATGTTACACATATACATGCCTATTCATGTTTATGAAATTTGTTTTGCATTGATCCAAGTGCAAAACAAATTATATGGTAAAAAACTAGGCTTAATTCTACACACATTCAAAAAAATCAATTTTCATTTTTTTGAGGTAGTTAGGGGGGCCACATGGCTAGCTATCCATTTTTTTGTCAATTTTTAGGATGTACTTATTTTTAAATTAATAAAAAAATATATTTATTGAAATAATATTTAAAAAAAACTTTAACACAGTAGAATATCTTATCTAAATATTTATCAAAGGGTTTAAAAAATATTTAACGATGCTCAAAATATGGTGGGTTACATGGCCATCTATCTACTATGTTTTATTTTAAAAATAGGAGGTCCTCTTCAAATTTTAGATGTTTGACCTATTTATACCTAACCATTTTTCAAAAAAATAATTTCTTAGAAACTAGACTCAAAATTATACAATTCATGTTTTTATGCCATCTTCAAATTTTGAGTATAGCCATCTCAAATTATCTATAGAAGTTCAAATTTTTAAAAAGTTAAAAAAATCATGTCCATGGGTAGGCCCTTTTTTGTCCCCAAAATGTGTGCACTTACCCTCTCATCTGATCATAAATCCTTCCTTTTTACCTCAATAAATCATCATCCTCAAACTTGAATCGATCATAATTAAGATCTTGAGAAGTCTGAGCCAACGCCAACTTTACTTGTTTATAAAATTCATCTCTTTAAGAGAATTTAACTACTTGATTGTGAAAGGTACTCATGATAGTAACCAAAGATATTATATACATTTAACAACTAAGGGCATTTTCAACCCTATTTTATTTTCCTTTTATTTAGTTAATGTCAAAATCATAATCTAATAAGAACTCTAACCATTGCCTCAGACGTGTATTTAGGCTAGGTTGGGTGAAGATATACTTGAGTTATAAGTTGTCAATATTGATCTCAAATGGTTTTCCTAATATATAATGCCTCTAAACTTTCAAATCATATACTATTAGAACCAATTCTAGATCATGTGAGGAATAATTTGCCTCATATAACTTCAACGTTTTCGACTCATATGCTACAATAGAACCTTATTGCATGAGAACTCTCCCAATACCATCTCCTAAAAAATTAGTTTTTACCAAGAATTGGTCATTTGGATTGAGAAAACTCAACACTAGTGCTAAGGTAATCCTTCTTTTTAGCTCTTGAAAATCTTCCTCGCACTTTTTGGATGACATAAATTTCTAATTTTTTCACTAAAGAGAGGTAATAGGATTTGCTATTTTGGAAAAGTTTGACACAAAATTCTTATAGTATCTAGATACCCCCATAAAACTCCTAACTTTATGGACATTTTTACATGATGGCTATTCCATAATAGATATAATATTTGAGGGATCGATAGATATTCCTTCTACAAATATAATGTGCCCAAAGTACTATACCTTTTTTTGAAAGAATGCACACTTCGATAGCTTTCAAAAAAAATTATGTTTTTGCAACCATTGTCGAACTAACTTCAAATGTTCTAGATGTTCATCTTCAGATTATGAATAGATGAGGATATCATCTAGAAAGAACAACATAAAACAATTTATATAATCTTTGAACACATTGTTCATGAGATTCATAAATGTTGCCATCATATTTGTTAGCCCAAAAGGAAGAAATGTGAAGTCATAGTGCCTTTAACGAGTCCGAAAAGCTATTTTTGGAATGTCTTCCTCATGAATCCTTAACTGATGATATCTTGCTTGAAGATCAATCATTTATAAAATTTATGCTCCATGCATCTTATCAAAAATATCATCAATAAAAAGTAAAGGATACTTGGTTTTTATCATTTATTTATTCAACGTCTTGCAATCAATACACAGGTGAAGGGTTCTATACTTATTTTTAATGAACATAACTAGTGCAACCCTTCATGACATGATTATTTGAATCAAACCTTTACACAATAGCTTAGCTCTTGTATTTGATCTTTTAGCTCTACTGATTTGATTATCATCATTTTATAAGAGGCTTTCAACTGTAGTTTAAATCCTCGAATGATGTCAATTGAGAAATCAAACTCTCTTAAGGGGTAAACCTAATAATTCATAAATAAAAACATCTCCAAAATCTTGGAGAAAAGGAAAATCTTTGATGGAAGGTTCATTTTATTCCTCCATCTTATTTGTCTTAAAAATAAGTGCTTGACACTCTTTTCTCTATGCTTTCTCAAACTGAATTGTAGAAATTTGTCTATGTTTTAGCTCCTTTTTTTATCCTTAGATTTGGGTTTATTTCCCTAAATCATTTAGAAATTTAACCTTTTTAAAAAACAATCTACCTTAGCTCTATGTTGAGCTAACTAGTTTACTCATGGGATCACATCATATGACCCTAGTGGTGTTGCAAACATATCCACTACCATAGTGAATTTGGGTAGTCTGATCTCAGAGCTTCAACCAAACATTTATCAACCTTGACCTTAGATTCATTCCTATATTGAACTGACCATGAATTTTTCATAATTCTAGTTTTTATAGATAACTTACTAAGCATTTTAGGAGTAATAAAATATTATGTAGCTTATATGTCAATAAAAATTAAAATTAGATGACCAAATAAAGTACCTGACAGCTCAATAGGAGAAGTATGAAACTCAGCTTGATAGTTGTCAACAACTACATAATTTTTTTGCTATAAAAATCCTTGTTATAGATTGGAACCCTTATTTTTACCATCTAATTTCCTATGAATACATTCCCTAATGTAATGATCACCTCCAAAAATGAAGCATCCACGAAGTGGTCCTTTCCTATCATATTGTTAATTTCCCTTAAAACCTCCCTTCAAACCATTTCCTAATTTCATATTCCTTGAATCACTACTAAACATTGCATTCTAATTCTTGAATTGATTTTTAGATTTTTCACTCATTTTCTAATCCTTCTTTTTGAAAGTCATTTTAGGACCTACAAACTTTTTCTTGAATTTCTCTATGACCTGAGCAAGTGATTTCAATTTTTGCTCCAACTTTACTACCTTTTTGAAGACTTGATCCATAGTGCATGGACTATGCACATCTAGCTCACATCCAATTTGGGGTTTTAATCCCATAATAATACAAAACCTCTCATCTACCTAATACTAAGAAACATAATTTAAGAGTTTGGTGAATTGCTTTTAGTATTCATTCATTGAAAGGTCTCCTTGTTTTAGATTCTAAAAATCTATTAGCTTATGATCAAAATAGAGTTGGGGCAACCATCATGATCTCAAAAAGGTCAAAAACTATTCCCATATGGTAGTTTTATAGTTAAGATTCATCTCTAATTTCTTGTTTACTCACCATGTTATTATTTCATCAGCTAATTGGTAAGCTCCCAAAACTATTTTTATGACTTCAAATTAATTTTGTATCTCAAAATTCTTTTTCATCTTAGTTATCCATGATTCTAATCTATCTCCCAAAATGGTTCCATCAAACTTGGGTGGATTAACTTTATTCATATCTCATGCAAGATCTATAACAACACATGATATCACATCTTGAGGCACCTCTTCTTTCCTAGGTTCCTAAAGATATTCTTTCTCAATAGAATGATATTTAAATTCATTATAATTATTTTCCTCTACATGTCCATGAAATTCGTATTTAAGGGTAGTTATCTGGTCCCTAGTCTCATTCATGGCTATGAGAATTTGATCAAATTTTATAACTTATTCAATGGCAAACTAATTTGGTTCAATTATAAGGTTAATATTATTGGGATTGGATGTACCCTCATCATCTGGCCTTCAACACAACATTTTTATTTATATTAATAGAAGAATCATAATACATTAGTGGATTCATTAAGTTTAATAGTTTGAACCTTAGCTCTGTTACCACAATGAAACAACCCCTTAAGGTTAAACTAGACTCAAGTTTTTTTTTAACTGAATAATAAATTACCTTAATTGAATACAAGTAATAATGATCTTTAACTAATGTATCATTATGAAAATTAATCTATTAAATATCTATTTAACCATATGATTCATTTAGCTAATGATCATTGTATAAATATATTGATTTGCTTTCACAAGTAAAACATAAAATAGTACTAAATTACCCAAATTAATAAATCAGCCACTACTAGTTTAAATATCACAATAGATACATATATAAATAGTCAAATGTTGTTTTTATAGTATTAACATCAAGTAGTACAAGTATACACTATTACATATTTGAATATCATATTTTAACTATATAATGTTCCATAGAACATATGAGTAAAAATGAACTTAATATCCACAAGTAATCTTGACTAAAGCCTCTATCGATTGACTACTAAAAGGGAAGGGAGGATATCATCTGAATGATTTCTCACACCAACCATGGAATATTGATCCCACACACAATATCCCAATAAGGGAATGGCCCTCCTTTCATAGATGGATAGATAGTGATAGTGCATAAATTGAGAAAGTCAACTACAAAATTGTGTGCTATAATATAATTGTCACATACAACATATCATAAAGAAATACGTTCTAACATGATATCTTAATAAACATGAAAACTAAATAAAACATATGAATTGACAATTTTCAAACCTTAAACATTACTTTGGCCAAATTTTAATATACTTTTTCAGATCTCAAGATCAGTCAAATTCACACACACAATTCATTTAGATATCCTCTATCTATTTATTAATGACATTAAGTAAGTACATGAAGTCCATCTCACTTAATTACTTGGATTCATTAATACCAAATTCATTTATACATAAATAATAATTAAATCAATAGATTCAAATAATATATTTTCATATAGAAGTGCCATAGTACAAATTAATACAAGAAAATCATTAAATACCATACATTTCATCACATGCATCTAACTATTATAAATGAACTAACTAAATTTTAAATACATTATTTTACATAAAATATTTATTTTATTCAATGTATGAACAATATTAATAATCAATTAATCCTCTATCAAAATTAATGATCTATTGCTTTACAACCCAATCAAACTAGGTTCAAATTTCTCCTAAAATACTATTCAGATACCTACATAATTCCTTGTTTCTTGTAATAACCACACAATAGTATCTTAACATATTATGAAAAATCTTTATACATTTTTATATATAAAATAGTATTTTTTACATTATAATTCTCCAGTTGTAACTTTGATTTAATTACTCTTACACTAACTATCATGCGACATGTATATTCACAAAGTACATCATATATAATTTTATCTCCAACTAAGATTTATATGCAAATAAAATAAATTATAATCCTAGTAAAATATCAATTAATGTACTGCCTCAAATTTTATATATAGATATATATACATACATACATACATGTATGTATGTATGTATGTATGTATATATATATATATATATATATATATATATATATATATATATATATATATATATATATATATATATATATATATATATATATATATATAAACCTTCTTGTACACATACACACACACACATAATTTCATAGTTTGAGTTTAACAAACCATATAATCAATCCTCCAAAACTAGAGGTTTTAAAACAAATGTTCAAATACCTTAAGACATCAATCATAAAATTAATGTATCTATTTAACTATCCAGTCAAAAACCCAAATATCAAACATCTCATAATAATATTATAATAGCTACAAGGTTGACTTATGTAAACTAAGTTGATCTTCTAGCTGCATTAGATATTTAGAAAATATTGATTGAAGAATATGGTTTATTCTAACAAAATACAATCAAATAATCATTATGAAAATAATCAAACTACAACTCAAAATGTTCATATCTGACCTTAAATCAAAACTAATAAAACCAAATTCTTCAATCAACACTCATTCTGAACTTGTCTTCAAAAACCATTCCATAATATAACAGTTCAAGCATTTATGCATACAAAATTCACTAGTACATAGCTATAGGTTCGATTCATTTTTTATACAATATACAAAGTTTAAAAACACAACTACATATTTTAGAAAGAGTAATTTCAACCAATATAATCATAAAAACATAGAATACAATTCTTTTTCATCTACTCAATCATGCACAACCATTAAATGGCAAGGTTTCAAGCTCATTTTTAATCAGTCCTATAGATGGGTCGAGCCCATTACTAGGGTCATTTACAAATAACCCACTTATTTTTTTTCATTTTACAAAAATATAGAACTTAAATAAACTGATTAAAAATCATAATCAATCACAAATTTCCCAAAAACACCTGTAACCTATTTATTAAACTTAAAAAGAGTATACCATCTATGAAGTGTAATTTAATGATTCGAGAAAACAAAGTCATCAACATCCAATTATATATCTAGCTGTAACCTTGCTCCCTTTATTTTATTTTTACTAAGTAAAAATACAAACCCTAGTTCTACTTGTTTCTACCTAAATTTCAAAATACACTGATTCTATTTATTATATATAAAATATAACAAAATACACATGGTCATATACAAAATAAATAGGGCTTATATGTGTTTGGTCTTGTGGATGGATCATACCCATCCTTAGGGTCGACCACATATATTCTCTTTTTTAAATATCTAATCAAATTTTCAAAAACCCTTTTTAATAAACCAATAGCAAAACCCAAAGTATTTCACATATCATTTCAAAGGATAAAACTAGAATATAATTTTTAACACATGCTACCTAAAATTGTTAACCTAGTAGTGTAAATCCAAATATATTCTCTGCCAAGCTCTCCTCATCCACCATATGTCTTTTTCAAACTCTTCTACCTCCATATATCTCTATCTACTCCCAATATGCATGCTAAAATGCTAAAAAAAAATTCCATAGAATTAGGTATTCAAACAATGAATCTCCAATTTTGTTATTATTTTTTTGAAATTTGGCATGTCAGCTCACCATAACCTATCTACAACCTAGTTAGTCCAACAACATCACCCTCATAACAAAAACATACAACTATACAAAGTCCACAGTGATTCCCATTATGTCTTTGAAGATTCTAGAAACTCATTAGCTTGAAACCCTAGATTCCCCAAAGAATATGATAAATCAAATAATCACATTATCAATATAATTCAAAGATTTCATTTTGACCTCAAAAATAATCTTGCTTTGTTTAAAAACTATGACCTTATCAATTCAAACATGGTCTTAAGGTTAGCCATCAACCCCAACAAATCAATCATGCCTTAAATTAATAAAACAACCATTTCAAATAACTATTGAATGTGTGTGTGTGTGTGTGTGTGTGTGTGTGTGTGTGTGTGTGTGTGTGTGTGTGTGTGTGTGTGTGTGTGTGTGTGTGTGTGTGTGTGTGTGTGTGTGTGTGACCTTGATTAAAACATAATAAAAATTTAAAACTTTCTATCTATTTAAAACATCATCATGTCATCTATAAACATTGACATTTTAATTACCTTTGCATAACATGACAAACATGGTATTCTAACCAAGTAATACCAATCTCAAGTTCAATCAGTGCCAAGATAACAAAATAAAATAGACATACTATTGCACCACAAATTATAATATTTGACTTCCTATTCTAGCATTATCATAAAAGGACATCAATGCACAAGTTATGATAATTAAATATGTAAATTATAACATAATAAAACATTACAAATATACAAGCACATTTCAACAAGGGCTAAAGCAATATTTTTAAATGATAATCAATCATTACCAATTAATAAAACACATCAATAATATAATGCATGCTATAAATAATAATTATTAACCATTCACAAACACATGTAGAAAGCTAAACTAAGTGGTATGTGTAGGGTTTCAGCTGCATTCATTCATCCCCCACTCATCTCCATCTACTCCATCCTCTTTGATGATACCCTCCCTCAATCATAGTCAGAAGGGTGGACTCCATCCTGCATCCACCTCAGTACAATAAATATTAGTTAGATTATATCATGAAATAATTATAATAAACTATTATAACTGAACAAACTGAATAATCATGATCATAATGTATCATAATAGAATATAAACAACTAACAACAAGTTAATGATCATGATCATAAGTAATAAATATTATCCATAAATCATCATATTACTAATCCAACCATTTAATGTAATAATTTAACCAATCATTAACCCTAAAATCTAAAAATTAACATATTAATGAATCTAGAGGAGAATCAAGATGTAACAAAGTTGATAGCTATAGATTACTTGCAACCTTGATCTTGGAAAATGTTTACATTGTCTAATAATGTATTGTTGTTGGAATGGATTATGAATTAATCCTTCTTGTTCGGATTGTTATTTAGTTAATTGATGCATTATAGTATGCATTGAAAGTACTCTTCATATGATTGATTGAATACACTTCTAACCCATGGTTGTAGTTGTACTCCTAGGTGCTTATCTAGTGTTCCTAATTGAGAACTAGCAAATTGTCCTTGATGAACCTTGACATAGCCTATATTATGTCAGTTTTGGAACTTGAGTAAGGTTAAGGGTTTTAAATGGTCCTATCATGAAGACTATAAAGAGGCATATTTAGATTGAAGTTTATGAGTATACGTGGAGTACACTGATACAACCCAATCTTCATATCCAATATGAATAATTAGCTTCTTAATAGAATCCTTTAAGATTCATTAACCTCAATTAAGTACCTAGGTTGACTTAACATAGTTATAGTATTCATCAAGCTATTGAGAGATTGTTTCTCTTGAGTGCCATGAGACTTTTACTGTAGACGCAAGTGGATCTCGATATTTAAAAGGAAAAAAATGGGTTGTTTCACTCACATGGCATCATTTCTTGCCAACTCTCTCAACTCCCTATAGCCACTTCAAGGGTTTTTTTTATTTTTTATTTTTGTGCCTATTGAGCCTCTGAAACATGTCGCATCCTCTCTATCTCACCCATGTAGGTAAGTTTCATGTTTTGCTCTTTCAGCAAAAGTGCATTTTAGAGGTACCTATTCTACTCGTGAGATCTCATGAACAAGGGTTTCCTAGCTTACCTAGGTCTCTTGGTTTGCTTTGACAAGTCATTTTGGTTTTCATGCCCTTTCAGCCTCTAGAATTGGCTCCATCTCATTATTTGAGCTCATTCGGGCAAGTTTCACAATTTGTAATTTGCATTTTGGATTTGCAAGATCTGTCGTCTTTAGGTAGAAAACTTTTAAAGTATCAATTCACTAGGCAAAAATCTTATATGTATCCCTAATTAAGTCTACATGATCAAATTTCCCTACCTTCGATGTTAGTCTCATGTTTTGGTCTATTCTCATATTCGAAAGTCCTAATTATCTTCATTTAATTATAAGTAAACCTTTAGAACTTTTGATTTTATTAAAATTTGATTTCCTATAATTTAAACTTTAAATGTTAAAATTTAATTAAATTAAATTAAAATGATTTAAATTAAAATTTGATTGATTTAATTTTAAATTTATTTAAAACTAAATAAATTACATTTTAATTTAAATAATTTAAGAAGTAGATCCATTTAAATTATTTAAAAATCAAGTCAAATTTTATAATGACTTAAAACCAAGTCATGAGTAGGGTAAAATTCCAAATTTCGTGCCTCATGGGGCATATCTCAAGTTTTAAAAGCTACTTTTGTTTATGAGGTGGTGTTTGGCGGTTGGGTGTCCAAAGCTTATTTTATCATGGTATTATCCCACCAACTCCACAAGCTATGTTTTTTGAGGAAATCCCCCTCCATACCCCGCACATAATTTAACCTTAGACTTCGGTATTTCAATCTATCAAAATCCCCGACCAACCTATCTACTCGGCTTTTGAGCCTTTAAACTCCGCTCGCATTCTATTCGGGGAATCAACACCCCAAACCCCGTATTACAAAGGCCCTGCCAACAATGAAAAGCTCGCAGTTTATCATGCTCAATTTGGGAAAACTTTGAACAAGTCTAGAAAACATGCAAAAGGTAATTTTAATTTTATTTAGGATTTTAAACCCTGATTAACATTAGAAGAGTTAAAATTTTATAAAGTATGAATAAGTAATGTGTAAAAAGAACCCTCTTAACAGAGAAAATTTGAATTGTTCTGTATAGGCTATTTTTATATAGTTTTTGAATTTTTGATCATAATTTGAGTATACAGTATAGGTTTTTCGATTCATTTGATGTCCCAAAATCATGACTCCATAGACGTTTTAGTAACTTCAATTTTGTATAAATATTTTCAATATAAAACTTGTTCATGTTTTTCTACTACTTTTTACTATTCACATTTTTTATTGTAATGTTTTAACTCTTTTTTGTTTTTTTTACAGAAATGAATAGTAAAAGTGGCAAAAATAAGAGAGGAGGTATATGAAGGCATTGATGGTGGTAGATGACATTTTGGGGGGGAAATTTTAGTCCTTGGTGGATCATTTTTCTATATATTAGTTCATTGTTATTGAGCAAGGGTTGGCTTTTTTTCTTCTTGCATGAGATTTGGCCAATCATCTTTTAAATTCCAGTATTGTTATTTTATTCTCTCTCCCACAACTCCTCCTTATAATTATAGTGGATAATTTTTAGGAGATTCGTTTGAATGAACTTGGATTCGATTATCAAACGATGGATTTGTGATTACAAAGATTTAGAGATTAGTTGCCTCTATTTATACATGTATATGGTGGTGGTAGTTGTATTTTCTTCATCTGCTTCCCCTAGAGGATTGTATTGGCTTTGGTTTAGCTTAAGAATATGTTGATTGATCTAATAGCTAGTTTATTGAGTTCACATGATCATGACTTCGAGTTTGTTGTAACTGTTATAAGGGTTTTATTCCTCTTTTCTTTTTTTTCTTTTGCTATTTGTTTTAATCAGTTGTTAGTTAGGATTTGAAAGAAATGTCTCTTGGAATGAATCTTTGAATGTTTCTTTCATTTTATCTATTATATTGTCACATTATTGAATGTTAAACAAATGGAATGAATGAAACTTAAATTGGTTAAAAACTTATAAATTATGCAAAACCCTGAATGTTGATTTAAATTTTGATAATGATCTACACGTGAATGAATATCTTTATTATTGTTATTTTCTCCATTGTGTTATGGAATTATTGAATATTTAAATAATGGAATGAATACATGTTAAAATTAGATGTAGACACTTAAAACAAAACCCTTCACAAAGCTTATTTATGAGGTAGTCTTAAATGCATGTTTGTTAACATGTTTTGTTCCTTGTAATCAAATGGTCCTTTGAATGAAAGAATACAAAAATTTTCGTTAGCAACACAACATCAAAACCCATTTTAAAAATTAAAAAAAAAAAAAAAAAAAACTTGCCTTGTTTTAATATTGACTATTCAAGTCACCTTGATCTCTTGTGAAAAATACAGAGCTCTCTACACCAAATCAACGTGCACAGTGCTTTTCAAAAGCAATTATGTAGGACCAAATCATGTTTATTTCTATAAAAAACTTTCATGATGATATTCTCTTCATGAAAATATGAAGGAAATTACAGTAAATCCCTTCCCCAAGTGTAAAATTTGTAGAGGTAAAAATTAGCTTCTGACTAATTTTTACTTGTGCATTTTATTTTTCAATTACCAAATCAACATATGCAACACTTTTTAAACACAATTTTATAGAACCAAATAATTCTAATCACCTTTAAATTTCTCATTATGGTAGGCAAATGTGGAAAAATTGTATGGGTTAAGAAAATTTCTTGAAATTTTCTCCCATGTGAAAAATGTGTAGGATGAAAAATTAGTTTCTAAGTTAATTTTTACTTGATCAATTTTTTATGTTTCCAGTTTTCAGATCTAGCCAATGCACACATTTCAATATAATTTTTACAGTGGTAAATGAGGTCAAATATTATCCAAATTCCTCATGGTAATAGCCAAATGTCATTAGAGTGTAATGGAAAGGATAGTGTGCAAATATTCAATATCATGTTTGAAATGCACAGCTATCAAAATTGGCTTATGTGTTGATTTTTACTTGGTCTTTTTTTGTATCTTCGAGTTATTAAATATACTCGGTAAGAACTTTTGAAACCCATTTGCATAATACCAAATTCAATCCAATTTTTTTAAATATTTGTATAACAGTACCCTGACAACATGAGAAGGTAATGCATTTATTTTTGGAACTATTAGACTTTTTAGTGAAAATCTATGATGGTGTGAAGTGACCCTCTTGGGAAGATTTATCACTTAACCAAGTTTTCACCAGAAAACACTCGGAGCGTAGTGTACAGGTGTTAATTTTATCATTTAAAAAATATATAAATTCTCTTTTGAGCATTTTTTAAAGAGATTTTATAAATATAATATATGATGGGTTTTGATCATATCTTGCATTGTGATTTTCTATTTTTCCATATTTTGAAGGCATTGATGTGACTGTACATGACTATGTGTTGGTATTTTAGCCATATCTTTTGATCCACAACTCTATTTGTTATGTTCCTTATTATGTTGGAAAGTTGATTTCTCCCTCTTTGTAATGATGATAATTTAAAATTGAAAAAAAAAAAGATTGAAAATTAGTTAATGTTGCAGCTGGAATAGTGTATTGATTTGAGCCCAAGTCTATAGACTTTAATACAAATGAGACTATTGACATCAAGCATCACTTCTCATATGCAGAGCATGGACACACCTTCACTTATAAAAAATATCTTAACCAATCTCCCAATCATCATTAAATATTTTAACTACCCCAATAGTGGGTGAGGTTGAGTAATGACAATGAGCTCTCCAATTGCCTATATAAGTAGATAGTTTTATCATTGTGAAGGGAATTTTTTAGCACATAAATGCTGCAAATATTTTCCCTCTAAGCACACCTCTATTGGTTGAACCTTTCACTTTAATGAAAATTTAATTCACCTTCCTTCATTATTCTTGTATTATATGTGATATTTGTGTTTGTTGATCTTTGTCTATAGGTAATGTTCACCCCTCTCATTGTTGTCTATTCCTAGCACCTCTGTGTGGAACTTGGAATTCACTTGTAGGTCGTATTCTATGTGCACTCAGATCTATGTAGGCCTTATCTATGGATAAACATAATTCCTCTTAACATTGTGATGTGTTTCCATGCTTCTATATGAAATATTTATGCATTTGGAGTGTCCATAGTGGAGTCTATGTGATATTATCTCATTTTTAGGAATTTGAAGTGTGTTCATTAAGGCAGTAGGGGTGCTCACTCTATTTTTGGTGCATCACCCTTTATTTCTTTTATCACTCTCTTACCTTCTCCCTTTATTTTCCCTCAAAAGCTTAGGTTTAGATTAGCAGTAGATTTAATTTTCTACTCTTTAGGTCTACACATTGGTCTTAAATCAATGTGCTTAGAATAGAAGGAAGCTAATGTTCTCCAGAGGTTTATATCGAAGAACGTAAGGGTCCCATAACCTCGAGGATGTTCCCATTATTATACTGAACAAATTCTTCCAATTCAATGGGTGCAACCTTCAAGTGATAAAAGTTTTTGGAATGTCTGGTGGGACTAATTTGATGATCATTACATCACCTGTTGAAATATTATTGGTGTCTTTCAGTGTATCTTATTATTAAGGGTAGCTTCTTCAACACCATAAAAACTCCAAAGATCAAACCTATTGGTTAAGTAGTTCAAGTGTTTAAATATTATTCAAAATGAGGATTTAGGTGATATTATTGATCTTTTCCATTTTTTTGAAATAATATAATCACCTAGTAACTTTGTTGGTATGTATCTATTCTTCAAGAAGTGGATTTGATTATTCATTTTAAAGAATATCCTAATGGATTTATTGCTTGTTTGATGCTCTAATATGTCAAACTATCATGGAAAATATGTATTTTCTCCTCCTAATTAAAATGCATTTTCTATGCCCTCTTACCATCCATATCAGAGTAAATATGTTGTTAGTTTTATCCCAAATAACCCTATCATAGTAGTATATCTTCATTCTCATAGTGTTTACCTCCCACCCCCATTTAAACTTATTGGCAACCTGCTCATGCTTGTAATCAACCCCTTGAAGGCCATGTTTCTCTAAATTAGTATCATGGTTATCCTCCTAATTAGCCCCAAAAAAATATAAATGATATACAACTTGATTTCTAGAGTTATTTAATGAGATTAAAAGAGAATAAAAGTATGGTAAGCAACAGGAAGAGCTTGTTTATCAAATTTATATCCATTATTAGGAGGTGAATGAACAAAAAAGGTATGATGAAGAATGCTTGGCTATGAAAATGGTATTTAAGGAAGAGTAAATGCATCAACTTCTTATGCAACTATAGGAAATTTGATCGCAAGTAGTCTTTTCTATCCCTAATTTCAAATGATCTTATCCTATAAAAATAGACAAACAAATGAAAATGGAAGCTTATAAATTCAAATTATCAAGATTAAAGTAAGTTAAATCCCTTGATCTTCTAATTAAACCTTGTGGTTTTAAAATGCCAAGCTTTAAAAGTCTCCATCCTTTGAAAGAGCTTGTTCTTATGCAAACCAACCTACTATTCCTCAAGAACAACTCTCTCAAAAGTCTATTCTTCTCTAGGAGCCTAAAAATAAACCATGGAAACCTTATTAAACTAATAATTCTTATTTTAGTATGCCTAACCTTGTTAAGTCAATTCTTACTTCACCAGTTGAAACCTCTTGCCCTCCCACCATCTCCCTTTTCAAAGGAGGATTTGTTGTATAGAGAGAAAGTGAAGATCATTTAGATGAGGAGGAGAATATTTTAAGTGAATATGATGATGAAATAACTATTATCAGTCATCTTTGTGCCACCAAACTAATAAACTTAGACCTTCTATAAGAAAAAGACAAGTATGATCAACTAGAACAACATGGTAGTGAGTAAATGGGTGAGGATGGAGAGGAAGGAAATAATCTTGATGATGAGAGTCCATTTTTTTCTATTACAAATTAAATTTAGGGGGGAAATGACAAGGTACTCTATGGAAAAATAAGCTTCCATTCAACATGGAAGAAGAGGAATTTGGTTGTGACATTGTAATGAAGCCTCTCATGAAAAAGAGTGAAGAGTAGCTGGAAGAAGACTTCTTTTGGGATGAGATAGAGAACTTATGTTTGAGCCTTAACATAAAACCATCATATCTTAAAGGGTAAAAACATAATAAATAGGGAAAAAAGGAGGAATTAGATGTGTTTCCAAGTCAATTACTTGGGTAAGAGCATCCCAATCAGAAGAATGCTATAGCAATTGAACATAAGTTTTAAGGCAAACATGATTGCTCAAACTTTGTCTTGATAAGGGGATGCCTTACCAAGTACCTGAATTAGTTGGAGGTTAAAAATTATAAGTCACCATATCTTTTGCTTAATCTAGATCATAAAATTGACAATTAAGAAAGTCAAAATCAACCTGCCTATCCACTCTAAGGTAGTTGTATTTCCAGCCAACTTGCATGGATAGGTGGGTTTGCTTTTGTCTTTGGAGAAGTATATCACTAGCTCATCAAGGACCCAATCCTTCTCCACCTTTGTTTAGATACCGTAAAACATGAAAGTCATTCTAATTTGATAACAAAGGGAAGCTATTTTGTAGAACTAGTCAATGGTTTTGTTTAGATAACTTTCTAATTGGTTAGTTTAGGGCATGTTATATGTTTTCTTTTCCTTAATTGTTTGTGTACACATTATAATTAGTTTTAGTTATTTTATCTTCCTATATGTTACTTTGACAAAATTTGTGTTATTTTATTTTCTTGTTTTGTTAAGGTGTGCTTTCAATTTTAAAAGATTAGGCCTGTGTAGGCCAAACAAGTTGCAACTTTTTTGTAGTTTTAGAATGTGAGAAGTTTTGGATGGTTCTATGACTCTATACCCAATGGATTTTTTAGGGCTACCAAATATATTCTTATCAATCAAGTGGACTATATAAGTCACCATAATATTGACTCTTCAAGTCAACTTTATCTCTTATGAAAAATATTGATTCTTTAAGTCAACTTTATCACGTTTATTTCTCTCCAAAACTTTCATGATGATATCTATATGTGGGAAGAGTGAAAATATGAATATAATCACATGATATCCCTTCCATATGTTTAAAATTTTTAGAGGTAGAATTTATTTTCTATAGTAATTTTTACTTGGGCATTTTCTATTTTTTAGTTGCCAAATCAACCTATACAACACTTCTCAAACATAATTTTGTAGAACCAAATTAAGTCCAATCACCTTAAAATTTATCAATATGGTAGGAAAATGTGGGTAAAATGTGTGGGTAAATAATTTTTTATAAAATTCACTCCCATGTGCAAAAATGTGTAAGATAAAAAATTAGCTTCTAAGCTGATTTTTACATGATCAATTTTTTGTGTTTCTAGTTTTCAAATCCGGCCAATGTGCACATTTCAATATAATTTTTGTAGAGGTAAATAAGGTCAAATATTGTCCAAAATTCTTATGTTAATATCCAAATATCATTAGAGTGTAATGGAAATATATTTCATAAATATTAAATATCATGTGTGAAATACATAGCCATCAAAATTGGCTTCTACGTTGATTTTTACTTGGTCATTTTCTGCATCTTTCAGTTTCTAAATCTACTCAGTAAGCACTTTTGTAACCCATTTATGCAAGACCAAATTAAATCCAATTTTCTTGAAACTTTTTATGATATTACCCTAATGACATGAAAAGGTAATGCATTTAGTTTCACAGCTATTTGAATTTCTAGTGAAAATCTATGATGGTACAAAGTGACCCTCCTAGGAAGACTTATCACAACCCACTTTCCACCAAAAAACACTTAGAGGATAGTGCACAGAGTTAATTTGATCATTTCAAAAAACTAAAAATACCATTTTGAGCATCTTTTCAATATATTTATGTAAATATAAGATATAATAGATTTTCCATGTTTTGAAGGTGTTGATGTAGATGCACATGACTATGTGTTAGTTTTTTAGCCATATCTTTTGATCTGTAGCTCCATTTTTAATGCTACTTATGGCATTATAAATCTAATTTATCCCTCTTTGTAATGATGATAATTTAAAATTAGAGAAATGTAAGATTTAAAATTGATTAATGTTATAGTTGGAACAATGTATTGATTTGAGCCCAACTCTATGGACTTCAATACAAATGTGGCTATTGACATCAGACATCACTTCTCAAATGTAGAGTATGGGCACACCTTCAATTATAAAAAATATCTCAACCACTCTCCCAATCATCATTGAATATTATAACTATACCAATAGTGGGTGAGGTTAATTCATGGCCATGAGCGCTCCAATTGCCTCTATAAAAAAACATATTTATCATTTTGAAAGGGCTATTTGAGCACAAAAATGTTATGAAAATTTTCCCTCCAAAAGCACCTCTAATCGATAAACCTTGTATTTAATGAAAATTGAGTTCGCCTCCATTATTATTGTATTTTGTGTGCTATTTATGTTTGTGATCTTTGTCTGCAGGTAATGTTCACTCCTCTCATTGTTGTCCATTCCTAACACCTCTATGTGGAACTTGAAATTCACTTACAGGTCATATTCTATGTTGGGTCTACACAGGCCTTGTTTATGGATAACCTTCATCCCTCTCAATGTTGCATTGTGTTCCCACACTTCCATATTAAATACTTATGTATTTAGAGTATCCCTGTGGGAGTCTATGTGATATTGTCTCTTTCTCAAGAATTTATAGTATGTTTATTAAGGTAGTATGGACACTCTCTCTATTCTTGGTGCATCACCCTTGATTTATTTTATCACTCTCTTATCTTATCCCTCCCTTTTCTCCTAAAAATATTAAGTTTATATTAGTATTAGATTTACCTTTTTTCTCTTTAAATCTATGTGTTGGTTCTATGGAGGTTCATCCCAAGGAGTGAAAGGTTCCCACAACCTTGGGGATGTTCCCATTGTTCCATTGAAACAATTTTTCTAATTCAATAGGTACAAGGTTCAAGTGATAACATTTACAATGTTCAAGTACCCAAAACTTATTTAAATGCATACTTGAAATTTATGGTAGGTAGAACCAATAAAGGTGCCTTGAGTTGGAATGGTTGTAAGGAGCCATTGAGTGTGTAATAATGCACCTTGACCAGGTAGATATAAACTTTGGGGAGATTTCTTGAAATGTCTTTTCAAGAGAGGTGAGTTATAAGATGAGCCTAGAACATTGACACATGTCAAAACACACGTCAACAAAACTAGCACTAGAAGGAAGGATATTACTTAATAAAAACATAAAAATTAAATTTTCATGTAAAATTATAAATTTAAAACTCATGAGTGCTACACATGCTCACATATTTTGAAAGATAAACTAGAAAGTTGATGAATACCCACTATGCCAAAATCTATAGGCATTGATTTTGAGTTCTTTAAACTTAGTGAACATCAGGAAGTGTGGGTAAATAAAGAGAAAACTAAGACATGATAAATACACTCAGCTAGTTTCTCACCTACCACTATAACTCCATTCATCAACCCCTTTTTTGCCCCACTAAAACAAACTAATGGTGGCTAATCTCATTTGTCTTGGTGGAGGTGGATGCCTTATGAATGTCCTAGGGCCTACCCATGATTTATCAAAGAATATTGATAAATTTTTCTTGAAATACACACCTAACAATGTCTAAATAGTCAAGGAGTACATTCAAGCATTTAAGGATGCCTTGATTTAAATACAAGTGCAATAAAAAAACATTGATGATAACCTCTTTCCTTATTCCTTGGGAGAGGTTGCTTATGCCTAGTATATGGGCTTGTCAAATAGATCCATAACATCCTAGAATCATCTTGAAATCATTTTTATCTATTATTTCACGGTGCCTATTGATCCATCTATCATATAACATCACTTTTTGGCTACCCACAGAGAGCCAAATGAGCTTATAAACATCTTTAATGCATGAATCCATAAACTTTACCAAAGGATTAAAGACCCTTTTACTCAAATAGAAGTGACTTCCAAACAAATGTACTTTAGTGATCTAGATTCAATGACTTCTATGTTCCTTTGAAGAACCTCAAAAACCCTCTTATCATTATCCTTAGCTTACAACGAGGCTGTAGACATTGAACAAGAGATGGTTCCATAAGGTTATAGAATGGGTCCTTTTCCATCACTAATCCAACCAAGTGATTAAAATCATATCCCAATGATCAATCATGATTTTCAACACCAGACACCTTTGATGAATCTAATCCCAGGTGCCCTATATGCAAACCCAAACCTGGTTTACAATCTAAGACTAGTGAACTACATGCTTATTAGGCTACCTTATACACCTCCTAATCACATCTTTCCATAAGCAAACAACAAAGAATTAATTCTAGTCACCTATAACAACATTGTTGCCATACAAAACATAGTGTTTATGTTGTTTCTATTTCACTAAAATTTGAATCTATTTGATGTTTAAGGAGAAAAAGAGATGAAGGGCAAAGATTAGAGATTAGAGAGAACCTAGATTGGTTGTGCACCATATCCAAACAATGTTGAGCACTCCTCTTTGACTAGGGAAGACTACCTATGAATAAGAAAGCACTACCACCAAAAATATTTGTTAGTAGATATATGAGTGGGCTTCCAAGCTACACATTTGTTCTTCGAAGTGTCAAACTTCCTTAGGGATGATAGTCCACTTTTTGAAATAAAATGGTAATGAATAACAAAATGAAAGAGAGAGTAAGAGAGAGATATTCATACCGTTCTTACAGTCTGAGTGTATCAGAGAGTGACATAGTGTAGGTAATGTGAGTTATTTGTGTTTTTGGAGGTTATTTAGGTAGGCTCAAGGAGGTTAGTGGAAATACATAGTCACCAATGTCAGTTAGTCTACTGATGTTGATAAGGAAATATGACCAATGTAAATTATGTGACCAATGTTGGTAGGGGAAGTAGGTTCTTAGGAAGTTTCAAGAGACTTTTATGAGTTGGAAGGTAGATTTTGGTCAGGTTTGTGAGATTGAGAAGAGTCGTAAGGGAGTGGGTAAGACTCAGGTGGGTCTAGATAGAGGTTTGGTATGTTTGAAGTAGAGGGAAATAGGTGAAGGAGTTTTAGAACTCCTTCACAAGGAGAGTTGAGATGTTTATAAAATGATAAATAATATAAAGTAAAGTAATTGTAAAATGACTATTTAAAAGGATTACAAAACATAGAGATACACTTAGCTGGTGAAATAGATGAACTATGAGTGATAGATAAATGGGTTTGATGAGGAATGTTGAAGTAATAAGTAAATAGAAAAGGCAAGCATGTGATATTGATTCATAAGTATCTAAGCGTTGTGTAGTATATCAATTCTTGATGTTGATTAATTTGTGCAGATTAATGGTAAACCTAGATGTAGAAAGTCAAATGCCAAATCCTATACATGAATGATTGATTTTTCTAATTTATAATAACCTAAATATTATCTTGGAATTTGGCTTAAGTAATCGATGTCAGTGATCCTATTGATGTCAGTTGAGGGTTGATCAATGTCGGTGGCATGAGAATAGGTAAAAGGGATATTTTAGCCTATTTTATATTCCTTCTCTTGCCAAGTGTGGTGTCCATTAGAAAATGGTAGAAATGTGAGGTTAAGAAGAATGTAGTTAGTTAGGAATTTATGTTAGGGGTGAGAACAAGTCATGGGTAGTTAGGATTAGGGGACTAAGTATTGAGGTGACTTAAAGGGTAAAAATTAGTCTTAAGATGAGGTGGCCAGGTAAGGTGGCATAAGTAGTTTTTAATTAATTTAATTAAATATTTTTAAATTAATAAAATGTGTGAGGGGTGAAAACATGGGTTAGGAAGGCTAATTATTAAAATGGGATCGAGGGGGGTTTCAACATAGGGAGTTATGCACATGTGTGACATAATTTTGGTGTCTACAATATCCACTAGCATCCAATAGGTTGTCCCTTCATTTATAAACAACCAGACACCTATTAATAACATTCCTATCCAAGTAAATCTCATTTTTGATGTGTTTTTAAGTGTTAATTCACCTGTGGCTAATTCATAACTACAAGCAAAAAATCTATAGAATTTTTGTGTCAATCTAGAAGTAGCCAATTTATAGTAGATGGTTTAGAGGTTAACTTATGATATCATTAATATATGAAGATAAGTGCCTCAAAACACCAATTAGAATGTAAATAACTTACCACCAAATAGAAATTTTAACTTCAAATAAACTAATACACATTCTAACATGTGACCAAAAAATGAAATTATACTTAGACCATTGGACAATAATAATTAGAATAATAATAGTGCTTCCAATAAAGTGAACTTAACTAATTTAGCACTACCCACCTATTTCAAGATACACAATACAATAAACCACATTGAAATTGATTGTATAGAGTTTATTTGTGCATCAACCATTTTCAAAAAGAGATAGATAGCCTAGAACTGGTCCCTACACCTAATAATAACTCAAATAAAGGTGGAGGTAATCCTAGAACAACCCTAATCCTAGAGACTTATGAGTTTTCATTTGAAAGAGATAATGAGCCTAAAGACAACTTGGATGAGGTTCATATTTTTAGACAGTTTCAAAATAAAAACAACTATCATTTGAGGAGCATTTTCAAACTCCATTAACTTCTTTTACTCCTACAAAAAACACTCAAGTTCCACCTAATGAGAACTCGAGTAATAACATATTTCCCCTACTGAGACTACCACATCCTTATCCCAAGAACAACTCCATTCCTCCATAAACTGATAAGTCAATAAAATCAAGAAAATGTAGATACATCATTATAGATGACTTGAATAAAACTAAGGAAAATATCATGAAGTTTGACTTACTTCAAATCTTAAACCAAAAGGACATGTTACTAAAAGAATTATATGATCCTAAAAGGAAAGAATCTAATAAAATAGTTGATTTCCATGTGGCAATCTAGAAATAGAAAACTAACACATCTCCTTTTATCCTAGTAATACATATTTTTGTCAAGAACATGCATAATTATTTGTTGGATTCAAGTGATTCTATAAATGGGATGCCTTATGCCATTTTCCAGTAATTGGGTCTAACACCTACAAAATTATATAAGAAGGTGGTTCACTTAGACAAATAAGAGGTCACGGTAGTTGGAATGCTAAATCACATCCAAATACAGTTAGATTTTGATATGAGGTTACAATAATTTATTGACATTTAGGTAGTGAGATATACCTAATGTTTATGTCATGCTTTTGAGTAGGGATTGGTCTAAAAAACTAAATGGTTACATGGAAACTGACTTATCCCACATGTGGCTCCCATGATGAGACATACATAAATAAATTAGGATTGAATGTGAACCCAAGATGACTCACATGATAATGGAGTATAACAAAAAAAATGTGATCTTGTATGAAGAATTAGAGCTCAAGATGTATGTACTTGGAAAGGAAGCAGATGCTATAATAAGTTCTCCATTAACATGTTGTCCATATAATGAAGTTTAAAAATTGAGGAACTAGATAAAATTGATGAGGATGATTTACTCTATGAACCTAGAATCACTTATTTTCCTATTGATATCATAATATACAAAGAGGTAAAATCATTTGATCCAAGTGAAAAATAATGTTATCAACAGTTATTGTTAGCATCAAGAATGACTGAGTCAAAAATTAGCAAGATTAATGAGATTTTTCAAAGTAAAACTATAGGGTTTGTGAGCTTCCATGATGATAAAATAATTATTTTGTACATCTTTATACTCACTTCCACTATTGATGACTTGGCTAGAAGGTCCCTGTCATCTAAGAAGTAAGATGTGTGTGTACTGGGTGTTGAAAAAATCAAAGAACAAATCCATGTTGTAGCAACACCAACACTTTGGAATACAAAATATATAGCTATAAATACATATGGATACTAAAATTTAATAGTTATAAATACAAGAATGGATGTGGTGCTAGTGTTGAGCTTATCAATCTTTGAGGAAAATCATACTTAGCTACATTTTTCCTATAATTCAGTTGCATGAATAACATAGTTGAGTATGAGGTACTAATTCTTAGTATTTTGTTTATACTAAATAAGAAAGGTAAAATTATCAAAGTACTTGGTGATTTGAAACTGGTGGTTAAGCAAGTTAGAAGCCAATATGCTTATAATGACAAGCATTTTTTAGGTACCATAGTCGAGTGTGGAACTTGATAGAGGATTTTGATGCATTCAATATTAAGACTCTACCTCATATAAATAATTACACACTAGATCCAGTGATTATAGTTACGAGTACTCTAGAACCTATAGCTAAATGAAATTTCAGAAGGTTCTCAATGGAGTTAATCTCTACTTCTTATGTTCCTGACAATGTTAGGAAATTCCAGGCATTTAAAGATGGTCAACATATAATTAACTTCATCACAAACATAGATGTATTTGAGGCTCAAATCATAGATGAAGATAATTGAGAAGAGTTTGAACTAGATGAGGAAGGGGTAATCAATCTAAAAACAAACAATAGACCCTAGGGCATGGTCTCATTAGAATAATTATTTGACATGGACTACCAGGGTGAGAAAGATAAATCAGCTCCTACCCAAGGTATGTTTCACCATCATTCCAATATAGATAATGCTAATGAGTCAAATAACATTCTTCTAGGCATGACATGTACTAAAGAAGAAAAACAAGACTTTATTCAAGCCTTGAAATAATTTAGAGATGTTATTGCATGCAACTATGAGGAATTAAAAGTGTTTAACACTTTTATTCTCATGCATACCATCTCTATTAAGTTAGGATTCAAGTCATTTAATCAAAGGAAAAGACCATTCAATTTTCTATGAGAACCACTGATATTTAAAGAGGTGTATAAAATACTCTAAGCAAGGATACATTTCACTATAATGCACTCTATGTGGATGGCTAATTTGGTACATGTAAATAATAAAAGCAAAGAGATAAGGATGTGTGTTGACTTATACAACTTGAATAAGGCCTCAAATAAATATAATTAATCGCTACCTTAATTAGATGAATTTCTAAAAATAGTGAATGGCTTAGAAATAATGCCATTCATAGACATGTACTCAAGATATAAGAAGGTAGTGGTCAATTATGAGGATCATATTAAAACAACATTTACAACTAAGTGGGGTATATCCACATATAATAGGGTACCATTAAGTGTGATTAATGTGGGTAACACATTTAAATATACTATGGATATTGTATTCAAGGATCTTATTATAAAATGTATAGTAATATAAATGGATGATTTAACTATCTTCTCCAAGAATAGAAAAGACTATGTGAAAGACTTAAGAGCTATCTTGTAGAGATGTAGGGATTATGGGGTCTCTCTTTATCCTAAGAAGTGCATTTTTAGGGTGATGAAAGGTAAGTTTCTTGGTCACATCATCTAAGAAAGTGGAATATCTATAGATCTTGAGAGAGTGGAAGCAATTCTAAAAATTTCATTGCTTGGCATTAGAAAAGAGTTGAAGGTCATTCTTTAATAAAATCATCTTCATTAGGAAGTTTATTTAAAGATTTGCATAGATAGCTTTGCCACTTAATAAAAATTTAAATAAATATTCCAAGATTGATTAGATAGCTGAAGCACAAACAACTTTTACACAAATCAAGAAATCAATTGTAAACACACTGGTGCTAATCAATCCTAAGTATACACAACCCTTCTATATATACTCATTTGATTTAGAATATTCTAGTGTTTTTTTAACACAAAGGAAAGAATTAAAAGATGAGAGACCTATCTCACTCATGAGATCTCCACTCTACAACACTAAATTGAAATATTCAATGATCGGTAAACAAGCTTTTGCCTTGATAAAAGTAGTTAAGAAGTTCAAGCACTATATTCTCCATAACAATTTATTTGTAGTGGCTCCTGACCCAGTAGAAAATTTATGTTAATATAAAATGAAATAGGTGAAATAAGGGGAAAATGGATGACTATTCTCCAAAGAGCTAAAACCAATGAAGATAGTAAAAGGTTAAGGAATCAACAAGACCATGTTTGAAGTAGACCCTAAGATAGTGTGCCAATAATACATGATATAACATATCACTAATGATGATTGGTAATAAGTATTATATTATTTATTGAACAATGAATTCCTGAACCACTTGAATTTAACACAAAGGAAAACTTTATGCTTCAAAATTAATAACTTCGTGATCAAATCAGTCATACTCTACAAGAGGAATCATAAAGGCCTATATCTAAGATGCTTGAATAAGAAAGTAGGTGTAGTACTCAATGATTTCCATAAAAAATATGGAACTAATCATGGATTAGGGAGTGTTATATCTCATTATATACTTAGGGTAGGGTACTACTAGTTGCATGTCTTCAAATATGCACATGCTCACATCAGGAGCTACCATACCTGCTAAGTTGTCATGCATAGATAGTGTACTCCTTCTATGCCATTGAAGTTGGTTATTGAGGTCCAAACATTTGTAAATTGGTGGTTGTAATTTGTTATTACCATCAATGCTAACTCATCAATAAGACACAAGTTCATCCTTATAGAAACCAATTACTATACACATTGGATAAAAGCCAAAACATGTAATAATTGAACAATTTTAGAAGAACACATCATCACTAGGTTTGGGATGACTACTACACTGGTATGTGATAATGGTCCTACTTTATTATCTCTTAAATTTCTAAAATGGGCCTATAAAAACTAGGTAATTCTAAAACTTACTTCTAATTATTATATATAGGGTAATGGGGTAAAGAAATCAACCAATAAAAAATTGCTTGATGTAATTAAGAAAATCTTGGCAAAGAACCCTAGGGATTGGAATAATGTTTTGAAATTTGGTTTATGGTCTGACAAAAACAAAATTAAGGTAGTTCTAGGAACATCACCATTTCATCTTGTTTATGGCCAAGATTCCATCTTTCTAGTCAACTTGAGAATTCTTAAGCTATAATTCATTAGAGATTACTTGTAAATGGAAGATGAAATATAAGTTTGCCTACTTAACCTGATACAATTAAAAGGAAAATGTGATGTAACCCTGATACATTTTATTAAACACCAAGAGGTCATCAAACATTGGTTTTAAAAGTGAGCAAAGGTGAAAGCCTTGAATATTTAACCTATACACATCCAAAACTAGCCACAACTACTTTCGATAGATTTTTAGACTGATTCCTACCAACCATTGTATATTGAGCCTAGGAATCACTAAACATCCCAAATTTTCTTACACATCATTCATCAAAACTTAGAATCACATTACAACATCTCTAATTGAGGTATTATATCATATGCAATATTAACCTCTCACAGATTCATCCCTAATTACCTTGCAACATCACAACTGTCAATTTGACCTATGGACCTATTAAGTGGGGCACTTGAATACTTAATCAAATCTTGAAAGAGAAAAAATACTAATTATAATCAATCAACTAATTAAACTATATTAAATTCTTAGCTAATTAATCCATTTAAAAATAATGAATATCTTAAAATAGAAAATATAAAAATCAAAATATCAATCCTTTCATCGTTGCTTTTATGAATCACCATTCAACTTGGAAAAATATCTAAATTAAGTGGAGTACATAATCATTTTGATCTGTCTCCCCATATTTCCCTAACTCAACTAGAGTTAACCTAAACTGTCATGTCCCCTTTTTCCTGGACATTGACAGTCTTGACGATTAGCCTATTATGCGACCTTCATAGGCTAATATGATGGATAGAGGGTCATAATGGAGCTTGGCTTGACTTTGATTCACAGGATTTCTACATTTGGTTTTCATTCGAGCTCTTTCAGACACAATTAGCATGAGCTCCTACTTTTTAGGGATATTTGATATGCAGTGGAGCGCCTTTATTTTGGTATGGTCATGTGTGGAATCACTCCCTGATTCACCTGCTTCGATCGGTTCGAGGATCCGACATGTATTGAGGGAGATATTAATATTTGATTGATTTAATCAAATATTAAATATTTAGCCTATTTTTAATTATAAACCCTAATTCAAATTTAAGAAACCCTAATTAGGGCAAGCATATCTTTTTAAGGGTATAAGGGTTTCTCATGGAGGCCATTGTTCATTATGCATAGATTATTGATATTGATTTTGAAGAAATTCTTCTGTGAAGACTGAGCCAAGGGTTCCAGGATTCTATTGCAGTGGAGAACGTTCCCTCTTCATTGTGTGTGATTTAGAGGCTGTGAGATATCAGCTGATTTATTGCCAAATTGAGAGATAGCTTCATCCAGAAGTTATCACAGAATTCCAGGGTTGAGAGATAACTTCACACAAAAGTTTATCATAGAGCTTTCCAAGTATTTTCTTTATTTAGTTTTGATCCAATAAGTTATACAGAGATAGATCTTGTGTTAGAATCTATATTCATGAGATCAGGCTGTTCAGCAATCAGGGGTTAAGAAGAGACAGGTTGGCGGCCGTACCACATCCGTACAGGTTCGTTCAGAGCTGCTTAGGAACCGACCTCGGCAGACAGAGGGATTCCAGTGACCGACATCAGTCGATGGAAGACCGACGTCAGCAGAAAGCCGACCGACAGAGACCGACGTCGGCGAGGGATCGACCGACGACGGCGTCTGTGTGTCGACATAGAAAGGCTGAGACCTTTCCAGATCCAGTTTTCACTGCCAGATTTTGCTAAGTCAGGGTTTTTAAGACCAGATTTTAATATTCTTTATTTTGTATAACAGAGACTCAAATGTGTAATCATCCAGAAGAATAAGTAATGAGATCTTGATTTGCTATTGAGAGATTATACTGTGATTTGTTTATGCTTATTTGAATCTATTCTGCAAGTTGTATCTGTGATCAGAGCTTTTGTAGGAAGAATAGAGCCCCTAAGTAGGGACATTACAGTGGTATCAGAGCATTTGTAGGTAGAAAGGAGCCCCTAAGTAAGGGACATCACAGTGGTATTAGAGCATTTGTAGGTAGAAAGGAGCCCCTAAGTAAGGGACATCACATAAACACAACCAGGGTTAACCTAGACCTAACCATGGTTAACTCTAACCTAACTACATTTGGTTTCGATTTAGTTTCTTAAAGTTATAAATACAAGGCAATACCTCTTCATTTCTAAGACATTTTGGTGAAAAGTTATTTTACACAAATATATTCAATAAAGATTTTATATTATAGAGTTATTATGTAGGGTTTGCTTCTATAGAACTCATGCAATTAGTTTTATAATGCCTAAATCTTAAGCCAAGAAACATCAAATCCATGGTTCCAAGGAGAGAAGGAGCCAAGAAACCTCCATTTTCAAATACTTCTTGATGCATAAGCTAAGCAAGCCATTCAACAAAGTATTTAGAACTCCCAATAAAGGTAAAAGAATTGTCTTTTATGTTTTTGTTGTGCTTTCATTTGGTTTTTATTACTAAGCTCTCCCTAGTGTCTAAGCTAAGGGTGTAAGTGTTAGTATGTTTATTTGAGTTTTATTTCTTGAAATAACATAATATTAACCTCACTTCTTGGACTCCTTATTCACATGACCTAATCTTTCTCTAGGACAAGGCTCTTGAGAAAAAAGGACAACATATCAAGTTTGATGCCTTGAGGTTAGGTCCTTACTAAATCTTCAAAATCCTAGGTGAGAATGCATTTTGCTTAAGATTTCTAACTGGTGAGGATGTCCCAGTACATGGCAATGATATTTCTTTAAAGACTACTTCCATGCTTGAATCATCCTACCAAGTTCTTATAAATATCTTCTTTTCCTTTCCTACTTTGTTTTATTTTCTTTCCTACTATGTTGTTAGTTTAGGTTTTTTTTCTCACTTTTTTTGTCGATCTGGCCTCATTGTTTGTTTATTTTTTTGTTTATCCCACCTATTTTGCCTTTTAAGTTCCATTATTGGTCAAAAGAGTTAATAATAAAAGGCATACATGTAGGTATCTTGAGTGATGCTTCTAGTGCGTAAATGCTCTAAGTAGTTTGTGGCTTTAGATTATGTTGTTGAATCAGTTTTAAAGGTTTAGCTATTGCATGTGTTCTAAATTTGTTTGATTTGGGATAAGTTGGATAAAACTATCTAGTTAATGAAGACATTCTCTTAAAGCCAAGTACAAAATTCACATCTTAATAGTTTCTAGGTTTGCTTGGATGAACCTACTATGGTGAAGATCTAGGGTGAAAATATATAGTCCTACCTTTTGCTTGCTATCAATGGTTGCCAAACCAAAATAAAAAATTTAAACAAGAAAGAGAAAATATAAACCAAGACAATAAAATAAAATTAAAAAATGAACAATTGAAATAAAAACTTGATTTTAGGTGATTATGACAACTCCACTATAGGCTTTCTAGCCTAGTTAGCAGTGAAGCAAAGCCTAGAGTGAGATCAGAGGTAACTCCATCAGGGCTATGAACATTTGTTTAAAAATGAATCAATGTCTAGGAATATATTCTCAAGGTAAGATTCACTAGCCTAACAATATGATCCATAGTAATTATTCCTTACTAGTTCTAAGAGATTGTAAATTAAATCATTTGCACACACTCTATCAATGAGAATGTTTGATTTGGTCCTTTAACTAGTGTTATCTTCTCTTATCTCAAAATATATTCATGTTTTATGTGTAGTCCAAATTAAATATTATAGGTTCATAGACATGTTTCTATTATTTCAAAATACTTAGAAGTATTTTTTGATAGAGTCACCAACTTTTATTGCTTGTATAAATGCCCTAATTTTTTCAATAATCAAGGAACCTCTCTTTTTTGCCTTTTGCTCTAGTTTCTCTTGTACTCATGGTTCATTGGTATCAACATTACAAGTTTCTTTGGTGGTCCATCTCAAATTTTATTCCTAATTGGAACTCAAAACCATCACCATTAGAAAGACCACATTCATGTGAGTTAACTTTATATTTTACACTTAGTGTAAAAATAGAATTATGAGCTCTCAATTTGCATTTGAAGCTTAGATTTCTTAGCTATCTTAAATATCTTATCTTGATCTAGGGGGTCATCTTTATTTTTTTTCCCTTCAAGTTCCTTAAACTTGTCCCATTGTGATGACCAAGCTAGAATAGTAAAGTTTCATATATAACACTTAGCCTTAAAGTGGAGTTTTGTTGCACTTCTACTCACGTGGCATTCTTCCCTGCTAATGATCTCAACTCCTTACAAAAACTTTAGCAAATAATTTTTATTTTAATTCCTATTAGGCCTCGAAAACCTATCACATCCTCTCCATCTTGACTATGTAGATAAGTTTCATTTTTTACTCTTTGAGAGAAAGTGCATTTTAAAGGTAGCTATCCCACTTGTAGGATCTCATGAATAGGCATATCTTGTCTTCCTTGGGTCTCTTGGTTTATTTTGGCAAGTAATTTTGTTTTATGTGACCTTTCAACCTTTATAATTCGCTCCATCTTGTTACTTGAGCTCATTCAAGCAAGTTTTGAATTTTGCACTTTGCTCCCCAGTGTTTCTTTGGCCTCCATTTTGAACTTGCAAGATCTGGTGTCATCAAGTGAAACACTTGTAAAAACTCAATTCATTAGTGGGAAATATTATATTTCTTCCTAATTAAGTTTACATGGTCAAATTTTATAACCTTAGGGTTTTTCTAATCAAATCCCCAACGAAGTTTATATACCGGTCTTTTAAACCTGCACACCTGATCACGTTCTATTCGAGGAATCAACACCCCAAACCCCCGATTACCAAGGGCCCACCAAAAATGAAAGGCTCACATTATATCATGAAGTTTCAATACCCAATTAGGTCTAAGGTATTTGGTCTTTTCAAATTTGGTTTCCCACCATTTAAATCACTATACAAATCAACCATGAAAAGCTCCAAATAAGTCTATAAAGCATGCAAAAGGCCATTTTAATGTTATTCACACTTCTAAATCCTAATTAATATTAGAAGAGATAATTTTTTATATAAATTATTAATATTATTTCATAAAAATAACCCTATCAAGGGAAAACTCTAATTGGTTTGTATAAACCATTTTTAGGTAGTTTTTAGTTTTTGATCAAACACGGTATCAATTTTTTTAATCCATTTGTTGTTTCAGAATCATGACTCCATCATAGATGTTTATATAACTTTAATTTTTTATAATTATTTTTTTTATTTACATCCTCTTCATATTTTTCTATTACTTTCACATTTTTAATTTCAATGTTTTAACTTACTTTTTTTTACATAAATGAATAGTAAAAGTGGCAAAAATGAGAGAGGAGGTAGCTGAAGGTATTGATGGTGGGAGATAATGTTTAGGGGGAAAAAATTCAGATGGTGGTAGAACATTTTTATATATATTATCTCATTTTTATTGAGCAAGGGTTTTATTTTTCTCCACTTACATGAGATTTGGAAAATCATTCTTTTAATTTCTTGCATTGTTATTTTATTTTATCTGCCTCAACTCTCCCCCTGATGCTATGTTGATAAAATTTTGGACATAGATTGTAATGAACTTGGATTAGATTATTAGATAATGAAATCATGATTATTAAAAATATTTAAATATTATTTTCTTTCATTTTCATATGTATATAGTGGTGGTGGTTGTATTTTCTTCATCTACTTCTCCTAGAAGTTTGCATTGGCTTTGGATTGGATTGTGTATCTATTGATTGATCCAATAACTAGTTTATTGAGTTCACATGATCATGAATTATAACTTTCCATCACTATTATAGGGTTTTTATTCCTTTTTTCCCTTCTTTTGCTATTTTTTAATCATTTTCTAGCTAGAGTTTGAATTCAATGTCTATTGGAATGAATATATGAATGTTTCTTTCCTATTCTCCTTTATATTGTCACATTTTTGAATGTTAAATGATCAAAATGAATGAAACTAAAATAAACTAGAAACCCACAAATTATGCAAAACCCTAAACATTAATTTGAAATTTTATAACAATCTACTTGTGAATGAATATTTGTATTATTGTTATTTTCTCCATTATTTTATGGCACTATTGAATATTTAAATAATGAAATGAATAAATGTTAAAATTAGTGATAGACATTTTACACAAAACCCTTCACAATTTTGATTTATTAGATAGTCTTAAATGCATGCTTGTTAACATATTTTGTTTCCTATAATCAAATGGCCTTCCGAATGAATGAATGTAAACACTGTCATTGCCAACATGACATCAAAAACTATTTAAAAAGACAAAAAAATCACTTTTTTTTACATTGTTCAAGTACCCAAAACCCCTTAAAATGCACATTTGATGTTTATGATAGGTAGAACTAGCAAAGGCCCCTTGAGTTGGAATGGTCGCAATGAGCCACTAAGTGAAGACCAGTGCACCTTGACTAGGTAGATATAAAATTTAAGGATATTTCCCAAAATCTCCTTTCAAAATAAGTGAGTCATGAGATGAGCCTAGAACATTAACACTTGTCAAAACACACGCCAATAGGATCCTTTATAAGAAACATAGATATATGAATTGTTTTTTATTAATAAGAATTAATATGTAATGTTATTAGAATTATATTTCATAAAATATCACAATGCTAAATAAAATGTGTTAGGTTAATGGCTTGTGACCCTTTGAGGGTTTTAGATACACATCTCACACACTCATAATCATGGCTCATGTAGTTCTATTCATGTGAGAAACACAACCCAAGTGAGATAAAGGACTTCACCTTCTCTCCTTAAGACAATGAATAATAAATATATATTATTCTTAATAGAACCTAATTTTGGTTTAATTATGTGATAGAAAAACATAAATATATAAAGAGAGTGGAAAAACAAAAGGTTCCTTGACAAGTGGGGAATATATAAACTCAATATATGGCTCCATAACTTGATTTCTTGGTGATAAATGGATTAGGGTATATGTGTATAGAAGGGTTCATTTTGTTTGTAATTTGGAAACATTTTCACATATTTTGACCATGGAAAAGAGTGAGAACCAAAAAATTAAGGTATAGAAAATTAGCTAATTGTATAAAAATGAGGCCATAAAGTAGATAAACACTTTTGGCCACTACAAACAATAGTCAAACTAATTTTGGTGGTCACCATGAATAATCATGACATAAAATGGCCTCGAAATAGAGATCAACATGAACTAATGATGATTAAATAGATCCCTATGTAGACAATAGACAAATATGAAGGTGATCATGGGGGAGATATGGATGATACAAAGTTGAAGTGTCTAATGTGAGGGGAAAGTGAACCAAAAATATCTAAATGTAATAAAATGAACCAATTGTACTATTACGTGATAAAATAACAATTAAATGAATTTTACAAAAAAAATTATGTCTACACAATCTCATACTTTGATGTGCTTGTGGGTGTGTAAATTAGAGAAAAATGAAAATAATTACAAACATTATAATTAACTATTAAAAATAGAAGAATTTTTTTATATTTATTTAAATAAATCACCCATGCTCTAATGTCAACAAATAGAAAATAACTATGTGGGAACCTAAATTTTACATAAGACCCTTATTCTTAGTGTTTTATCGCTAATTTATCATATTTAGCACAGTTATATATTTTATCATGTTTCTAGCATACTTCCAGTCCCACATAAGTTTACACTTATTTTTTTGAACATTAAAATCATCTCAAAACTTATAAAAAAATAATTTGTTAACACATTTAGACTATTACTCACCTACTACCCGACCCTTTCCCCAAAATAGATCCTAAATCATCTTTGGGATGGACCCATATATTATATGGGTCCATATGGGATAAACCCATGTATTATATGAGTTTACCATTTTAATCTTTGAGTTCCCATTTCAAAAAATTCATTTATTATGCATATTTAATTTTAGATTAACATATTGCTAAAGTTAGCTAATTTGCATAAGTTACCCTATATTAGCTTATATAAACAAGGTCTTGTAGATCCATTTATATAGAAGAAGTGTAAGGGGTGATGATGTAGGATAATCATATGAAAACTTAAATCCTAAAATTTTTGGATTGTGTGGGTGAATAATAAGGAGGAAGAGAGCCAAAGGATAACACACATAAATTAGATGAAGCAATATAGGGTGAACCAAGTTGATAAGTGTGAGGTATAAATAAGTAGGGAGGTGAGTGTGGATTACATGTAGAGTAATAAGAAAGATCATGCAAATTTATAAAGATTTAGACTAAAAAGACATCACATATGGAGACTTTTTATGGGGCACATATATGATGAAGTAAAAGGTTCATGTTTCGATCATGTGGAAAACAAGGTAAGAAAACACAAAATACCAAAGAGTCATAGTTAAATAATGCACATAGGGGATAATCACCTAAATTAAAAAAGTAAAAAAGTGGAATATGAGGTGATAAACAAAAATAATAATAAATGTTTAATTGTCAATTAACCAGTTATAAGCATGACACTTGATAATATAGAACTGAAAGGATAGTGAGATCTATGAGGCCAGATCCACACTAATTGTTCTCAGGGTTGTTAGGATTGAGGTTTGACTCAAATATACTATCTTAGTGTAGGTTTTTAAAATTGGGTGCCAAACCAAGTAAAATGATAGTTTAGATTATATTTATGAATTATATAGCACCTTATTCTTGTACACTTGGTAAATACAGACCTTGGATATTCCTCTCAATTCTAGACCTTTTTCAATTCCATAAGACCCACATCTACTAACTTTATGTGATCATTGCCTATTTCATAGTATGAATAATATAATTCTAATGATCCAAGGCTTATAAATTATCAATAATGTTTTAAACCTATTTATCTTCCACCTTTACAAGTTTTGGACCTACATCTATTTTCTAATTATCTAGACACTTGTGTCCCAACTAGATGCCTAGTCGATGTATGTTTCCTATCCAAATTAAAGTGTATAATGAACTATAGTCATAAAATTTAAAAATGAAATGTATTCATAATTTTGGCCTAAGTTTTTTAATGTAATATATTCTCCAAGAGGATTGATATAAATATAAGATCAACCTTCATTAATTCCTCATTGAACAACTTTTTACCTCTCACAAGGAAACTTACCAAAAGTATCCAATCAAGCACTCAAGTGAGAAAAGATTCCATATTTCTCCTATTTACATACCAATCATATAAATAACACATACATATATGAAGTGCTAAAGGATCCTTCCAAGAGTCTCATTTTACAATTGGCAAGCTAGACCACTATTGTACTTTCTTTCCACATATTGCACCTTTGTTCACACAAAAGCCAAAACATTAGGAGAGAAATACATCAATATGAGGACCTATTCATGGTAGTGTATATGTAGACTCATTGATAGAGGGGACTTTGGGTTTATCTTGACACCATGAACTCATTAACCCATTTTTCTAAGGTCACTATGAAGATGAAGAGCTAGGATTTTATCATTTGATAAGGAGTGATAATCTATGACCCATATATGAATGCATCATAATGAAGGAGACATAGAACCAATAATAATATATGTTTTCATTATTAACTCTTCAAGTCACCTTAAACCCTTTTGGAAAAAGTAGAGCTCTCTACACCAAAATCAATCTACACAATGCTTTTTGAGACAAATTCTATAGGGCCAAATCATGCTCATTTATCTCCAAAACTTGTATGATGCTAGTCAAATGTGAATGAAATACAATGATGAAGCTGGTTCTAGATAATTATTCCTCACTTGAAAATATTTCAATCATGAAAAATGCCAAGTGCACATATTTTTATGTCTTTCTAGTTATAAAATTAGTTTTCATAACACTTTTCAAACACCATTTTGTAGGGCCAAATAAAGTCCAATCACCTTAACATTTTGTATGATGGTATCAAAATATGGAAATAATTTAAAGGTAATTAAATTCACAAAAAATTATCTCCCACGTGTGAAATGTACAGGGTTGAAAATTAGCTTATGAGCTGATTTTTAATTCAACTTTCTATGTTTTCAACTTTTAGATTTGGCTAGTGTGCACATTTCAAGCTCATTTTCACATGAATAAAGAGGTCAATATCATTAAAATTTATTATGGTGATATCAAAATTTGATTAAAGTGAAATATTAAGGATAGTGTGTAGAACATCAATATCATGTGTGAAATGTGCAACCATAAAAACTAGCTTTTGTACTAGTTTTTACTTAGTCATTTTTAGTATCTTCTAGTTGCTAAATCTATCTACACAACACCTTTGCATCCAATCTATGCAAGAAAAAATTAAGTAAAAATTATTTAAAATTTGTATGATAGTACACTAAGGACATGAGAAGGTAATGCATTTGGTTTTGCAGCTGTTGGAATTTCTATAGAAAATCTATGATTGTGCAAAGTGACCCTCTTGACAAGATTTATTACTTATCTAACTTTTTTACCAAAAGACACTCAAAGGGCAATTCACAGGGGTTAATTTGATCATTTCAAAAAAACTAAAAATACCCTTTTGAGTGTCTCTTTAAGATATTTTTGGAAATATAAGATATGATGGGTTTTTCTTATATCTTGCTTGATGATTTTTTATTTTTCCATATTTTGAAGGTGTTGGTACAATTACGTGTGACTATGTGTTGATTTTTTAGCCATATCTTTGATCCACAACTCCATTTTTAGTGTTTCTTATTTCATTAAAAATATTAATTCTCCTTATTTATAGTTATGATAATTTAAAATTAGAGAAATGTATGATTAAAAATTGGTCAACATTGTAGCTAGAATAATGTATTGATTTGACAAGTCTATGAACTTTAATGCAAAGGTGGCTACTAACATTAGGCATCACTTATCAAATGCAGAACATGGACACACTTTCACTTATAAAAATATCTCAATTAATTCCCCAATCATCATTGAATATTGTAACTACCCCAATAGTGGGTGACACCTAGTAATGATCATGAAATCTCCATTTTACCTATATAACCAGACATATTTATCATTATAAGAGAAGAATTTTTGAGAACATAAATGCTATGAAAATTTGCCATTTAGGATCACCTCTTTTTACTTAACCTTGTAATTTAATGAAAATTAAGTTCTACTCCCTTTATTCTTCTAACACTTTATGTGTTATTTGTGTTTTTTGATCATTCTATGTGGGTAATGTCTGCCCCTCTCATAGTTGTCCATTCCCATCACCTTTTTGTGGAACTTAGAGCTCACTTGTGGGTCATTTATGTGCACATATGGGTCTATGTAGGCATTATTTTTGGATCATTTTTCATCCCTCTTAGTGTTATGCTACACCCATACACCTCTATATGAACTACTTATTCATTTGGGGTATCCTTGGTGGAGTCTGTGTGATAACGTCTTGTTCTCAAATATTTTTAGTATGTCCATCGAAGTAGGAGAGATTTCTCTATTTTTGGTATATCAACTTTTATTTTCAAAATTATTACCTTCTCCCTCCATTTTCCCTCAAGATCTTAGGTTTTAATTAGTGGTAGATTTATCTTTCTACTCTTTAGGTTTGTGTGTTGGTCTTAAATTAGGTGTACTTAAAATAAATAGAATCTAGCCTACTCCAAAGGCTTATCCTAAAGAGTTTAAGGGTCCAACACTTTGGGGATGTTCACATTATTGTGATGAGACAACTAATGCTCCACATAAGTAGGTGAATGATAACACTTCCATGCTTAGTGTCGACCACTTTTACACCCTACATAAGGCATTCACACTCTGCACCCTAATACAAAACCTCTTGCTCCATAAATCATCCATGAGTGCACATTCTTGAATGACAATTTTTTTTGGCATGCTCAATGGGACATAGTTTGTTGATCCTTATATCATCCATTATAGAGTTTTAGTGTGCTCTTCAGTCCATCTTGCCATTCAGGGCAACTTTTTCAACACCATGGTGACTCTAAAGATCAAATCTACTAGTTTAAGTAGTCTAAGTGCTTTAAGATTATCAAAGATCAGGATTTAGGTGATATTATTGGTATTTTCAATTATTTTGAAGTAATCTAATCACTTGGTGACTCTGTTGATATGTGATTATTTTTTAAAAGGTATACCTAAGTTTTCCTTGTTTGGTGCTCTAATATGTCAAGCTATCATGAAAAATGTCTTTTCCTCTCATCCTTGTCAAAATAAATTTTTATATGCCCTCCTACCATCCATATTATATCAAAAATGCTACTAATTTTATCCCAAATAGCCTTGTCATATTAGGATATATTCATTTTCATAATAATTTCCTCCCCCTCACCCTAATTCAACCTTCTTAGTAGCCTAATCACACATATAATGAGCCTCAAGAAGGCTTCTTTGCTCCCAATCTACATTACTACCCTCTCGATCAACCCCAAAAGAGCATCAATGATATATGTTTAGATTTGTAGAGATAGTTGAGGGATATTTAAAGAGAGTAAATGTATAGTAGGAAGTAGGAATAACTTACACATCAATATTACATATGGAAAAAGGAGGTTATGAGACAACACATATATGAAGTGTAATGCTTAGCTTGGTAGGTCATTATCAAAGAAGAGAAAATACATTAGTTAATTGCATAGATATAGAGAATTGAAACACAATCAACCATATCTAATCCTCCCTTTCATAGATTCAATTATGATCCCCCCTATGATTTTATCCCATCTTATGAGGTAGGGAGCTTATGTACCCAAAGACCCTAGTTTTAGGAAAGACAAATCATCTATGCTTTCAAGTAAATCCCCTGATTATAAGGTTCTAAGTTTTATAGACCCCCCTTTCTTAAAAAAATTTGTGTCCATTCCTCTTTAAAAACCCCAAGTGTAATCATGGAAAATTTATTTGACCATGCACCCCTACCTCATAATGTCCAACCTTGGAAAATCTCCTTCTTTTGTGCCAATCGAAAACTCTTGAGCCCTTTAACCATCTCCCTTTTCAAAAGAAGACCAGTTATATGGAAGGTAAGTGAAAGACAATTTGGATGAGGATGAGGATATTTAAAGTGAGTATGATGATGAAATAATCATTGGAATCCCTTTTTGTGCCACTAAATTATAAATTTCAAAGCTAATATAAGAAGAAGATGCACTTAATTAATTAGAGCAGTAGGGTAGTGAGTAAGTGGGCAAGGATGGAGAAGAAGAAGATAGTCTCAATGAGGAGAATCCATTTTTATATAGTCAAGGTTGAATTTAGGTGGGAGATGATGAGGTACTCTCTTGGATAAATAAGCTTCCATTCAACATGGAAGAGGAATAAATCAAGCATGTAGTTGTGATGAGGTATCTTGTACACAAAAGTAAAGAATAGATGGAAGAAGACTTATTTTGTGATGAGATAGAGAAATTTTTTTCAAGACTTGAAATCAAAGCATCACATCCTAAAGAATAAAATAATGAGAAACAATAATCTCAAGTGGAATTTGTCATATTTATAAATGATCCAATAGAACAAGAACATCCCAATCAACATAATGATGGAGAAGCAAAATGCATAAGGGAGGGAAATTATGATTACTCAAACTTTGTCTTGATAAGAGGGTACCTTATAAAGTACATATCCTAGTTGAAATATAAAAAGGAGGAGCCATCACATGTTTTTATCAATATAGAGCACAAAATTGAGTATACAAGAAAACAAAACCAACTTACTCATCCACTACAAGATAGCTGCATTTTCATTCAAATAGATTGGGTAATTGATTTTCTCTTTGTTCTTGGAGAAGCACATCATCCATTTATTAAAAATATGATATTTATACACCTTTTATTGGATTCCCTTAAGCATGTACATCATTTTATATTAGAAATAAAAGGTATCTATTTCATAAAACCAGTCAATGGTTTGTTTAAACATCTTCCTGATTGGTTAGTTTAGGGTAAGTTGGATGTTTTATTTTCCCTAAATATCTAAATTCACATTAAAATTAGTTTTAACTATTTTAAATTCCTCTAAGTCACTATGAAATATTTTGTGTTGTTTCCTTTTCTTATTTTTTTAGGCACACTTTTAGTTTTAAAATATTGGCTCAGGGGCAAGGCTAAGCAAATTGCAACGATCTTGCATTTTCAGAATGTGAGAAGTTTTGGATGCTTCTATGAATCCATTCCCAATGTATTGATTAAGGATACCATATATATTATTATCAAGTAAGTGGCCCATAGAGGTCACCATAATGTTGACTCTTCAAATCACGTTTATCCCTTGTGAAAAAATTAAAACTCTCTTCACCAAAATCAGCCCATGTAGTACTCTTTGAGACAAATTTTTTAGGGCCAAATCATGCTCATTTATTTATAAAATTTGTATGATGGTAGTAAAATATGATGGGAATATAATGGTGAAGGAATTTTTATATAATTATTTCTTAATTTAAAATATTTAAGTCATGAAAAATGCCTAGTGTGCATATTTCTATGTCTTTCTAGTTACCAAATCAGTTTGCGCAACACTTTTCAAACACCATTTCATAGGGCCAAATAAGGTCCAATAACTTTAAAATTTGTCATGATGGTAGAAAAATGTGGTAATAATGTGAAGGTTAATAAATTTTTATAAAATTATCTCCCACGTGTGAATTACATAGGGTTTAAAATTGGCTTTTGATCTACTTTTTACTTAGTCAACTTTCTATGTTTCCAAAATTTAGGTCTAGCCAGTGTGCACATTTCAACCTTCTTTTTGCATGGGTAAAGGAGGTTTAATATTTTTAAAATTCCTTATGGTGATATAAAAATGTAGTGAAATGGGAAGGATAGTTCACATATATTCAATATCATGTGGGAAATGTGCATCAATAAGAATTAGCTTTTGCACTAATTTGTACTTAATCATTTTTAGTATCTTCCAATTACTAAATATGACTACACAAAATTTTTGTATCCCATTTACATAAGATGAAATTAAGTCTAAATTTATTTAAAATTTATATGATACTACCTTGATGACATGAAAAGGTAATCCATTTAGTTTTTTTACTATTGAAATTTCCAGAAAAAATCTATGATGGTGTGAAGTGATCCTCCCAAGAAGATTTATCACTTATTCAAATTTTTTACTAGGCCTAATTTTTCACTATAAGACACATAGAGGGAAATTATCAGTGGTTAATTTTATCATTTAAAAAAAACTAAAAATACTATTTTTAGCATATCTTCAAGAACTTTTTGTAAATATAATATATGATGGGTTTTACTCATATCTTGCTTTGTGATTTTCTATTTTCTCATTTTATGAAGATGTTGATATAGTTGTGTGTGATTTCATGTTGGTTTTTTATCCATATCTTTTGATTTACAACTCCATTTTTTAGGCCTCTTATTACATTGGAAATCTAAATTCTCCCTCTTTACAATTATGATAATTTAAAATTAGAAAAATGTATTACTAAAAATTGGTCAATGTTGTAGCTAAAATAGTGTATTGATTTAAAAAGTCTACAAACTTCAATGTAAAGGTGGCTATTGATATTAGGTTTTAATTATCAAATGCAAAACATGGACACACATTCAATTATAAAAATATCTCAACTAGTTCCCAAATTATCATATAGTGGGTGAGGTTGAGTAATGACCATGAGTTCTCCATTTTTCTATATAAGTAGGAAGATTTATCATTGTAAGAGAGGAATTCTTGAGCACAAAAATGCTGAAAATTTTTTCCCTCTAGGAGCACTTCTATTGGGTGAACCTTGTACTTTAATGAAAATTAAGTTCACCTCCCTCTATTCTTCTTAAACTCTGTGTGCTATTTATGCTTGTTGATCTTTGTTTATGGGTAATATCTACCCCTCTCATCATTGTCCATTCATAAAACATATATGTGTAATTTAGAATCACTTTTAGGTCATGTTATGTGTGCATATGATTCTATGTAGACATTATCTATGAATCGTGTTTCATCCCTCTCAATGTTATGTTGTATTATTATGCCTTAATACAAAATATTTATGCATTTGGGGTGTCCTTGGTGGAGTTTGTGTGATAATGTCTATTATTAAAATATTTTTAGTGTGTCCATGGTAGTTGGAGTGATCACTCTATTATTGGTGTATCACATTTTATTTTTTATAATTCTTACCTTATCTCTCCCTTTTCCCTCAAGATCTTAGGTTTAGATGAGTGGTATATTTACATTTGTACTCTTTAGGTCTGCATGCTAGTCCTAAACTAGGTGCACTTAGAATATAAGGATTATTGCCTACTTTGGAGGCTCATCCCAAGGAGTGAAAGGGTCCCACACCTTGGGGACATTCCTATAATTATGATGAGATAATCAATGCTCTACATAAGTAGGTGAGTGATAACACTTCCACGTCTAATGCTGATCACTTTTATGCCCTATGCAAGGAATTTATGATCTATGCACTATTGCAAAACCTCCTGCATCACAAATCATCCATGGGTGCATGTTTTGAATGACAACAATCACATCTATTTTTATAAGGTATTTACTACTAGACACTTCCATTTGATATAGATAGTAATATCAATGTAACTATCCTAGGATGATGCAAGTGTCCATAGCCACAGAGGCACTTAATCCCTAATTTGGTGACTATTCTAGAATCTTCTTCTATTATTCTTTCTTACCTATGATAAATCCATATCTGAATCAACATAAGAACCATCTGAGTATATATTTTTTTCATCATCATTGTAATATTTAACATATTGTGTGTCTTATTTTTAGCATATCTCAATATAATAAATTTAATATATGTCCTATCTAAGTTTTGTAATTAATTAGATATATATACATATATTTATTTATCACCCTTGTGGTTATTCATTTCTATATTCTTAACCTTATCTATCCCATTAGGATCATTATCTAATATAGTGTTAAACATTAGGTGAACCCAATTTATGTGAATGCTTTTTTTTGATTTCTAGGTTTTTCAATCAACTAGGATTTTAGATTATTGTACTTTTTCTATTCTTACTTATATTATTTTGTATGTAACCAGACATAGCCCTTGATTAGGTTGAATGCGTATTTAACACATTGAGACTCCTCTTCTACCACCTAATATGACTAAAACCAATGAGGAGCTTAATATTATGGATCACGATGATACAAAACATATTGATGAATTTATCATAGAATAATATTTTGATAATGAAAACCATGAGTCTAATGAAAATAATGAGCATGAGAAAATAAATCCCAGCCAAGGGTAAACTATTACATTATTTTGTGAGCATATTATTCAAAATCTTGAGGACATTGATGATATCCTCAATATTATATCGGAAACTAGAAATTCTAAAGGCATAACAAAAACATATTTCCCGTGAGATACTTCATCAATTCCTACATCTAGTGGGGGCACACATTATGTTTTTAGATCATTGTTCCCTAAGATCAAAACTATTATTTCTACATCTATCATGGGGATATCAAATGCTTTAACTCAAACACTAGTTTCTATGCCTATTCAAACCATGTTTCCTTTCTATTTGGTAACTACTCAACTTACTAAACTAAATCCCAATGGTTCTATAGTTCAAACACTCCTTCAAGTTATAAATAAATTGGAAAAAAAGGTTATAAACATTGAACAAAAGGCTTTAAATTCTCCTCATACTATTAATTCAAAAGATTTGTTACATAACCCCCTTTTACCTAAGATATATTTTCACCCTTTCATGACTAATTTTGTTGCACCTAAGTTTTTATTTTATGATGCAAAGGGTGATCTTGAGAAGCATATTCAATCTTTATTTATGGCATGCTTGGATTATGCCTCTAATGATAAAATTTTGAAAAAAATATTTCCAAGGAGCCTCAAGGATTATTATTTGAGATGGTTTTATGATTTACCTTTTAAATCTATGAAAACATTCAAACCTATTATAGGTCAATTTTTGGCACAATTTTCTATTAATATTAGTGAAAAGGTTTCCTAAGACCAAATTTTAAACATTAAACAAGGAATTGATGAACTTTTCAATGAATGTCTTGAGGTAAAAGACAGTGTTTGATAAAGTAATCCACACCATAGGGCCTAGGACCAATGTGTGAGGGACAACCAAGTTTGGTTATGTAAATTAAATGCACAAATTTAATTTAAACATAACAAAAATAAACACATTTAATGGAGTGTAGGTATTTACTTTTAGGAAATGAAACTTATATTCAATATAAAATAATAAGAGAAATGGTACAATGTATTATAGTGCATGGGTTATAGAGAAGATATGTGGAGCATGCTATCTATGTTATGACTATGTATGGCCTTGACCCTTGACTGGATGCATATGTCACATATTTATACAAAAAAGAATATAAAAGAAGTTAAAATTAATATCAGATATAAATAAGATTATTGAGTCATTTTATCTTCCTTATTAGATGAAGATTAAGCTTCCAGGTTGGTCACAACTAATGATTCAACTAAAAATATTCTTAACTAGAAAATCCCCCCTAATAATCAATATGACCATATTAGGCTAACATGTGGATGTGCTAGAGTAAATAAAAGTGTCAACACATGAGTCTATGAGTGAGTACCAATGAGGTGCATAGGCTTGTGAGCTGAGGAGTGCATAATGAAGTATATTGGCTATGATCAGGTATGGATTTAGTGTGAATGTCTATGAACATGTGCATGACTTATGAAAAAGTTTATAATCAATATTTGTGTTAAGGAGTGAGAGTTATGTGAATAAAAATAATTGAAGAGCTTGTTTTATTATGTAAGAGCTACACACAGATCATTTTCCATTTTTTGAAGAGTAATGGTCTCCATTACGTTGGTGTACAACTAAGGAAATTACACTCAAATTTGTTCATAGTTGTACCTCTTAGACTAATTACCATATTGTCCAAACTTGAACTCTTATAAATTTTTGTGTGCTAGGAAGGTTTGTTTGTTTATCACTTTAATGATCTAGTCCTTGACTATGGGTTACAAGTGTTCAAGATCCAAATTAGATGGATGTTGTGTCACTATTGTCTCAAGAAGTGGCATAGCGTAAGGCTTGAGAAGTTCAATGTTGAAGACTATGTGTAAGACCAAGTATGAAAGGAGATAAAGAATAAATGTTTTCTCATTAGCTATGCACATAATTATGTAAGGACCATATTATATAGGCTTGATCTTCTAGTGTATACCTTTGAAGAATTCCTTCTAAAGGTGAATCCAAAATCTATGGCCAACTCTAAATCTATAAGGTGTGAAATGTGCATCTTGGTTCTCTTTTTAATTTAATTGTGTGTGAGAGAGGATATATTGAACCTATTTATGGATAGTCTAGATGTGTCATATAAAATTCTTAGATTTTTTGGCTTCCCATTCCTATGTGAATGACTTAGTTTTAGCCAGTGCACAGTAGGAGATGTCTAGAAGTGTTGAAGGTTGAACCCTAAGACATGTCTAGAATGGACTATGACCCACAGAGATATAAAGGGATTTATTGTAGGCATGTTGAATGTATAAGAGATTTTCATCCCAAGAGTGAACATGTACATGTTTTTAAATTTGTATAAGATGAACAAGTATGTGATTGACCACTTCAATTTTCCCATTTGTTTTTGGATAAAAATCCATCAACCAATCTATATGGGTACCCATCAAGTCCCACAATAATTATTAAAATTGACTTATAAAAAACATATATTAATTATAGATGATGGATGTTGGAAGCCAAAAATGAACCCAAACATGGTTGAATAGGGTTTTTACAATGACAACTATGTCAATGTCTTTCTAAAAAGTGACCATGATATCCATCTTGGAAAACCTATCCACTACGATGAACATATAATCATTATGAAATCTCATCACACAAAATCTAATCATGAAATCCACATTGATAGATTCCAATAATATCGATGGAGCATATAGAGGTGTGTAAAATCCCAATTTCCTAATCATGGGCTTGGTAATGCAACAAGAATGAAATACATTCCATGTCTATGCACATGTATAACTAGTAGAAGTGTTACTATAATATATATAGATAATTTATCATGTTGAAGTGTCCCAAGGTCTTGGCATAGTGTGCCTCCTAGATGAGAAATTGGTGAGGTACACCATTAGGAACATAGATATGCCTAAGCTTGTAGAGAATCTAGTCAGACAAGTAGAAATCATAAACTTGTTTACCTTGTGCTATACTGGTGTAAGTTGTTACAAAGTCTTGGTAAGCTAAGTATAGGGATACCTAGTCTATGAATTTATGGCCACATGTGTATAACATCATGATGAGTGAATGAACTGATGGTTTGTTATGGTAATATGTTTCCTTGTTTTCCTTCCCTTTTTTGTGCTTGATCATGATATGGAGCTACTAAAATTAAGTCATCCATTTCATATGTCATGCATTCTCCATCTTATTCTACATCTTTAGGAACTGAAGTGGTTTGTGATTTGAATAGACAATCATCTCCTTCTATAGAATGCAGTTTAACCATTGTTTGATTGCTTCCAAAATAACATAAATTTATTTATCATGGGTGGAGCACTCTTTCACCATGTCATTGGCCATTTTATAATCTTATATGACCAAATTTCCATATTGCATGAGCATTACATTAGGTGTGTATTTAGATGCATTAGTGTGAATTTGGAAGGAATGCATAATTTCAAGAACTAAGAGAATATGCATTGTGTAAAGGCTTTGCTTGAGTTCCTAAAAAGTGCATCTTTGCACAAGTCTAATCAAACTTGGATTTTACATGTGTTATTTGGTAGAGAGACCAAGAGATATGAAAAAACCAAGGATGAAACTATGTTAAAAGTTATCAAGTCCAATAAAACTCCTCAATTTTGTGAGATTACATGGATTAGAGAAATTTTGGATCACTTTGATCTTCTATGGATCTACACAGATGCTTGAGTGATCAATAATGTAGCCTAGGTATTAAATATGTGTAGCATTGAATGTACACTTTTCTATGTTGCCTTTTAACTTGTGTTTATGTAAGGTGTATGGGACATGTAAGATGTGCCCCATATGAAGCTCCTAAGTATTATTGAAGATGAGGATGTCATCCAAGTAGATGATGATGAAGGAGTTCAAGAAAGGCCTATATATATATCATCCATAAAGCACATGAAAGGGGTTGGCACATTGGTTAGATTTAAAGGCATGACCAACCATTCATAAAATCCTTACCATGTCTTCAAGGTTGTCTTATATACCTCTTTAGGATGGATAATAACCTGAATTCAATTTGATCTTGGTGAAATATTGAGTGCCTTCGAGGTGCTCCAAAAAGTCTTCAATGCATGGTAGTGGGTACTGATTATTCACTATTATTTTTTTTAGTGTACTATAGTATATGATAATTTCCACGAATCATCCTTCTTGGGTGTGAGGACTATCATACTTCTACAAGCCAAAGAGCTAGGCCTAATCTATCCTTGATCAAGGAGATCATGTACCTATCACTAGATTTCAACATTCTCCAAAATAAATCTATGATATAAGGTATATTTAAAAGAGGGGGTGAAAGAACTAAATCAATGTAGTATTTTACTATGCAGTGTCTTGGAATGTCTTCAAAATATATGAAGAATTTTTTTATGTTACTCTAGTAAATTATCAACATGATAATGTTGTGATGTGTGAGTGTTGTGTACTACCAAAGCATGATTCATCTTTTTCATAAGTGTATCAAGATGAACCATGAGAAACATGAACTTCTTCATGTGTGATATGAGCTTGTGACACTGTTTGGTAGAAACCAATGTGAATTTAGTCATGGTTGATAACTTGAAGAAGCTATAGAAACAATCATACACACTAATACTCTAATGCTATAGTTTGAATTGATATGTATCTTCATGGTAAAATAGATATGGTATTTTTAGTAAGATTTCAAAGACCTCTAAAGGTATAATTCCACAAGTGAATTTTTCATCCATAGGCTTGACTTTGAACTGAAAAGTGTATTTTCACTAGACTTGTATATCTTTCCCCTACTAAAGCCACCCCATAGAATATGGATTAAGATGAATAGTAGTGGCAAGTCTAAGGTGATGAACTATGGATTGCATGATGATATTCTTATGACTACCATTATCTATAATGACATGAAGAAGCTGACCCTTCACCCAAAACTTGGTGTAAAAGAGACATTCATGCTACTCAGAGATGTTGATCATAGTGGTGTTAGTGCTTAGATAATAGGCATTTAGATCAATGTTTTCTATTGGTGTGGGACCTAATGTAGATTGTATGAGAAAGGATTATTGTGAATGAAACTTAGAATCATCATGAGTGGATGAGTTATGGGGGTGACCCTACTTATCATTTTACCTATTCTTGCCTTTTTCTAAAGCAGAAGGTGTAGGAGCCTTTGAGTAATGTGTAGTTTTGTAAGGCTAATCACCTTTGCAAGTAGTGTTATAATTTTACATAGAAGGTTGAGATGTGTAGTTATGTAAGGGATGACCCTTATGCTTTATGTTGGATGAAGAAGTGGAGAATTGCTTCATATTTACCTTGGATTTAATCTCGATGATTTGTGATATGCTTTCCAAAATATGTCAAAAGTTAATAAATCAATATTCACATGGATATAAGGTGAGATTCCACTAATATACTACAATAACTTATGTTGTTCACTCATGTTCTCTCATAGATGTGAAGTGTATTCATGGAATATGTTGGTGTAATCCTCCATTGACTCATCCTTGAACTAACATAGTTGTTAGAAATTGATGTATTCATCTTCAAAGTGTCAAATAGGGTAGTATTCCTCCTTTAGTGTATTAAAAAATTGTTTCAATGACTCAATTGGAACACACTCTTATGAATGATGCAAATAAAAGGTTTCCCACTAGTGAAAATTTGGAATGGACATATTTAACACTATGAAGGTGATATTCTCAGCCTTGACAAAAGAATCAATTGAGAAATATTACTTAAGTTGTTGAATCTAGGCATCCAATGCCTTGGTATAAATTTTTTCTTCAAATAGATGGATGTCAAGATTGACTTATACTTTAAAAGGAGTTTATTGTTGAAATAATTATTGAGCATACTATGGAGGTGTAACCAAAGGTGCCAAGAAGAGCTATATCATCAACTTGTAGAAGTGACCAAAATGTTTAGTACAATGTGCCTCTAGTGCATCAGTGATGAGCCTTCAAACTTTGGGGGATACCTCAGGCTACTTTTGGGCATCATTGATCTTACTTTTGATATGCCATCATTCCATATATTTTTAAACAAAATTTATTGATGGGCCTTTGTAATCACATAAAAGTGATATTTGTATGGTAAGATTATTACTTGATTTAGTATATTCCTAGCTTAGACATAGACCTCTCCTAGAGCCTTAAACACACTTTTCCATCCATTATGCAATCCACATACATCTATAATTAGATCAAACATAGTCCCAAGATAACTTTCCCAGATCCCATCCTAGATTGCCCAATAGTCTGCTAGGTGGATATTAACACCACATTTGGGACACTACAGCCACATGGCACTAGTGTCCCCAACTTGGAACTATTTTCCTTTGCCCTAACTCTCCTGAATAGATAATTTTTCAAACATGTGCCCCTCTTAAGTTCAACCTAAACACATTTTAATATCTACACAAGCTACTTATCTTTATAATAAAGTCTATTTGACCTTTATTCACTAGATAGAAAATAGATGTAAAAGCCTATGCGAATAAAAGAATAGTTGAGTAAAATTAAGGTATTTGATCCCTATTCTACCTTAATGCATATTACCATCTACAAAATCCCTAAGCCTAGATTTCAAATATTTCAAAGCTCAATCACACTCAAGGCATTCAAGACCACTCTCATTATAAAATTCACTTGTGCTTGCACGAGGCACTAGGTGGGAAAACTACATCGAGCTTGATCACTCCTCAGAGTATTGGTATATATGCAACTCTCTTCATAGCGGGGTATTGAGGATGTCTATCCTATCTTACTAACAAACACACATTTTCAAATCATGCCATAATTGTAATGAGTATTAGGGTTTGAACACTAAATCAAGTTTTCTAGGCACAACACAAAACTCTAAATTTTGTACGCACAAGAACATGACCTATAAACATAGGTGTAGGTGTTCCCAAAAAAATAGAAGTAATCCTATAAAAGGGATACTAGTGCCACTTTGAGGACACTATAATAGTATGACACTAATATATAGGCAGGGCACTACTATCCAATGAGCAAATAGATTATAGGACCCTATTGAAGACACTCAGACCTATCCAAAACTCAGTTGTCATAACTGAGGTCATCTATGATAGTCACTTTCTAGATAAGTCTTTATTTAAACATATTTATTACTATTTTTAGAAATTTAATGAAGGTCAAAATCTATAAAAAAATTAGTACATAATTATTTCATACTATTTAATTGATTTATACATCTTATCCCTTTAATCTAAACATAGGAATTAATCTTGTTAAACCCTAAAAGTTTAAATCATTTGGTGAACTTGGCTTAATTTGAATATTGCTTCAAACCCTAGTTTGCATTAATTCCAATTTTTGTGTAATAAATCAAGGTTGTATACTTTTGATTTTATATTTTTAGACAACCTACCTAATTAAATAAATTTAATATTAAGGTTTTAATTTATTTAAATATAATTTTAATTTGTTGCAAAGAAACCCTAGATTCAAAAACCCCTAACCCTAAACACACTTAGGGTTTATATCCTTTTCCTATTTATACTTAGATTTCAAATCCATATATCCTCTAATTTGTATTTCATAAAACATGTTCATAATTATATAATAAATTAATAATTTTTTGTTGCAAAGTCTCATACTTTCATTTACATGTTTATTTCCTTTAATTTGGAATGAACTCATAAAAGATATAAACACATGTATAGATAATGATTTATATCAATTTAAATATATGTCATATCTCATATAATGTTATATTTATCCTATATGTAATTACATTAATAATAAAACCTATACACACATAGAGGATTTAACACAAAAGCTAATAACTATATTTCAAACTTCAATGTCATATCTTATGCACTAAAAATAATCTTCTTATCCTCTTCATATCCATGAGGGTGATAGTTACTTTAACTATAACTAGGTCCATGATATTATTCATCCATGAGATAAATAATCCTATAAAACTATCACTAATCCCCCTACTCAGCCTATTCACACCTCTTCCCTACAGGGTGTGTGCCTACATGTTCAAACAAAAATAACTAGGGTTTGCACTTGTGAAACTCTATGTGATAAACTTATCAGTATGAGAAAGATAATTAAAGGTTTACAAAATTAAAATAAATTACTACATGTAAACATTAAAACATTGGAAAAATAATTTACAAGATAAAGGCCTCTAGGGAACAATAGTCTAAATCATGTTTATACATCTTCAACTAGTCACTTTGTGGAAAACAATGTTACATATCCGAACATAAAATCATAAAAAAGTACATCTAAAATTAGTGATTTAAAAAGAATTCAAAGGTCAAATAATATTTCAAGTAAGACACTAAGGTAAATGATTAAATTTATTTGATCAATCTGGCTCCTTTACACCTAATGATGAGATATAAATATTTTTGTGCATATCATAGAATGCATTGGCAATGCACCGATTCATGTTTAGCATTGAAAAGGAAAATACAAAAAATCATGGACACAAATGACTCACATAGTGAATCTTCATCCAAACAACATACACCATCACATCTACTAATTCATAAAGGGTCAAATTCTAAATAGTACAATAATGGTTACAAAAACATAACTCAGAACAACAAAAGGTTCCAAAAGCATAATCATAACAAGAAATTGTTCAATAAGCACAAATAAATAATGGAAATATATCTCTAAAAAATTAGGCTAAACATTTAATGTGTTATGGTTTTGGTCAAAAATATCTAAAATAATATGATTATCATAGTCAAGGTTTGGGCAATCAAGCCCAAGGCATCACTACTCTTATTCTAGTAGTTGATAATATTGGTCAATAAGGTTTGGGATTTATTGAACATCTTAAGTCACATCAGTCACAACTATAGTTTATCAATTAAAAACATCTAGATACGTAGGAAATATTATATAAATAGATAGATACTAATTTACACAGTCAAAATCATGCTTAGCCAACAAGCATTCTAAAAATAGGTTTTCTAGCAAAAGAGCTTCCTTAGCACCATCTATCTACAACGAGAATAGTTTCAATGGGAAAAATCACAATCAATATTCCAAAGCACAATCCATAAAGGTAAAATCTATAGTATGAGTAAATTCTCTCTAGCATTCTAGGTTATCATAATTCTGATGAAGAAAAATATTATGATTTTAATGAGGAACAATACTTAGATTACCACTACAACAATGTTCAATCATTCTTATTTTTGACATAGGTCATGGTGATAGTGAGTCTCCCATGAGACTCATCAATTAGTATGGTCCACACCCCCTTATACATACTTTCCTTCTCTCTCTCACTCCTTGTACATAGCTAATTTTCATTTACTTGTACATAACTTATACTCGAAAAACACAAAAACAATATAACATGTCAAAATTAAAAAAAAAAAACCATTCAAATATTTAAAAAACATCCACCCACTCAAGGGCATCTCATACACATTTGCTACTACCAGGTTCTATCTTTACATACTATACATTCTAGTTATCCATTGATACATATTGATATTGATCATTGATACTCATTGCTTAATTTTTTTGTTGATTACCACTAGTTAGGCTCAGTATATGTACGTCATATAATTTACATAGATTTATACTACATAGTTATACATGGTTTCATTTATAGTTTTCCTAGATTAGACTTGATTATGTTTCCCATGCTTCTTTCATTTTCAAGGACATTTGAATATGCCATTATTTTTTGTATCTATGCCACCTCTCTATTTGTATGCCTTGGACATGTACCCATGTCCCTTGTGTGTGCTTTCCTACTTCTATATGTGAATATTTGAACATGTCCTTTTATGTGGCTATAAGCTAAATTACTTGTTTTTTAATGTATATGGGCATTTGAATATGTTTTTATATGTCTTCATTCTCATATTTAGTGACATGTTCCCTTATACTTTGTATTGTGTACCCTTAGACTAACTTTGCATTCCTCATGTGCTTGTATGTATTTTTATTCATCATGGCATTTATATTTACCTATTATACACATACACACACAATTTTTTGATGCCATGAGGGACCTCATGCATCTACCTTTCATACTTGGGTGTTGTGATGGACATCATGCCACATCACCCTAGGTAGTTACTCAGTTTTGATGTTATACACATTGATTGCATCTATATTCACACCCTTGTGTAATGTTAGATTACAACATACATCTTACACTAACTACTTATGTTCATATTCATTTACATTTCAATGTTATGTATGTACATTATATTGGAATATCATGCATATGCTCTAGCTAACACATTTTATAGAGAAAATTCTTATGAGGACAATTCTTAAATATATTTCACAACTAAAATCAAAATAGGGGGAATTAACTTTGGTTTGTCATAGAGATTAGGATCCTAATTTGCTATTCATAGATAAATTTAAGCACACAATCTTAGTTTCAAAAATCAAACCTAGGGCAGACACAAGAAAAAATAGAAACTCAAAAAATAGTTTAAATCACTTAGATTTTAGAAGAGGTAGACATTAGAATCCAAATTGAGATTATAACACCATAGGGAACTACTTACACTATAGGGTGCTACTATCCAGTATCCCTAACTTTAGGATAGTCTAGATTATTTAGACCAGTACACCAGGTACAATACTAATTTACATAGGTTTAGTCATAAAATTGATAGTTATGTTTATATTTTTCTCAAATATACTCATTTTAGCTTAGATTCATACCAATTTATTAGATTTGGGGGCATCATGCATGGCATGACCACTCCCACATTTAGTTTAGTTACATAGATTCTATTATTACATACTCAATTCATATTTAGTATATTCAAATACTAGATTGGAGGCATGTGAATGACACATAGTTTCCATATAGTCATCTATACATAGGTTGATCATATGGAATGGAAAACTCCATGTCATTCTCTATGATTCATACAATTTCTATCATATTTTAGGTTATCACCAGATTCATGCCTCACTCCATCTACAATGGTTGAAATTCTTGAATGGCCTAGAGCCACCTAATATACTTGAGTGGCTATGAAGTTGACATGCATAATTAAATATACTCAGTTAGATAATTTCAACGCTTTTCATAGTTTATTTATAGATACATCTACTTCACATAGGTGGGAAATTATGGAGTCATGGCATACTTGAGTTCTTAAGCCATCCACATGAGAGGGTTAGACATACTTACAGTCTTATCTAAGCTATTCACACATTAGGATCCACTAAGAAAATATGGGAAATAATGGAGTCAAAACTAGATTGAGTTCTTGATCCACCCATATGATAATTGAGAAAGCTATCAGCTCAATCCAAGCTATTCAATAATATGATCAATATATATAATCACACACACTAGTTTTCACTAGGTTCATACATTAGTTCACGTACCTAGTGGAGGTGTATTCATTTCTTTCCTCTCTCTTTACTCAGGTTTACTCTATTTCTTTATTTTTACATAGTCTTTTGATTTTGATCATCTATTAAGTAATGTTTTATTTTTATGTGTTTCATTTAGGTCATTGCTTTGGATCATGTTTCACATGTACAGACCTAAATTCACAAAGTCAAACATAGCTACATGGGCTTCACTTCCAAGACAAGTCCAGGTATGCTTATTTTTACTTTATACTAGTCATTTCACTTTGATGCATTTATAACATAAAAGGGGGGGGGGGAATTTAATCACCTAAAATTGGTATTTGGATGATAAGGGTGTAGCTTAAGATAACCTATTCTTAGTTTATCTCTATACCTATTATAAATCCTTAGACACACTTTTATAACCAATGTGCAAAACACATACATCTAAAGTTATCTCAAACATAGTACAATGATAGCTTTCCCAAATCCCAGTCTAGTTTGCCTAATAGTGTGCTAGGTGGACATTAACACCACATTTGGGACATTAAATCCACATGGAGCTAGTGTCCCCAACTTGGTTCTATTTTTCTTTTCCCTAACTCTCTTAAATGGATAATTTTTCAAATATGTGACCCTCCTAAGGTCAACGTAAGCACATTTTATTATCCACATAAGCTACAAGTCTCTATAAATAGAAGTCTATTTGTTCATTATTCACTAGATGGAAAATAGATTTAAAATCCTATTCAAATAAAAGACTAGTTGAAAAAAGCTAAGGTATTTCATCCTTATTCTATCCTAATTATGCATACTACCATAAAAAATATCCCTAATCCTATATTTTAAATATTTCAAAGCTCAAACACACTCAAGACATTCAAGATCACTCTTATTCTAACATCCACTTACATTTGCACTAGGCACTAGGTGGAAGAACTACCTCGAGCTTGATCCTTCCTCAGAGTATTGGTATGTAGGAAACTCTCTTACAAGTAGGGTGTTGAGGATGTCCAACCTATCCTACTAATGAAAACACATTTTAGGCTCATGCCATACTTGTAAGGAGAATTAGGGTATACACACTAAATCATATTTTTCAAGCACAATATAGAGCTCCATATTTCATGTGTGTAAGAATAAGACCTAAAAACATAGGCATACGTTCTTCTTAAAAATAAGAATAGTACTAAAAATAGGATACTAATGACACTTTGAGGACACTATAGTAGTATGGGAACTACTATCCAATGAGAAAATAGATCATAGGAACCTATTGATGACATTTAGACCTATCAAAAACTTAGTTTTTAGAATCTAGATCATCTACTACAGTCACTTCCTAGATAATTCTATATTTAAGCATATTTATTATTAATTTTAGAAAGTAAAAGAAGGTTAAAATATATAAAAAACTAGTACATAATTATTTCATATTATTTAACTAATTTAGACATCTCATCCCTTTAATCTAAACATAGGAATTACACTTAGAAAACCCTAAAAGGTTAGATCAACCTTATTTGTCAAGTTTTGCTCATGTGTTTATTGGCATAAAAAAGAAAGACCTTTTCTAATTTGATACCAATGATCCAAATCATAGGGACTAGGACTAAGTGTATAAAGTAAAACTAAGTTTTTTTTGTGTAGATTGAATTCATAGAGTTAAATCAGATAGAGCAAAATTGAACACATTCGATGGAGCATAAGTATTTACTTACAGGAAATACTTCTATTGAATAATAAATAATAAGGAAACTATACAATGTATGATTTACATAGTATATATTTAGATCATGATATCTATTTTATGATTGTGTATGGAATTGACCCTTATCTAGTTGCATATGTTACATATTTATACAAAAAAGAATATACGAGTAGTTACAACTACTATCATTTATAAAGAAGATGGTCGAGTCATTTCATCTTCCTTATTGTATGATAGTTGAGATTATAGGTTGGTGGTGACTAATTTTTCAACTAAGAAGACTCCCATCTATAAATTTCCACTTGATAAATGACATGGTCATATAACGCTAACACATGCATGTGTTGGAGTGAAGATAAGATTTAGGATGTGAGTCTACGAGCGAGTACTAATGAGGTGCATAGGGATGTGAGTTTATTAGTTCATAGAGAAGTGACATAAATAAAATTAGGTGAGATATAAGTATAAAAGTATATGAACACATGCAATACTTATACACAAGTGTGTAAGCAATCTTCATGATGAGGAGTGTGAGTTGTGTGTAGAGAAACAAGTGAGGATCTTGTTCTACTATGTAGGATATGTGCACATATCACAAAATGATCAATCTAATGGTAGATAAATAACTTCAAGACATTTAAATAATTTTTGTCTTTCTCCTTTACATGATTAATTAATTAAAAAAATTCAAATATTTTGATTAATTATGCTATGTTGTGAGGGACTGTGAAATGAAGCTTATTTAATTGTATAAGATTAAGTCTATAAGAAACACACCAACTACATCTAAATCAAATACCAAGTTTACTATAAAACCAAGTTATAAGGTAAAACCTCCTTAACCTAAAAAGGAAACAACCACCATGGTTAATATAGTTTCATAGTATCCTACTAATTTTGTATTATCTAATGCACCAAGGAGGTAGTTTGCACATTTACTTGAGCCTTCTAATTCATTACTATCATATCTTGTAGAGTGTAACCTAGTATCTCTCCATCATCCTATAGAGTATGATTTGAGTAGGACTCTACCCAAATAATATGATGTGAATTCTTATTATCACTATCACCACGGCCCTAGGTATTCTACAAACATATATTTTACTTTGAAGGATAAGATCCAAGATCTTATCGATGAAAAAAAATTACATTTTATGATCCTCTAAAGAACTCAAGTTCACAACTTGGTAATAACCATAAGAAAAATATATTTAACAATCCTTTTTAAGACCATTCTAATAAGGATGCATAATTTAAAATGGTATATAGCACACATCCTCCTTCATCACACTATGAACACCCACTAGATGGAATTATTGGTACATACACATGGAATATGCATTCTATGGTTCAAATACCTTAAATTACCTTTGATAACAGTGAGATTAAATATTATGACTCTTATCTTCATTATTTATTCATTTGAGCATACATTGATAATCAACCGATATGTATTGTTATTATTGATAATGTTGCAAGTGAGAAAATTTGCACCATGACATTACTCACACATTTGGGTTACACACACAATGATTTACACCCTTATACCAGATTAGATAATTTGATGGGACCTAATAGTATATTATTGGTGATATTGACTTACCTTTATAGGTGGGTCCTAAACATTTGGTTACTACCTTGTTAGCTATACCTTTTACATGTGTTTTTGATATGTTATTAAGATGGACTTGGATACATATGCTTCAAGTAGTACCTTCTATAGTGCATGGGTTCATTCCAATCAATTAATTATAGTTTATGGAGTTCCATATGATTATCCTCTTCAGAAAGATAAATTTATACCTAGGTAGTTAATTGCCAAACCTATTAAGGTTAATCTACCATAAAAGGGTAAGCAATAGTAAATCCCATTTATAAGGTGATTGGTACTTAAGATACCATTACATTATAGATAGATAATGGGTTCCATAGAATCCTTATCTATCTCACACCACATTGAGATATTTAGAGCACCTACACATGTTCCTCTTACTAATATTCTAAATAAATTTCAAACTATTTAGAGATGGGTTCCATGAACCCCTATTAATCCTATTGTCCCTTCACAACCATAGATTACTATTATACATACACACAACATCACATATACTAAAATTATAGATATTACACCTCTACATCCTCATTGGTAGTACCATCAATTTATTACACCAAGTATCATGTGGGGAGATACCTATGAGCATCTATTAGATGAGATCATAAAGTAGTCTGTCTGGTTTAAAATATTAAAAAATAAATAAAATTAAATCATTAAAAAATCAAAAAATATATTCATCATGTACCTATATTATTATATTTTTGGCATCTATATTTTTAGTTCCATGTTGATGGATAAAATATTAATTATTTCTACATACACTTGAATTTCATACTTGTATTTGATTGTGATACATGCATACCTAGATACATGATTTATACACTTATAGATGTTAGGCCTTCATTCTTCTCACATCACCATGACTTTGGGGGAGTCCATCTTATTTAATCATGATAAATCTAGGTTATATCATCATATGGTCACTTTAAATTATCATGTTTGAGCTTGTGTACTTACACATGACTTTATCCATGTCTACATGTTTCATAGTATACTTGATATTCTATGTACTTGAGCTTTTTTACTAACACATTTGATCTATGGGATAATATGTTATTTTTATATTGGTTTCTTATGATTTCATTTATGCACTTCCTTAGGTTCTTTTCCTTGCTATTATCTAGTTTGTTTGCCCATTTGAATATGCTCCATTATTTTTAGTCCCTGTGCCTTTGTTTGATTTTTTGACATTTGATATCTCATTACTTATTGTGTGGACATTTAAATATGTCATTTTTAATATTTTGGACATTTTACTAATCCATGTCCATTTAATTATGTGTAATTTGAACATGACACTTTTTTTTGTCTCCTTGGACCATTTTCTGTTGACATGATTTTGAGTGCTCTTGTGTGTGTATGTTTGGTACTATTGAACTTATAATGTTACTATCTATATGTTGCCATGATATTTATCATGCATCTTAGTATTTTATGTGATAAAATTATGGTGCTTCAGTATTACATTTACCTAGACATGTTCATTTTATATGCTACATGGTTTATTCAAAATTATATGGTTATCTTATACTTTTGAGGTGAGGTAACTAACAGTTTCTATCTTCCCTCAACTCAAAGGGGGGAATATTAATGAGGGAAAGTTTTAGATTCATGGATTCTAAATATTCATAGTTTTATATATAGAGGGGGAATGTTTTGGAAACATGTTCTCCACACTTGTTCAGTATGCAACATACTCAAATTATAGTGGGGGAATGTTTGGAAACATGTTCTCCACCTTGGCACTTATATCAAATTTCAAATTTCTCCATATATAGTGGGGTCATGTTATAGAAAAATTCTCTCCACACTTAAATATTTACCAAATTGGCTAGATTAATAATTATATGATTCATATACACATTTTTGGAATAATTATATACATGGTACTATAGCCATATAAAATGTCACTTGAGTGCAATGAGTGTTACTTGAGACCACCCTACCCATAGCTTAGAACTAGACCTATCTTAGGGCTTCTTTATATCCTTATCCCACTTTTTTTTTGGTATAAACCATCCATAAACATTATAAAATTAGTCCTAAACCTTCCTCTAAGCATTTACACCCCTAGTGGCCCAAGTTCTACCAACTAGACACTAACACACCCCTTTGAATACTAATGCACTATGCTAGTGACCAAGGGACTATGATATCATCCCTTACCTTTTTTTGACCTAAATGGACATATTTAAAATTATCAAATAACCTTATGGTTGGCATAGACTCCAATCATGTCCTGACAAGCGCCAAATTAGTATATATACACCATTTTGATCCCTTTACCCACTAGATGGAAATCAAGTGGAAAAACTCAAGAACAAACTTTGAAATAATGTGAAAATTGAGGCCATTAATACTTATTATCATTAATTATAAATATAACCATATAAAACACTCCTAATCTTATATTACTTAGATTTTTAGTCTCAAGCACACTCAAAATAATCAAGTTGACACTAATACTAGTATTCACTTGCACTTGCACCAAACACTTAGGCATCAAAACTATAATGGGATTGATCCCTTATCAATTTATTGGTATATAGGCAAATATAAACGCAATAAGGTGTTAAGGTCATGTCCAACATATCCAACTAACATTACATTTTATCTACTTGTGTGCTCCTTATAGACACTAGAAAATTGCATGGTTCTAGTCATCACAAAACACCCCTTTACCCCTTGGTTCCCTTGGGTTAGGATTAATTATTAAAACCATTTTACATACCAATTTATCCCATTTGGATAGTTTAATTAGATAATTATTTTAAATATTCCTATTTACACCTCCTCACCTAAACCCATGACTAACCAATCGACACCTAGCCTTAAGACTATTTCTCACCTAAGCATTTAATGCCCTAACCTCCTATAACTATTCGTCAAACATACCAATTCTCCCTTTAATAACCTCAAACCATTTACATTAGTATTAAAAACCAACCTTAAGTGAACATAGCTAAAATTATCAAGTTTATACTTATTCTCCTTGATTGATGTTGGTCACCCCTCGACCGATGTTGGTTGACTAGGACTAATATAGGTTACTTAATATAGCCTAAACACCCTATCTCAAGAGATTAAAATGTCATTTTATGTAAGAATATTAAACTCTAAAGTGAATCCAAGATTTTAGGTAAACTAAAAAACCAAACCAGAGAAATCAAAGTGGCCTAGTAACTCACCACGAAGAGCTCAAGTACTATTACATTGTCCACATTGCTTTAGGATCCCAAGAAGCTTTCACCCAACCTTAAGAATTATCCAAGCTAGAAAACTCCAAAACTAAGTATATCTACACTTATATCAAGTTTATTTATTAGTTTTAGTGGTTTTAATACTTTCACCCATTTCCCATCTCTCCCTTATTCCACTTTGTGTTGGAGTTATGTAACTCTAAACACTTCATTTCCTCCAAAGAACCCATAGAACCCTCCTATTCACCTAACTATCCAACTCCTGAGTTTGATTCTTCTAGGAATCTATTCCAACCTCAATACATCCAATCTATAAATAGCCTTAAAATACCTCTTGTAACTCACCCAACAACCATTTTTCCCCAAACCAAAACCTACAGGGACCAACATCAGTCACCTTTGATTGATATTGGTCATCCCCTGACTGACATTGATTTGCTTAACTAATATCGATTACACAATGACTGGTATCAATCACTATGTGTTTCATTTTCTAAAAAACAAGTTATTTCCACCTTTCAACCTTCACTCAAATTCTATTTTTTCAATATCTATTACATCATAGAGACTCAAAATATTTTCTAACTTAGTTTTGAACATTTTAGCATTAGTTTTTGAAAATTTATTGCTATTTTGGTAAAAGAAATCAGTTATATTAAAAAGAATCCCTTGTATTGATTTTATTACTTTCTATTACTCCATGCAAGCATCTATTTATATTTTACAAAACATAATTTGTTTAAAGAATGGATTGAAAACCTCCAAGGAATTCTAGTGCTTCTTGGATCTAACTTTCACTAGGCAATCCACCAATCTATCTTGATAATACACCCTTTTATAGTTTCTCTCTTAATTGCAGGTCATCATCCCAAGCCAAAGAGGAGTTCTCTACAATCAACTAGATCATGAGCACACACTTAAAATAAAGTTATTCTAAACCATAACCTTCTCTTCAAGTTTCTTATTATTTTCTAGAAAAATAAAAATGAACATGAAAAAAATAGTGAAACATTTTGACATGCCTGGTGGGACCCTAAAGTTTTTCATGGGTTCTTAGTTGTTTAGGACACTCAGTTGTATTAATAAAGTTTTCATCCATTTTCAAATTTCATTTCTAAAAATTAAACATTAGTTGTTTCATTTCTTCATTGAAAATCATAGTCTTCAATTTCTTCTTTTCAAAAGCAAGTTTTAGTCTTCTTTACATTCTTAGAAAAAGTAAAAAAAATCCTTTTTTCTTCATTTATAAAAATAAAAAAATCACCCATCCTAGGATTAGGACTTGCATCTTCATACTACATTTATGTGCATCATAGTTATTTTTTTACTCATTTTAAAGAAATCAAAATTTTCCTTTGGGTTTATAAATAACTTGTACCCACTGCTTGGTTGTTTGTTTAGTTCACATAGTTTAATTTAAATAGTGAAATTAATCATATAAAATCACTTCTTATCACATAACTCATACAAATCAAATATCAAACACTAACATAAGGCCCAACTAGGATTTCATCACCTAACAGTAAACCTTTCCCTTGGTTATTCCACTTAGACCTAACTACCAAAGGGAGAAACCATAACTCAATTTGATGGCTAAGTATAAACTATAGAAATTTGGTATATTTTGGCTAATCACTCAACACCTTTATCACTATGATGTGTGAAGTGAGGGGGTAGGCTATAATATCAATCCACATACCAAATTATAATACAAATTTTTGAGAGCCTTGAACAACCTAAAACCATCTTTAGACTTCCTTTTTCTAGTTCCCATTCTATGATCCTAAGTTGAGTCTCATAACTTCTTAAATTGAGGCATAAGCCTAAAGATAGATAAAAATAATTATAAGACTTAAGCATAATCTTAGTGTATGCTTGTTTTCCTATAATCTTTTATTTTGTTTGCTCTCATTTTTTGAGTGTGTGAGATCACTTCCACCCTTATTCATCTTTCTTTGCATTGTTTTGACAAGACAAGTTAAAAACCAAGTAAACCAAGATCCACCTCCCAACTACCCATCTTCTTATTCCTCATCCATGGAACACACTCTAGATGCATAAAGTTCCCCTAACCACTTTAGAAGTCTTGATATGCCGTAACCCTTTGCTTAAGGAGATATGGATTTCACCACCATTTTTGATAACAATCTCATGGATCTCCAACACTACCTTTCTAGCATGACTAATCATACTTCTGATTCAGCCCCTTTTATTGAACCTCCCTATGGCATGCCATCTTACCTTATGGGTGAGACCTCAGTTGCCATTATATCCACCCAACATATGATAACCCAAGCCTCTTTTTCCACCAACAATCCTTCAAACATCACCACCCAATACCAATCCCATCTAAAAACTAATACCCAAACACCTTATACCCCTATCAAACCTATCATTAATCCTTATAACATATGAACCACTCAACCTTTGGAAACCCATACACCACTTACCATTGGGATTCCTTCCACTATCATTACTTCCCTAACACTTGCCATTCACAATGCAACATATTCCAACCCTTTCTAAAATTTGGTAGTCTCCCTACCCTCTACACTTCCACCCATTAACACCATGGTAACTACTAACCTTGAACCCAATAACCCAATCATGCCTTTTACCCAACCAATGTATATTCCACCAAACCTAGGGTATGTCCCAAACCCTCAAGGGTATATGTCTCCAACTTCTTCCCAACCTTCCATGCCCCCTTATCAATATGTGGTGTCTTCCCAACATTTTAGCCCAATAATTAATATGTGTTATATTCCCAACCTTGCATGCCCACTTACCAATATGTGGCATCTTCCTAACCCTTTACTAATTACCCATATGTTACACCTTCACAACCTCAATAAAATTTACCTTACCATTATGGGGGTACACCACCACAAACTAATCTTATCAAGATGTTGATGGAAAAGATGACCAATCTAGAGTCATCCATTTCTGGTTCCCATAACCTCTTGTCATATCACCAAATTTACAATGAGCTAATCCACCCTTCAATCCTAATATGACCACACCCCGCATAGTGGGAACTTCAAAACTTTTCTAAATTCCAAAGCAAAGAAGATCCCCAATAACATCTTATAGAATTTAGGGATTCAAGTTATTTGATTTATTATGATGACACTCTTCTTCTCTAGACTTTCCCCATGTCCTTAGACAAACCCACATTAGATTGGTATAGTGCCATTACCAAGCACTCCCTCTTCTCTTTTGTCTAACTAGATCAAAATTTCTTGGACTCTATAAATATTTGTAAGAAATTTTATTATCATCAACCTGTATTTCATTAGGAAATTTTAAGATGACTCAATTGCCAATTTTATGACCCATTGGAGATGGTTGATCAATCAATTCTCCTTCTCTTTAACCCAACCTAAGTTGATTGAGTTTTTCTCTCAAGATTGTGCCAAGAATATCTCATCAACCTTATAGGTTAAAATATTTTACACCTCTAATGAGTCATTCACCATGGCTCAAAAAATTGAGATTAGAGTCATTGACAAGGGAAAGCTTAAATTGAGGAACAAAAATTCTAGTTTCAAATCAAACAAAGTTTCTTCCTCTAAACTTACAAACCACACCAACACCAAAATCATAGATAAATTGAAATACGAATGTAGTTATGCTTAAAATGGATCTTCCTCCAATTTTCAAACAACCCAATTCTTCCATCTTTTCTAATCAAAATGCCAAAACCCAAAACTATTATGTCCAAAAGCAACATACTCCACTAGGGGAGTCCTATGCTTCAATTTTGGAAAAGTTATTGAAGGTATATATCATCCATCTTCCTCTAATCAAACCACACCAATAATTAAATTACTCTCACCCTATACCAAGTTGGTATAAGGAGAACAAAATGTGTAGCTTCCACTATGTCATTGGACATGATGTTAATAGATGTAAGACATTTTAAAACATTGTCCAAAATTTGTTTAACAAGGGTGAACTTGTGATGGATAACCTAAATGCACCCATAACCAATCACTTGATATTTTTAGATAACTATTCATTAACCACACACCATCCATAAATAATTAACAAACTAATACAGAGTCATCCCATAAGCATGAGGTTCACATAGCTAATGTTGTTCTTCAATAACTAATAGTTAATAAACCCATGTCCTAGACTACCAATACTTCTCCACTTACTGAGGTAGTGGAGTTACCTACCCCTCCTTTTGAAAATGAAAGAAAGGAGGAAACCACCATCCCTTATCCACTTATTGAGGTGGTGGATTCACCAACATCTCCTTCAGAAATCATAGTAAAGGAGGAAACCATCATCCCCATGCCTTTTTCTTCTATATTAGAGCTATCTACCCTTCCTTTAGAAATCATATATAAGGAAAAATTTCCTCACATACCCCTTCTATGGAATAATCACCCACTAGGGCCTTATAAACTTTGATAGAGGAGAAGTAAAATGTGGCCATCCCACTTTTTTAGCCACTAGGTTTATCCTTAGAGTCTAACACTAAAGTAACTAAGCCCATCTATAAGTCTTTTTCTAGGTTGGTCCAAAACTTAGAGTCTCTCATAACCAGACCTTGATCAAGCCATGTTTTGTCATTACCTTAAACTCCCATACCCAAATAAAAAGGAATCACCAACCATACCCTTATCCACCCAACCTTCAACCTCCATAATTAAAACCACTATCACCCTAACCAAACTAAAAAAAAATCTGCCACCTCCCAAACCTTAGATAAACCATCGAACCCAATTCCCTTTAAAGCAACCAAAACACCTTCCACTATCCCATTAAATCCCATCAAGAACCTAGGGTTAAGTATATGAGCATAAATTGAGGAATATCGCATGAGTCCACCACCAAACAAAAATCCAAAAGTAACCACCCCACATCTACCTACCCCTAAACACTCATCTAAGAGTATGAAGGAACTGAAGCATCCCACTAGCCCATAACCTTCCCAGATGTATACTATTTATGTGGTCACTTGATCATAAGCCCACAAATATAAAGGGAAAACAAAGGTGTCCATTCCATAGACATACCCTTCTTCTAATGAAACACCAAACCACACCCAAATGCCTTCACCCAAGCCCAAGGTTTCTATCTTGGGTGCACACCAATCCAACCCGTATGAACTAATATAAAGGATAGTTGTAAAATAACTTCACCAGACACCATTAAAGATGAATTTATTTGAGTTAATTAATACCTCTCCCCAATACCATCAATCCATGATGAAGGCCTCATAATATATAAAGGTTCTAACCTAAAGATCCATAATCTCTAGCAACATTTTGTTTAGGTCCTTCACCTATTTACCCTCCTCACCTTCTAGGATTCAAAGATACCCCCTATTCATGCAAATGATATAGATCCTCCCCTTTTCAATACCTTCCATATAAATTGAACCCATATCAATAGGGTTATGATTGATGAGGGAGCCAATGTAAATATCATTTCCTCCTATGTGTATGACCAAATTAAACTCCCATAGAACATCATGTCAAAAACTACAATGGTGCTCTAATCTTTCAATGATATCATGCTAATAACCTTAGGGATGGTCATCCTTCATATTTTTTTGGGACCTTGCACTATTCCTAAGCTCTTGTATGCAATAAAAGGTGAGTTATAAGATAATGTTTTACTTGGATGCACTTGGATCCATTCCATGAGTTGTGTGCCATCCAACTTACATCAGTGCATCAAGTTTGAGCATAAGGGTTAAGTCCATGTCATACTAGCTAACCCTAATCCTTTCAAGTCATGAAATATGAATTTCCAAACTAATGATGTTCTCATCCCAATCAAGGATACATCCCCTTCTTCTTTTATCAACCAAGCCTCCACCAGCTCATCCATACCTTCCTCCCAAATCCCCATGAAAAACTCCTTGAAATCAACATTCCAACATCTCTCGCTTGGGTAATATCACCTATTGACCTTATATGCCTTTCATACTCCCCAAGAGTATGGGAATCTTGACCACAAACTTAGATGTGATTCCAATATTCGAATTATTATTCCCTTCAGGCTTCCCAATCAACAAACCAATCTTGTCTATGGGGGACTTGATCAACCACTTTCTACTGCCACTAAATCCTCTTTTACTAAACTATTCATCTCTAATTTCTCTTACTTGGATAAACTAAATGTTGCAAGCCATACCTCCATCAGTGTGATTGAAAGGGATTTAATTTAGGCCACTATGAACATGGACCACATGAGTTTCTACCATGTAAAACCTAGAAAACTTGTGAATAATTTGGTCTTAGATTCATTTCTCTAGAAGAGTGAACCAATCTACCTCCCATCACCATAATTGAGGAAGAAATACCATCCTCACCAACCACTTCTACTTTAAAATTTAAGGATATTTATATCATTCCCCCTTAAAAAAATTTATTAATATTATTAGTTTGGGACCCTTGACTTATCAAAAGGATTGGGAAACTAGAACCATTGCTTTACCTCATCCTAAGATCATAGAAGATGACTCTCTTATCATTAATACTATCCAGTGTCAGGATGATGATTCCCTTCTCACTTATCTTAGTGTTAAAGATTATTTCATTCACAAATCCCTTTCTCTTGAGAATTCAACCATGTTGAATGAAGCCACTATTGATGTCAACTTGGGTACTCAAGATAACCCCCACATAGTCAAAATTAGCCATTCCTTAGATTCATTGAAGCATTAGGATTTATCTTCCTTTCTAGAAGACCTTGGTATAACATTTGCTTGGTCTTATAGTGATATGATAGGAATCAACTCTTCCATAGTCATCTATAACATTGTTACCACCATCGATGCCAAGCTTATTTGGTAAAAGGTTTAAAGACTGCACCCTTGTATAGCCCTTCTTATCAAAGAAGATCTTCAATGCTTCTTATTCATTAACTTTATCCAACCCATTTATTATCCCCAATGGGTTTAAAATGTCATTCCTTTCACTAAAAAAATAGGGGGACTTCATATTTTCATTGAATTTCATGATCTTAACCTTGTTTATCTAAAAGATAACTTCCCTTTGCCAAGCATTGAACATCTTATTGTCTTACATTTAGCCATGAGATGCTATTACTTATAGATGGATTCTTAGGTTATAATCAGATCTTGATTTCCCCAGAAGATCAACCCAAAATTTCCTTTATAACCCCATGGGGAACCTTTTGCTATAGGATCATACCTTTTGGTCTAAAGTATGTTGGTACAACCTAAAAATGTGACATGACATAAATCTTTCATGACCTTATTCATAAAACCATAGAGGACTATGTGGATGACCTCCTTAGAAATTTTAAATGTTGTAAAGATCTTTTGGTAATCCTTAAGGTTATCTTTGAATGCCTTATCCACTTCCATGTCCACCTTAAACCCAAAAAGTGCATCTTTGGGGTCTTATCAAGTAAGCTTCTTGGATTTATCATCTCTCTTCATAGAATTGAATTTGATCCCACTAAAGTCAAGTAAATATTGGACATGCCTCCTTTGACTAACCTCAAACAACTCTATAGTTTACAAGGGAAGCTCCAATCCATTAGCTACTTCATGTCTCAACTATTTAATAATGTCAACCTTTCCATCACCTTCTTAAGAAGGATATATCCTTTAAGTGGAATAAAGACTATCAAAAATCCTTTGATTTACTTAAAGAGTATCTTCTTTCTCCACCTATTCTTGTCCCTCCAAAAGATGACCAACCTTTCTACCTCTAAATTTCCACCACATACCATTCCTTAGGGGCCATGCTTGCACATTGTGATGATAATCATAAGGATCAAGTAGTATACTATATAATTTCAACCCTTATAGAGTGTGAAACTTGATATACCATATCGATAAATTGTGCCTCACCTTAGTCTTTATGGGTTCCAAGCTTCATCATTACCTTCTTAATCATAAAACCTTCATCATAACCAACACCAACCCACTCAAATACATGCATTCTAAGCCATATCAAAATTAATGTATGGCTAGATGGTTCATGCTTCTAGCTAAGTTTGATCCTGAGTTCCTTCATCAAAATTCAATCAAGAGGAAAATTATTACCGACCAATTGGAAAAAACACCTTTAGCAATTAACCAAACTCCTCCTCTTGAGTTTCCCAATGAGTCCATCACAACTCTTTCTCAAGAGGATTCTATTTATCAGATGACCATGTTATTTGATGGATCAAAGTGTCAATTTGGTGGGGGTGTTAGTATCATCCTTATCCCCCTTTATAATTATCCTCTTCCCTTATCCTTTAAACTTGATTTTTTATTATACCAATAACATGGCTGAGTATGAATCCCTAGTTATAGGTCTCTAAACATCTTTTTCTTTGGAAGTCAAATCAATCATCATCTTCAGTGAATCCCAACTTATGTCCAATCAAATCAATGGTTCTTATCAATGTAAAAATGATGTTTTATAATAGTATAAATATTTAGTAGATTTATTCTTAATGTCATTTGATCATTACCTTATTAAATCCACTCTGCATTCTACTAGCAAGTTCATCGATACCATGGCTTCTCTTACTTCCAAAATCTCATTTTCATCTTCTAATTATAAACTCTTTGTTGCTATCCATCACCTTAATTAACCCTTGGACACCAAATAAGACATTGGTTCCATTTATAATGTGGAAGAATCCTAATATAATATTTGGTATAAGTAAATATTTGACTACCTTACCTTAGCCATCATCCCTTTCGATCTCTCTAGAAATAATCAAAGAGAATTTATATATAGTACCTCTCACTATACCATACTAGGGGGAATTATTTATAAGCAAGGCTTCAATGATCTCATTTTTAGGTGCCTACATAGTCATGAAATCTCTCACATAGTCAAGGAAATGCACGATGGGATTTGTGGAGGACATTTTAGTGGTATATATATTGCTAAGCATATTCTTAGCCTTAGATATTATTGGCCTACGCTTAAGCAAGACTGTTATGATTACGTAAAGAAGTGTGTTAAGTGTTAACAACATGCTAATTTATATTATGTTCCTAGTCATGGTCTTCAAGTTGTTAAGGATTTTTAGACCTTATTGTAGTGGGGATTAGATCTCATTGGTGAAATTAAGCCTCATTCTTCATAGTGACATCATTTTATCATCACTGTGATAGAATATTTCACCAATTAGGTAGAGGCTATTCCCCTCATCTCAAATAAAGATGATAATAGTGTCTACTTAATTAACCATCATATAATCTATCACGTCAGTGTTTCTCAAAAAATCATCATTGATAATGTAAATCATTTTTAAAAAAAGAAACCTTTATGACACTTTTGGCATTAAATTAAGCTTCTCATCACTATATTATCCACAAGATAATGGATAGGATAAATATTCTAAAAAAAAACTTAATAAAATGATAACTAAAATGGTCAATGCTTCTAGTTGGGATTGGCACTTACATATTAAATTCACCTTATGGGCATATCGAACCAACATTCAAACCTCTATGGGTGCTACCCCTTTCTCTCTTGTCTTTAGAGTAGAGGTTTTCTTGCCTCTCAAAGTATAAATTCCCTCTCTTCATATATCCCTAAAGGATATCATTTTTGGGGGTGATTATCACCAACAATGTTTATCCCAACTTGAATTACTTGACGAGCATCATTTGGTCACACTTAACCATATTCATGTGTATCAAGAATGAATCAAGCATGATTATAACAAGCAACTAAAATAATGAGAATTTAATATTAAAGACCTCATCTTAAAGGAAAATTATCATGTAACCAATATAGAAAGAAGCAATTGGGGAAAGTTTACTTTTAATTAGCTTGGACCATATATCATAACACATAAGTATGGGTTAGGAGCTACTAGTTATCATCTCTTGAAGGAAAACCATAAACTTGAGCCCCTCAATGCTTCACATCTGCATCCATTATTTTGTTAAAATAATTTCAAACTCACCTTCTATCTAATTTAAGCTCATCCCTTATTTTTCAAGAAAATCACCTTCATCCCCTCACTTTGAGGACAATCAATTAAAACATAGAATCATGTGATTAAGCATAATCATATTAACTTCAATCCTAAATATGGGTATCACAACTCTACCCATGGCATGATTCTCATGGATAATTTCATCCTTAATAAGATGGAATCCCATGGTCATTATCTCTTAAAACATCCTCTTACCCACTATTCAACCTTATTATGCTATAGTTTTGCCTTCATAAAGGTAAGAATTAAGCCTACACAAGTAAGTACATGTCAAAAAAAAAAAAGAATACTCTCCATTTTATGGGTCATATATAGAATTTCAAACTACTCCAGTTAAAGACAACTGCCAAAACAATTCAAACATTTATTAAAATAAGGTAGAATACTCTCTTAAAGGACAACTATCCAAGACTAACAAATCAAAATCTTAGACCAATCCCTCGAATAATGGATAATTCAACCATGTATCAAATCAAGAAATTATATGAAATATTCTCACATTGATCAACTTCCCCAACCTCTTGAAACATCAAAAGACCCATTTTTAAATTTCAAAAAAGCAAAATTTTTTAATTCTGCAATTAACTTTCATAAAAGTAAAAAAAAGTAAACTTCCTACATCTATTAGTTTACACCAAATAATACATATACTTGTTTATAATTGCTCTTTGGCAACCTATAAAAGGGGCAAGCTAGCCCAATAAGAAGGTTCCATTATCATCCATTTCCCCTTCTACCCTCCACAAAACAAGGGATTTTGAGCTTACTTGGTACTATGTAATTAAAAAACTTCTTAACAAACCAACAAATGCTAATACAAAGCATGGAAAGGGATTATGTTCATAAGCTGATCTAACTTTGTATTTTTGGTCCTCACCGATAAAAGAGAATTAAAACTCCTTTTTGATGCCTACTTTTTGATACATTCATTAAGATGTTTGTCTTTTGTTTGTTTGAACTTTATTCTCCCATTTCCTTTCTTTTCTTACATATAGTTTTTTTGTCCAAACTTAATATATGTGTTAATATAATTTTAAAATTTTAAAAATCAACTCTCATTCAAGTAAATGAAATCATAACATTTAAATAACATTTTGTGTTTTATTACATGATTGTCATTAACCATTCACATCATTTACATAGGTGATTTTAATCATGAGAACATTCTATTTGTCATAAATCATCATCATGTATTAAATAAGCATGTAATATTAATTCATTCACCTCTTGCTTATCATCACATCAATTGAATTAATTATATCATCTTCAATACATCATAAAATTTTATCATAAAGTTAATAACCACATTTAATCATTTTTCATAAATAAATGAATCAAGTCATTATGTTATTACAAACATATTTATATAAATATGGGATCACATAGATTCATTAATTTAAATGTAAAACATATAATTAAGCATACACCTACTAACAAGAATAATGCTAAATCAATCACCACTTATAAACATCATAAATATCATGAAATAAATCATCATATGAGAATAAATTAACCATAACCATAAACAATATCAACCATAACAACATCATAACTCGAATATATATATATATATATATATATATATATATATATATATATATATATATATATATATATCAAATGTCTATGTATCTCAAAATGGTATTTACATCTCACTATATCTAGCTCATAAGTCAAAGTCAAAATCATATAAATACAAAAAGCGTCCATAGGCCTATGGTGTAGGGGTACTTCTACCCACAAGACCCTGTCAATCTCTCAGACCTAGTTGAGAACCTACAGATGCTACCTAATCACTAGGTGTTGTGTTGATAGGTATCCCTCCCACAACCCACTCTAATACATACTTAGCATACTAGGGCACATCTAGAATTTGGATAAAGATATGTCCCTCATAATATCTCAACTCCTCTAATATATCCACATATCTAGACATTGAGATAGTCTAAGCTAGTGCCATAGATGCCCATCATCCTACCTAATTTAGAGCATCTCTCTCCACTAATATTAGGGTCACTTGTTACTATAGCACATCCCTATCCTACATGATGGTACCTATCTAAACTTTTGTTATATCCTTCTCTTGGGCAATGATGGCTAATTATGTTCATGAATAATCCCTCTCTTGTATAAGGGTGGATACCTATCCCCATACATGGTCCCTCTCCTAGGTGATAATAAAAACCTATCACTAGAGAGTATCTCTCTTGAGTCTTTACTACTAGCTAACCCTATGATGTTTCTCTCTCTAATGTCATAGAAGCTAGCACTTCTTGAGCTAAAGCCAATGCCTCTCTCGCCTAGTCCCACTTAGAAATAACCACTTGTCTTTCTAGGGTATCCACCTTCATCAGATCACCCTCCACCTCCATCTCCACATATACATCTTAATGATTTCCACCTACACCTATAGTTGGGACATATCCCCCATTTCCCCCAAACTCTATGGCATACTATCCCCACCACCACATGATGTAATCCTATGTAACCCTAACATCATCTTCCCTTGCAAGCGTTGGTATCTCCTCATAGAGTGGCCCATCCTCTACTAGATATGGTGGAGGAAATGGTGCCTCTGTATCCTCATGTTTGTATCTTAGGAATGCTCTCAAGACACCCTATATTAGGCTGTACTACCTCCTTATTATGTTTTGGAGCCTATTTCTAAGTTATAGTGTATTTCAAATACTATACATTTAAAATATACAATACACTCCATATGTATTTTCTAGACCCCCTTTAATGGGAAACCATCTTTTGGGTTGACTTGGCCCATGGTTTTGGTACACATTATTTTGTATTACCGCTTTGTTGATGTATTATGTATAGATATATATTTAACATGCAATACATCATGAGAAAAAGGGTTTGATAAGGAAGAATAGATTGTGTGAATTCAAGTGTAAATTCAAGAAGGTTTGTGAAGCACAACTCCAAATAATATTTGTTGATTGTAAGTGTGAGAAGGATGATCTAATAGTGGTTTGTAGTCTCATGGCTTGTAATAAAATCTGAGCCAGTATTTTTGGTGGATGTAGCTCACATTGGGTGAACCATGGTAAAATTGATATTCTTATTTTGCATGTTTATTTTTATTCTTTTTGCATCTTTATTATTATTATTATTATTATTATTATTATTATTATTATTATTATTATTCTATGAAATTGTTTCACATCAATTTCTATTTTTAGTCCTAACAACTAGTATCAGAGATTTAGGTTGTATTTATTGAAGTGTTGAATTCTAAGAAGGGTTATTAGTTTAAGTCAAAACTATGGCTGATGATCATAGATAAAATGTTAAAAATTTCAATAGACATAACTTTGGTCTATGGAAGATGCAGATTGAGTATTATCTCTATCATAAGTACATTTATGCTCTGATGGGAGGAAAAGTAAAAAAAATAGTGAGTATGATAGAGGAGGCTTGGGATCTCCTTCATAGGAAAGCACTTGGAGCCATCAAGTTATGTTTTGCATCTTCAATCATGTTTAATATATCATAGGAGAAGACCATATAATGTCTCATGAATGCATTAGGGAATTTATATGAGAAACACTCTACTTATAATAAAATATTTTTGATGAAAAAGTTATTTAATATGAAGATGTCTTAAAACAGTTTAGTTGTTGATCATCTAAATGAATTTAATACAACTATGATTATTTTGAATTATGTAAAAATATATTTTGATGATGAAGTTAGGGATTTGATTATTTTGTGTTCTTTACTAAAGAGTTAGAATACCTAATAATGGATATGAGCAACTTGGTCTCTAATAATGCTAAGCTAAAGTTTGAGGATGTCATAAGAGTAATCCTTAGCAATGAAATGCAATAAAAAATCTCTAGGGAGACTTCTACTTCAGGTGATGATTTGGTGGTGGAAAGTAGAGGGAGATAAAAGTTTAGAGGAAAAGGAAAATTGTGTAAAGTCAAATGGTCTTGGAAGGTTAAAATCAAGGGCCAGGATGGTATGTTGGCACTGTGGAAAGACTGGGCATGTGAATAAGTATCGTTGGTCTCTTAAAAATAAGAACAAAAATCAAGAAGACACCAAGGAGGTGAATGTGATAATAGGTAATGTTTGTCAAGATGCATTAATTATCTCCATTGATAATATTACCAAGTCTTGGGTTTTAGATTTAGGGGCTTCTTTTCATGCTACACCATATAAAAATTATTTTATTTATTATGTTCAAGGGAATTTTGGACATGTTTACCTTGGTGATGATGATCCTTACATCATAATAGGAAAAGGAAGTGTTCAGATCAATATACAGAATGGGAACACTTGGATCCTAAAGGATGCCATTCATGTGCTTAAGTTGAGATGGAATTTGGTATCCATAGGAAAACTAGGTAGTGAAGGTTATATGGTGACATTTATAATAGATTCCTGGAAGGTGACCAAGGGTACTCTTGTGGTAGAAAGAGGTAATAAAGTTGGTACCATGTATTTATCAATTAGTTATGATTATTGTAGTTTAGTTGCTTTAGATGTAGATGTAACTTTGTGGCATAATAGGCTCAATCACATGAGTTAAAAGAGTACACAAATTTTGAAGTGTTAGTTGCCCAGATTGAAAGGATTTGATTTATATCTCTATGAATATTGTGTGTATGGAAAATAGAAAAGGGTAACTTTCTCAAGGTTAGACCTATGAAGAAGGAGAATAAGTTGGATTTGGTTCATTCAGAGGTATGGGGGCCAACTTGAGTATCTTTTCTTGATGGGTCATCATAATATGTCACTTTTATTGATGTTGCAACTAGGAAAGTTTGGGTGTATGTAATTAGGAGAAAATATGATGTGTTTGATATGTTTAAAATATGGAAATTCTTAGTTGAGAATGAAACATGTCTCAAATTAAAATGTCTCAAGTCAAATAATGGTGGGGAATATTGCAACAATGCATTTTTTGATTACTATTCAAAGAATGGAATTCATAAATAGAGGATGGTTCCAAAAACTCCATAGTAGAATGGATTGTTAGAAAGGATGCACATAACTATCATGGAGCATGATAGGATCATGAGTTTACATGCAAGATTACCTCTTCAATTTTGGGTAGAAGTAGTAAACATGGTTGTATATCTGATAAATAGAGGTCCTTCATCTACTTTGGATGGATGAATACCTAAATAAGCTTTGTCTAGTAATAAGGTTGATTATTCATTTCTTAGAATATTTGGTTGTGAAGCCTTCATTCATATTTATAAGGATGATAAGACCAAGTTAGACACTAAGTCTAAAAAATGCACCTTTATTGGTTATGGTGAGGATGACTTTGGTTTTTAGATTTAGAGTCTTAAGGACAAAAAAATATTTAGGTCTAGATATGTTGCATTTAAATAACAAGTCATGTATAAATAGTAGTTTTAGGATAAAAAATAGGATTATAGAAAAGAGTACATAGTACTGGAGGACATTACAGATGATAAAGTGTCCAAGTAATCATTTTAGGCACCTACTCCTAAAGAACCCCAAACTCTTATGGTGAGAAGGTCTTCTGTGGTAAGAGGGTAACTTGAACATTTTTCTCCATATCTTAATAATTTATTACTCATTGATAATGGAGAGCTAGAGTTCTTTGAAGAAGAAATGTAGGTATATGTCAAGAAGAAGTGGGAGAATTCTATGGATGAGGAGCATTAGTCTCTCATGAAAAATTAAACTTGGGATTTGGTAACCCCATTTGAAGGTAAGAGAGTATTGAAGAACAAGTGGGTGTATATAGTTAGAGAAGATGATGGAGGAAAGAAAAGGTACATGTCTTGGTTTTTGGTAAAGGGGTTCACACAAAATAAGGGAATTAACTTCGATGAGATTTTTCCCCTAGTGGTAAAGATGACTTCTACTAGAAATATTCTTGGGATAATGGTAGAAGAAGACTTACACTTAGATTAGATGGATGTGAAGAATACATTACTTCATAGTGATTTGGAGGAGGACTTGTATATGGAGTAACCACAGGGATATGAGGTCACAAGAAAGAATAAAATGGTGTGCAAACTGAAGAAGAGCTTGTATGGCTTGAAACAAGCTCCATGATAATGGTACAATAAATTTGATAATTTTATGATGGAATAGGGATACTCTAGGTGTCATTCAGACCATTTCATATGTATCAAGAAGTTTGATGATGATGACTACATTATCCTTTATCTTTATGTAGATGACATGTTATATGTAGAAAAAAACATGTAGGAAATAAAGGTACTCAAGGAACAACTTAGTAATTCCTTTTCTATGAAGGATTTGGGAGTAGAAAAAACTCCTTGGTATGAGAATAACTTAGGATAGGAAGGAATGAAATCTAAATTTATCTCAAGAAGAGTACATTAAAAAGTTCTTGAAGAGGTTTAGTATGTAGGATGCTAAACTAATTGGGACTCCTTTAGTAGGTCATTTCAAGTCATCAAAGGAGCAGTGTCCCAAGATAGAGGAGGAGAGAATCCAGATGTCATATGTATTATACTCATCAGCCGTTGGTAGCTTGATGTATGTTATGGTGTACACTAGGATAGATATTTCTCATGTAGTGGGAGTAGTAAGTAGGTACATGAGTGATCTAAGTAGAGAAAATTAGAAGGTAGTGAAGTGGATACATTAGCATTTAAGAGGGACCATGGGGATATTTTTAAGCTATGGTGGATTAGACACCACTTTGTGTGGTTATGTAGATTAAAACATGGCTAGAGATTTAGAATGTAAGAGGAGTACAATAGGACATGTATTTATTATAGGTGACACAGTGGTGAGATGGATTTCACAACTATAGAAACTTGTGGCTTTGTCAACCACATAAGCAAAGTATGTTACTATCATAGATGCAAGCAAAGAAATTATCTATTTACAATAGTTGTTTGAAGAGTTGGGGCATAATTAGGAGGAAGGGAAGCTATATAGTGATATTCATAGTGTTATACATCTATCAAAGAACTCCATTTTCCACTCTAGGATGAAGCATATATAGTTGAGTTGTCATTTCATAAGGGTAACTTTGGAGGAAGAGAAGTTGAAGCTGGGGAACATTCATACTAGTCAAAATCCTCCAAACATGGTGACCAAGGTGGTCACAAGGGAGAAACTGAAGCTATGATGATGACAAAGTGTGTTAATTAAGGTGAAAATTCAAGAGGGTTTGTTGACCACATCTCCAAACAAAATTTATGCATTGTAATTATGAGAAGACTGATATGAGAGTGGTTTATACTCTCATGGATTATAATAAAATCTAAGAAAGTTTTTCTTGGTGGATGTATCCCACATTGGGTGAGCCACCTTAAATCTAGTCTTCTTATTTTTCATGTTTATTTCATGTTTATTTTGGTTCTTTCTACATATCTATTTATATCTATTATTATTATGATTCTATGAAATTATTTCACATTAATTTTTGGTTTTATTCTTAACACTCCTAAAACATTCAAATAAGATTAGCTCTACCTCCTATTGTTGCCTCCCATATATCCATCTAAAGCTCTACAAGGAGAATATATGTGTGTGGAGACCCCTCCATGGTGGAAATACTATGTAGGGTCTCTAAATAACCTCCCCATCCACCAATGCATTCAAGTGATATCTAAAACAATCCAAGTCTCACATCTCCACTCCTATTCAAGGCAGTGCCATGTCTAATCTCCATCTCATGAAGATGACTCTAAATCTAGCCCAATCCCATGTATGTTATGGCATCCAAACTAATTATAAAATAATGATATGCTCATATGCCCAATAGTATAATAAGAAGCATATGTTCATGCCATATTTATTATATACATCATATCCCTACATCTCATGATATACTTGAACCAATAGTGATAGGACCCACTATATAATCCTCTATCATATCCATTATCACACCTAATAGATCCCAAAGAAATATTTATTTACTTGAGTTAAGAAGTGCATAACAAGTGATGGTCATCATCATCATCATCATCATCATGAGTCACTTCCCCTCAATATTCATGTGGTATATGTCCTCAAAATAGAAACCCCCAACATACCATTGAACATCTAAAAAATCCTCCCCAAATAATAGGTCCATATAAGAATCCTGCTCATCACTATAGATAATATCTATCACTCAACCTTGTATGGGTAGCCTCATAATCCTATTTATGTCCTATAGTAGGATTATGATATTTCTTATCAGTAATATGAATGTGTTGGTAGATGGGTCCCATCTCTTGATGAGGGCTACCATCATCACAATATCTTGTAGCACACACTGATAATATCACATGCCACCAAGGACCATTACTGCCATGTGCTCCCAATATTTTTTGGTCATGTCCTTGTATACATCATCCAAAAAAATTGGCACTTGATCTTGCATCATTAGCATCACCCTCACCTATAATTTTAGATGCATCCTTTAGTTTATCCTATACTTTCCACAACCACATTAAAATTCCACCTACATTACACTTTGACACCAATACACTTACACTACACCTAGGCACTAACCTACCACTAAGCTCTTAGATACCTTATTTCCCTTCACTATTCCCTCCTATACCTCTTACCAATATCCTTAAACACCCACCTTAAATGTAACCCCTCTAGGCTAAACATTTGTAACCATCTTTGCTCCCCTTATTAAACCTTGTTATTACTTCTTCACCCCTTTGCTCTTTTCCTTAGAACTGATGTCAGTTAAATCTTGACTAATGTTGGTTATTTTTTGAACCAATGTCAATCAACCCTTGATCAACATTAGTTAGGGTTTTGGATTGGTATCAATCCTTATCTTGACTGATGCTAGCCCCCTATCAATTGACATCGATTAATAGTAATTGACATTAATCATTGTGTACCATGATCGATGGCCCCCAAACCCTACTTTTTTCCTAAGATATATAGAACACCTATAATACCCTAATTTTATCTCCCCCACCTATATTTTAATCATAAATTCAACACAAAAACATTTCAACCTCCTTACCTACACATATTCCCTTCCAAAACTACCCACATGTTTCATAAAATGCCCTCCCAAATTTACAAAAATTAATATTCAAAACAAAGATATGCACTTACCTCATTATACATGAACCATTGTGGTGGAGCCTACTAAATATCCATTACTCACTTTCCACCCCTAGCTCATCCCCTTGTTCTCTACATCCTTCCCTACCTTTATCCACCTAACCTACCTTGTGTCCTCTACCCCACACTCAAACTCCTAGTCAATTCCTCTCACCCACTCACAACTCATTAGAATTTTTTTCCAAACATAATTTTTACTCAAATAAAAGGAAAAAATTGTATTAAACACCAAACTAATACCAAAAAAGGAATGCTTTTCCTTTTTAGTCATTGACCCCCTTTTAAGGTTTGGCTGGTGACTAATGTCAATCACCAATTAGGGTTAGGTTGATAATGCTAGTTGACCTTGACCATAATAAATAAATACTATTAGGGTTTTACAACCATATCCTCCCTCACCACCCCAAGGGACCCCTTTTCAAACATATACCCACCCCTTTAACTTTAGCTTTAGTCATTTAGCCCACTTATTTACATCATTTTTGTGACAACCTAACCTTGATTCCATTAATCACCCCTTTTTACCACCTTGCCACCAATCCATGATGTTTTTTACCTTCACACCTTTTATACACATCCCTTTTAGGTGTTTTGGGATACACCCACTTGCAGATCCATCAATTGCACCTATTCCATTTTCTCAAGATCACCCTAGTTTTAGCTCCCTATGAACACAAACACCTTCACATGAAGACTTATGTTTATAAGTGTACCCATATACATTATGACTAATGTGGTGGCCTAGTTTGATTATCACTTTTTCTCCTCACTACCATTTTATTTTACACTTTATACCATCCATCTCATTTTACAACTCATATGCACACTTGTCAAACCCACACCCAACTTAATTTTCACCTCATCACATCCTAGTTTGAGGGGAAACACCCCTCCCACACTTGGGTCATTGAAACTTCCACTACACTTGTTTTTTTAATCTTGAGGATATAGCCTACACAATAAAAAGTGGAAAAATGTAAAAACTAGAAAACTACATGGTTTTAGTCATCACAAAACACCCCTTGGCCCCTTTGGGTTAGGGTTAATTATTAAAACCCTTTTAGATACCCATTTAACCCATTTGGATAATTTAATTAGTTAATTATTTAAATAACCCTATTTATAACTCCTCATCTAAACCCATGGCTAATTAATTGACACCAAGCCTTAAGACTATTTCCCTCTTAGGCATTTAATGCCCTAACCTCCTAGACATCTTCTTCATGCATACAAATGCTCCCTTTAATAACATAAAACCATTTACATTGGTATTAAAAAATAAACTTAAGTGAAAACAACTAAAATTATCAAGTTTACAATTATTCTCCATGATTGACATTGATCACCCCTTGACCAACATCGATTGATCAAGACTAATGTTGATTACTTAAATAGCCCAAACACCCTACCTAAGGAGGTTGAAACATCTTTTTGTGTGAGAATATTAAAATATAAAGTTAATCCAATATTCTAATTGCACCAAAAAAATATATTAGAGACATCAAAGTGCCCCAACAACTCACCACAAAGAGATCAGGCACCATTACTCTATTTACATTGCTATAGGATCCCAAGCAGATTATATCGAACCTCAGGACTTATCCAAGCCAAAAAATTATAAATCAAAGTATAAATACACTTATATAAAGTTTAGTTATTAGTTTCAATGCTTTTATTTCTTGCACCCATTTCCCATCTCTCCCATATTCCCCTTTGTGTTGGAATTCTATAACTCCAAACACTTCATTTCCCACCAAAGCACCTACAGACCCTTCCCAATCACCTGAATATCCAATTCATGAGTTTGATACTTTTGGGAATTTATTATAACCTCATGATCAACATCTAATATATAAATAACCTTCAAATCACTCCTATAACTCACCCAATAACCATTTTATTCCAAACAAAAACTTTTAGGGACCAACATTGATCACCTCTAATTGGCATTGATCATCCCCTACTTGACATCAATTGCCTAACCAATATCAATTGCATAGTGACGAAAATTATTCATCATGTGTTTTAGTTTTCAAAAAATAGAAATATGTTTTCACCTATCAACCTTCACCCAAATTATGTTTTGTTGATTTTTGTTATATCATAGAGACTCAAACTATTTTCTAAATTAGGTTTGAATATTTTAGCATTAGTTTTTAACAAGATATTTCTATTTTGTTAAAGTCATTCATTTCTATTCAAAATTATCTCTTGTATTGATTTTATTACTTTCTATTACTCCATGTAAACATCTATTTGTGTTTTCCAATACTTAATTTATTGAAAGTGGATTGACAGCCTCTAAGGAAGTCTAGTGCTTCTTGGATCTAGATTTCACTAGGATATCCACCCATATATCTTACTAATCTACCCTTTTGTAGTTTTTATTTTATTTTTAGGTCATTATCTCAGGCTAAAGGGGATTTCTCTATAATTTACTGGATCATGAGCACAAAATGAAAACTAGGTTCTTCTAAACCATACCCTTCTCTTTAAGTTTCTTCTTATTTTATTGAAAAAAAATAAACATGAAAAAAATAGCAAAACACTCCTCAAATACCCAAAAAACATGGAGATCTAGGGTTTTCTCACAAATCAATCAAAAATAGGTCATAGATAATGAATCAAGGTTCATTCACACAGACACAATGATGCAGGAGCATCAAGAAAACATGTAATTTTTGTACATAAGTAGTTTTAAGGGTCAATGGATTCATGTTAAGAATAATAAGGAGCTATGTCATGCTTCCTTGAGCATTTTAAAGAGTTTTATAGGTCTTAGGAGAGTTTATTAGTATATTGTAAAATCCTTTTATCTTATGAAAGAGTGAATAAAACACCCCACTCATCCTCGAGAAGGGCGAATCAACGTAGGATGAAGATAATGTAGGCATGTTTGAAGAGTCTAAAAGGTGGCTGAGAGGATTATGGTCTTAAAATAAGACAAAAACTAAACTTGTATATGGAGATAAAGTTCAAACCTAAAATAAGGGAATCTAAAGAAATGAATATAGACAAGAATAAAGGCAAGTGGTACATAATGAATAGGTAGAGTTATAGACCTTTAGGTCTGCATTAGGTCTAAACAAGTTGTAGGTCTATTTGGAGTTGAATGTAATGATGAATAAAGAGAAGCTTGGAACCATTGTGGATGAATTTTAGACCCTGTATTTCCTATAATGCATGATATTAATGTTGAATAAATATAAGCTGATAAAAGTTTGTGTAGTCTACTCATAGAGTGTACACAACATATTTATATTGATGAATTCACAATCTGGTAAATGGATTAGATTTATGTAGTTTTGGTAATATGAGAACTATATAATGTTTGTGAATGTCTGAGGAAGCTTTAAAATCCTATCTATATTATTGATTTGTCAAAATATTTACCCTTAAAAATATTTTTTATACATAGACTTGCCATAGGTCAGATTTAACCTCATCAAGCTACTTTGTAGTAGGTAAACAAAGTTTTTAACTTATTTTATATATGGCCAATAACCATTTAGTAGTATTCAATATGATAGAGCCTCATTTAGTATTTTACAAATGATAAATAATGCAAATAGGGGTATTAGTAAATAAAAACCAGTCACTATATTAGTCACAGATTTGGTGCATCTAAATGATCTATTTATTTATGTGTTGATTAGGTCATGGGATTTGAAATATGGAAATACTAAAAAGTATTTGAAAAGAAAACATTATTTTATCTTGTTATGGATAGATAGCAAGAAGAATAGAATTAGATTATGTAAGAAGAAGATAATTTTTTGCATACCAAGAAGATTGATACAACTATCAAAGTACGTGTTTTCTAAAATCTACCATGGTCATGATAATAAATAATGAAATATATGTGGCCATTAGTGGTCATCCATGTACATAAGATATGGTGGAAAGTATTTTCATATTATTAGTAGGATCTAACTAGTTCTAAGTACCATTTGGCATTCAATTGGTTTATGTAGATCCAAAGAGAATCTATAAACTCATATATATGTCTAGTTAATGCATATCGATTATCTCCTAAATTGACTCAGACCTACAGTTACAATTCAAGATTATGGATTTCTCCTCAAAGATATTTAAGTATATGTAGTGATTAGGAGAAGTGATATGATCTAGTAAATCAAGTTTTGTCTTCTGTGGAGGTAAGGTCAAACAACTTGGTCTCTATTTAATTTATAATCCTTGGCTAATTAAATGAATAAATAGTCATTTAAGTTTATTATACCTCTCAAGTCTCTAATAAAACACACATAAAATAATTCCCATCAGAGTCATATTGTCTCATAATAGAGTTTATAATAACAAACAAAAAATAAAGCCATATTACTTGGTCATGAAATGAATGGATGACCTTAAATGATTGTTTGGTGTTATGGTAATATATAATCTAAAAATATTTATGGGAAAATATAATATTAGCTTAATGGTTTCTATTTTTAAGATATAATTTGCATAAGTCTTAAAAATACAAACCATGGTAACTAGTGTGGAAGGAATTGAAATCAAATCGAATTTATCAACAAGTTATATGCAGTAATACTCAGACTCTTTACTAGTTGTAGATATTTTTATGTGAAGGTTGTGGTTTTAAATTGATCTCATGAGAGATCAATAAAAAATCAATATTGTTAAAATCATGATGCATAACCAAGGTTTTATTCAATTATTTTTGTCATTAATGTTGTAGATTATTAATAGATGATTCTTGATATGAATGAAAGTAAAAATAATAGTATTGATATCTATAATAGTCATAGTTAGTTAGGAGAAGGATAACTTTGAATTGAAACATTAGTCTATTATTGATTGATCAGACAATCATAAGGTATTATTTGAATGAGCAAGTAGGGGATAAGAATAATAAAGAGATAAAAACTGGAGTTTGAATCCATAACAGTTAGACTTGTTTAAAATCTATAGATCTAGTATCTTAGGCCACATGCTTAGTAAATAAAAGGTTTTATTAAAGAATTTCAATCAACATTGTGTGATCAAACTATTATTGTTTCAATTATTGGGAAATTCTAAGAAAAAATAAATAGTAAGTAAATAGTTAATTAAGTTAGAAATGAATATTGGTGAAATGTGTATGCATTTAAGGAGGAAAAAATAAGAAACATCAGATTAAGCTAAGGTTTTATATGATTATTTTCACATAGGAATCTTAGATTAACTAAGGTTATTCTTAGAAGATCACATAATTTTCACCAAGAGGACACTAGCATGATTGGGAAGACACTAGCATAATGAACTATTGTCCAAATGACTATGCTACTATCCAAGAGGAGTTTTGAGACCTATTTCTAATTTGTGACACTCTGATCAGTCTCTATACTAGTTTATAACCTTAAATTCATTAGTTTTAATTAGTTTATAGATAAGTACATACGTTTTTGATTCTTTACTATTTTTAGAATAATCAGATTAGGTCAACTATTATACAAATTAGTGGTTGTATTTATTGCATAGTTTATACCCTGACTTAATATTCCATCCCTTTAAAAAACTAGGGTTTACATTACATAAATCCTTTAAAAGTTAAATCATTTCATGAACCTGACTTACTTCAAATACTATTCAAACCTAGACTTAGATGCTCTTAAGGTTTGTAGCCTTTCATTTTTTATATTCATAAATTAATTATAAAATCTTAGATCTGATGTATTATTTTTTGTAGTATTTCATAGATTAAATTTGTTAAAAGGTTAAAATTTGATGAGACCGATAAGATATAATTGTAAAAATTCATATCCAAGCATTCAGATATTCAATATGACCTTATGTATATTTTCCATGAAGATCTTCTAAAGTCCACTATTGGTCAATCTTATAACCCCACATATAATAATATTGTTAACCTAATATGGGGGAATTTAGATTCTATAACCACTTGCTATAACTAGGCAACCTTCACTAGTGGCAACACCTCCTATGGATAGTACACATTAATCTTCTCTAGATGTATAATCCCTTATGCATGAGATCGATGATCTATAGTTCAAGGTGTTACATCTTCAACATGGTACCACTAGACCATTGCATGCCTTGGATTCTCATGTTCTTCTACATACACCATTAGCACAACATATATCAACAACTCTTTTTCCATATTGATTCATGGTACTCTATCTTACTTTTTATGATGGTAAGGGTGACTTAGAGAACCATCTACGTTATTTCCACATTGCATGTTTGGCTTACATGTCCAATGATTGGCTCCTCACTAAGTTTTTCCCTCATAGTTTAAAGGACTATGCATTATAATGGTTTTATGATCTTCTTAATTAGTACATCACAACATTCAATCCATTAGAAGATATGTTTTTGTCACACTTTTCAATAAACATTAGTGATAATCTTTGCTATGCTCGAGTTGCTCAACTCAAACAAAAATCTAATGAGCTAATAGCTGAATATGTTTTGAAACATAAAAATATTTTAGAAAATATGACTAGATCCATGATAGATAGAGAAATGCAGGTCATATTCAAACATAATTTATTACTAGCATTACATGAAGCTATTTTGTTCAATAATTTTCCATCATTCATAAATCTATGCCATAAAGTAATGAATGGAAATTCAATCTTCTCTCTATGCGAAAATTAAAGTACACAACTAGATAAGATTCAACTAATAATAGTTATAATAATCCCCCATGTAAGGTGAGTCCCACTAAAAACAAGAAAAATAAAAAAAAGTTAATAATGTAGATTTACATCCACCTAATCTTATGGTTTTATCATCTCTTCCAAGGAGACTTTTCACAAATCTTCCTAAATCACAAACATGTGTTCTTCAATAACTCTTGGAATGCAACATCATATCTCTCCCTTCCATAAAAGATGTTGATACACCTAGTACTCTTACAAATAATTATGATTCTAATGCATTATATGTTTATCATAAGGCAATAAGTCATACTATAAATAAATGCATTAGATTGTGACATAAGATACAACATTTGATAGATGATAATCTTATTGATGTTGACACTCCTACAGAGGCACATAGACCACAAACAAAGGAAGAAAAAACATTGAAAATATTCTTAGATTTATTTTTAAAGTATACAACTAATGAGATATCTGACACTTCAAGTGTCCATTATATTTATCAATCAATCCACCACTAGCATCCTATCATAGACATATGATGGACACACACCCTCTTAGTAATATCATTGGTTTGTATCATACTATAGTGCCCATTAGACCTCTCATCACTTTTTTAGAGGAGGAGATAGTTTACACTGACTCAGATTTATATTCACTCTTTATATGAGATTACATTGATCATCATCCTATTCAGAGTGTCATGGTTGACAATAGGTCAAGTGCTAATATGTATACTAGCACACTTCTATAACACTTAGGGTATTTAGAGAAAGACATTTATCATATATATATAGTTAGTCATGCCTTTAGAATCCATTTTCAGAGCTCTGTCAGAGAGACAATACTACCATTATAGGTTGAGCCGACACATATGGCCACTAGATTCATAATCATACCTAGTTTAAGCATATTTGATATATTATTTAGTAGGCCTTAGATATAACAAATTTAAGCTATACCATTTACCATACATATATGTCTCAAATATATACATGATAATTAGGTGGTTATAGTTTAGGGATTTAAATATGAGTATCCTTTACCTATTTCATAACTCATTATGTAGAAAAAACTAGTTACTATTCAACACAGAGTCTATCAACACACCTCTAATATTAGTTGATCCACTAATGCATGTGAGATCTACTCCTATGGAATTACCAAGTATACACACTATCCCACAAATACCTATATTAGAGAAACTCATATGTTGTATACATATTTTGGATTCTAGAGAGCCTCTCTCTAACCCATTACCACATAACTTAGTGTCATAACATAGAGCATCCACTTCAGTTATAGTTTCTACTACCATATGGGTTCCTAAGAGTCTCACAAATAAAAAGTGAGTTTAGTCAGCTTCACAAATTCATAACCTCACTCCATAGTTAGTCTTAGCTAAAAATCACTCAATACATCTAATTATTTGATCTTAGGTACTTAATCGCACAACATAAATGATCACTCTTCCACTTTTTGATACAAAACACATTGATTATGGTCTCTTACAAGACTCATCAATTTGCATGTTCCTCCCTACTTGTACATAGTTCTATTTATTCTTGATACTTGTATATTTTTTTAGTTTCATGTTTCTTATACATAGTTTATACTCAAAAAACACAAAACCAATATAATATGTTCAAAATACAAAAACATTCAAATATTTCTTAGAAAATACAACATTTAGATTGTATACATTTGCATGTTTACATTCCTTATATTTTATCGATATTACATATGATATATATACTATTATAGTTAGTATTATCATACATATACATGATTCACATGTTATTTTTGAGTGTTCATAGATTTTTACAAGACTCATGTCATCTACATAGTTTTATATTTTATACTATCTATCCATTAAGGGCACATGTATAGCTTATGTATTGATACATTCACCCATTAGGAGAATCATACTACACAAATTTTGGTTTGATAAATTACATATTTTATACTCCATATCAAAAATTTAAAATTATTTATATATTGATATCAATCATCTTATACTAATCATAGTTTTGTTGACTACTACTATTATAAACTTTGTTATGTACATATTTGATCTTATACAAATTTGTACCACATGTTCATGCATACTTTCATTTTTAGATTTGATTGTGTCTCTTTACTTATACATCTATTCAAGGGAATTTGAATATGCCATTATTATATATATCTATTCCAATTCCTTTCATTGTGTGTATTCTTTGGATGTGTCCATGTCCTTTTGTGTGCCTTTTTAATTGTGTATGTAGACATTTGAACATGTCCTTCCATGTGGATATAAGCCAACTTTTCTTGTTGTATATGTATGTGGACATTTTAACATGCCTTTGTATGTATTTATTTCTTATATTTAGGGACATGTGTCCATGTCCCTTGTATTTTGGCTCCTTGTCTTACTTTATGTGCCTCATGTGTGTTGTATGTATGCTTTCATGTATGTGTCATGGCCATGACACTTGTCTCTTGCTTGTTACACTTAAACTCAATTTTAAATGTAATGAGGGGCCTCATAAATATCTCATTCCTCCTTGGGTGCCTTGATGGACATCATGCCCTATACCCCTAGGTAGTTACTTAGATTATATCTAGATTTGTTATTCATACACATGCTTACATTGTTATATCTATCTTGACAACCTTGTGAATGCTAGATATGACATACATTGAATATTGCCAATTTATGCTCATATTATATTACATTTTTATGCCATGTATACACATTATATTGGTTTATTACATATATATCATATATGCTCAGGAAGACACATAGGTTGCATATCCTTTATTTTGAGGATAGTTATTACATAGGTTTAACAACTCCCCTCAAAAGAGGGGTCATTTGCAAAGGTTTGTCATGGATATCAAGCCATATGGGTGCACTTAAAATATAATTTTTAACATGTAGACATAGAATATATAGTACAAAATCAAGAAAACACATAAAAATAGTCAAACATAGATTAATTATAGTCTAGCACAAAAATAACACATAAAAACACTAACACAAAATAGTAGATGCTAGCATGATGTACTACTATACAAAGGACCATACTACTATATAGTAGCCCTAGAAATATGAAAATCCAAATTAGCTATAAAGGTACAACAATTATAGTTTAGGTTTGCATATTATCAATAATAGATTATCAATTACACTTAATTTATTCGTAGTTTTATGTAGAATCATACCAGTTTACTTAGATTGGAGTCATATCAATTTCATTTAAATTTTAAATATACTTAGATATATATTTTTATAACTAAGTCTAGAATTCATATGCATAAATATAAAAATTGGTGGCATGTGCATGGCACATTATTTCTATATGCTCACTTTTGTAACAATTGATCAAATGGAATGGTAAACTCCATGTGATTATCCAGATTATTAATACAACCACCATTTGCACCATATTTATTCTTTACTCTATCCATAGTAGTTAGCATTACTAATTAGTCCTTGAGCTACATACCTAAGTGCTTGAGAGGCCTCTGACCTAGGTTTCATTTTATAATTTCTAATTGGCCCTAGAAACATCCTACATAGTTTTAGTTACATCACATATATTAAATTACATTATGAAATTTCAATTATAGATGCATCTACTATATAGGGATAGGAAACTATGGATTCATAACCTACTTGAGTTCTTGAGCCAACCACACATGATGATTGACCAAGCCATCAATTCAATCTAAGTTATTAACTATTTGATCACCAACTACACACACAAGATGTCACTAAGTTTTTCCACTAGTTCACATATTCAGTGAAGTGTATTCATTCTTTTCTCTCTTATCTTTTTAGTCATTTTTGTCTTTGATTTTGATATCTCTTAAGGACTGATTCATTCATGTTTCATTTATAAGACATGTAATGGAGCATGATTCACATACTTAGACCCAAATTCAAGGGCTTCATCTCTTAGGTAAGTCTAGGTACACTTATTTTTCCTTTATCTTAGTCATTTCACTTTGACACATTTATATAGTTAAATGGGGGGGGGGGAATGTATTCACATAAAATGTCACTCGAGTATAATGAGTGTTAATTGAGACCACCCTACCCCTAGCCTAGCCCTAGACATATACTAGGGCCTCTTTCGATCTTTATCTATATTTTGTGCATGTTTAACCCATCCCTAAACATTCCAAAAGTAGTCCTAAACCTTCCCCTAAACATCTAGGCCCATAGTACCCTAGGTTTCACTATCTAGAAACTAGTGCACCCCTTTGGATATTAGCACATTATACTAGTGATCAAGGGATTGTGCTAGAGTCCCTTACTTATTTTTAACCCTAATAGACATATTTACAATTCTCAAGGCACCTTATGATCAACCTAGATTCAAATAATGTCTTAACAAACACCATATTAATATATATACACTAGTTTATCCCTTTAACCACTAGATGGAAATCAAATGCATATATTCATGAACAAACTCAAAAACAATTTTAAAAATCAAGGTCATTAATACCTATTATATCATACTTCTATATATATCCATTTAAAACATTTCCAAGCTCAGATTACTTAGATTTTTAGTCTCAAGCACACTTAAAATACTCAAGCTGACACTCATAATAGCATTCACTTGCACTTTCACCAAACATTTAGGTAAGATAACTACATTGAGATTGATCCCCTCTTGATGTATTGGTATGTACGAAAACTTCAACATAATGGGGTGTTAAGTTCACATTGAGCCTATATAGATAACATTATAATTTTACTACTTGTGCTCCATAAATACCCCAGTAACATGGATATCTAGTTTTTGTTACCAAATCAATCAAAAAATGGTGACAAATAGAGAATCAATTTTTGTTCACATAAACATATGCATCTTAGACTCAGGCAAGGCTATTCCTAAAAGATCACATAGTTTTCATCAAGAGAAAACTAACATGGTAGGGAGGATACCATTGAAATGCACTATTGTCCAAAGGATTTCAATAATATCTAGGAAGAGTTCTAAGACCTATTTCTAGTTTGTGACAGTCTGATCAATCTTTGTACTAGTTTATAGCCTCCAATTCATTCATCTCAATTATTTTACAACTAAGTACATAGTTATGTGATTCATTTCCATTTTTATAATAAACATATTAATCAATTATTTTACAAGTCAGTGTCTATATTTATTTTATATTTTATACCTTGATTTAATATTCTATCCCTTTAACAACCTAGGGTTTACATTTCATAAATCCCTTAAAAGTTTAATCAGGTAACATTACTATAAAAAGTTTTAGCATAAGGCATATAAGGTGCATATGTGATGTAATGTGCACCTATTAGTAGAAAATCCAAATTATTTTCATATTTAAAATACTTCTATAGACTATTATTACCCACTAGGTTGGACTTTTAAGAACTATATTAAGCCAATCTATTGAAATAGTTAGTTTGATTTTTGGTATGGTTGAGGTTATAAAATCACTCAATATTTCCAAGTTTTTAGGTTTTAATTGATTGTATCAACTAACCTTACTATTTTTATAGTGTTATTTAACTTGGTTCATTCACACTCACTAGGGTATAAGTATGATCAGGTTACATAGTTAAGTTAGTCTTAATTTATAGGTGTCAATCCACCTTTTTATAAGTTTAGGGGTGTGCGCTCTCTCTCTCTCTCTCTCTCTCTCTCTCTCTCTCTCTCTCTCTCTCTCTCTCTCTCTCTCTCTCTCTCTCTCTCAGATACACAAACTTTCCAAATTTATATTTTTCCTTATCATAACTTTAATGATTCATAATGATACATTTTTCAAATGAAATTACCAAAAGGAAATATGGTTGAATTGATACACATGTGTACTCCTACTCCTAATCCTTTATCTCTTTCAATTTAAATAATTTCAATACTTTCAATACTTTCAATTTAAGATTACATGCATTGAATATATACTCTAACATGATCTTAGTTGCAGGTTAGTCACTAATGAAACACTCCAGTTGGCCTCATGCAAAGGCAAGGTGTATTATACACACCCAAGTATGCATCACTTTTCCTTTAAAATAGAAACTTCATCACTATATTAATGGGGGGGATATGTAGATTATATTTATGAATTATATAACACCTTAATCTTGTACACTTGTAAAATATATACCTTGATTATTCTTTTCAATTATAAACCTTTTTCACTTTCAAAATTCTTGCATCTGTTATCTCTATGTGCTCATCACATATCTCTTAGTTTGACTAGTATCATTATGATGACATAGGCCTTATATCTTGCCTAGAATGTTTTAAAATTGATTATCTTCCACCTTTAAAAATTTTAGACCTACACCTATTTTTTAATTACCTCGATACTTTCATCTCAGTCAGACACATACATCGATGCAAGTGTCCTATCCCAACACAACTGTTTAGTGCCCTAAATTTATCAAATTTACAAATGAAACTTATCATAAAGGTTAACCTAAGTGTTTTAATGTGATATATTATCCAATAGGATTGGTATAAATATAAGATAAACCCTCATTCATTAGGCACTAGTTTAAATAATTTGGACTTATCAATAGTCCAACTAAAAAACAAATATCAATAATACACCTAAATTATTCAAAATTTTATAATTTAAAATTCTCTCCAATCTAATACATGAGGAATAGATCTAAATTATTACCGTACTCTTCACATGTAACTTGCACAAAACCTAAAGACTATTCATTTTCAAATATTATCTCCCACCTAATTTAGGGACATGTTATAAGCTCAATTTATACCCTTGGAGAGGGTTCTTCAGGCTCTATCCAATTGAGCTATAATATTGGGATAACCCCAGGCTATGGTTCACCTATGTTGGGGTTGAACCTTTGGGGTAGGTTGGATTCCTCTTTGATTCTCACCTAAAACTAAAGCAAAGCCTAATGCTTCATAGGGAAAAAGGTTAGAAAGGGAATAATGGAGCCTAATAAAGTTAACTAGGAAATGCACCAAACTTAAGAGGGAAACTCCCATAAGCTCAAATCCACACTAGATCAGTAGAGGACAATACTAGCTTACACAACATTAATATCAAGCTAATTTGCATAAGTATTTCATAAAACAGGTTCAAACTAGAACACTAATCTAGACCCACAAACAAAATTGAAAACTCCCTAAACAAAGTCAAAAAGTAAGACCATGGATGAGGAATATTCTCCTTCACATAATGCCATGCTGCATAGTTTACTAAACACATATTCAAGGCAAAAAGAGGTAAAAATGTCTCATTAAAATAAGAGAAAGTTCTTAAAAATGCTTGGCAGGGTCAAGCCTAATCAAGTAGAGAATACTTTTTAGTATCCGAAAAAGTTCCATGTCTTCCAAAAAGGATAAAATTTATAAAAAATAAAAAACCGTTGGAAAATGGAAATAAAGGGATAATATAGGAAAATGCAGAAAGGAGAGAGAGAAGAGGGAGCACATCATTTATTATAATCAATGAGATTATAACTTCATGAGATGTTTCACTAGGATTTTGGTCCAATCAAATAATGTTATTATAATCACGATATTCATGATTTACCCAAATATCCTTCAAATCATTCCATTGGTTGAACAAGCTACAGTAGAAGATAAAAGTTTACCAAAAATGGCAAGTCATGATCTTTGGAATTGAATGCCCCAACTACTTTCCAAATCCCCAAGTCCTATTGCTTTGGATTTTTTTCTAGATTTCATTATGAGGATAAAGTCTTCAAATCTTCAAATTACCAAAGAAACGTCATGTCTACTTTGAGTGGTGATTTGTTGAGGACACGACTTGGGATGATCTTCTCATTAATCAAATATCTTCTATATGCCTTAGATTTTGGACCAAATAGACTATAGGTGAAAACCAATCTAAGGATATTGATTTTCCTATAGTTTCACATATATATATGGCACTTTGTTAAATTCTAGGTCCTATCTAATTTTGCATGGAGATTCTTTTCCTTTAAATTTTTTGACTCAGGTTGAGCTTGAGTTTAGACCCTTTAATTATACTTGCTAAGTTAGGTATGTTTTGATTTATCAACTTTCATTGAATACCCCAACTCATCCCTTTGTTCATAGTTATAGGTAACTAATCTGAGTCATTGAGCCATTTGATTTAATTCTACTTCATCGAATTCTAAAATTTGATTAAATACAAACCATAGATCTTTGGGACCCACTGCCCTAAACTTAATTTATCATTGGTGTTTGGGATTTGTTGACCATTTGACTTAATTTGAGATCCTTTACACTTGAAACTTGTAAGCTATTCATTCCTTCATAGGTTCTTTCCAAGGATTTTGAATCTAAATGGTCACTTTATGGTCTTAAAAATGATGTTCATGTAGACATCTACCATTATTTGACCAACTTTGTAATTTTGTAACTTGAAGCACAAAGATCATGGGAACACCAAACTTGTAGAGAATGGACATAATACTAAAACAAACAAAACATCTATATCCACTAGCTATTTGTTATTTATATGTGATTTTTTTAAAATTTTAAGTTGAGTGGTTCATGTGATCCTGCATGATGTCTTGATGATGGTCTAGTCTAAAATGGTTAAGTATGGAAACTTAGCAAATTATATGTTAGGAGCCAACTTTTCCCATGTATATCTCTCATAGTGATATAATGTGTAAGATAAAAATTAGTTCATATTAGCTCGGGACTAATGTGAAGAAACCCATGTGACCAACTCTCCTTGACTCATCCACACATGTGAGATCTAATAGCATCAAAATGGTCACTCAACTTTCCTACCATCGAAGCTAAAAGTATGGATAGGTTCTAGATGGAATAAATGGGCTATATGAATACCATACACTCTCATAATTCCCCTAAGAATTTATGACACTCCATATAGTCTCTATAGCTCTAGACTTGCCCTTAAAAAATTGATGAATTACACTTTTAAGTAAACTTAGAGTGTCTCAAAATCTTTGTGAGACTCATGATCTCTCTATTCCACTCATTCCATATAGAGCTTGTCTAAGCCATTTTGATCATTTGATCAATTAGGAAATCTACCTCTTTTTCTATATCAGGACCATTAGTAAATGGGTATGTGCTTGGTATGTGGGCCAAATATGGCCAACATTTTTGGTGAATCATAGGGAAGCACACTTACTATGCTTGAGAACCCAATTCATTTTATCTTATTTGATCCATTAGGCATGGATTCACCTCTCTACATTTGAGTTTATCATGAAGATGATGCAAGTCTACCTCATTTTAAAAAATTCTTGTTGAAGCAACAAGGACAAAAGAAAAATAAAGGTAAATGCACTTAGGCAAATGCAAGAAAGAAAGACAAACTAACCTACTAAACAAATGTGCATATGGGCACTTAGATAAAAACATAAAAAATAATCTAATATATATAATACCTTTTCAAAACTGGTCCTCCTAAATCAAAAGGGAAAACTCTAGTATTTCCCATTTATAACACAATAGGATGGAAAATACTTTGCATTGGAATTACCAAAAATTGTGAACTAATAAGTTTGATGGTCAATCCCTTTGATGTACTTCCTAGTGGATAGAGTGGAATGAATATATATCTAATATAGAAATATTAATCGATGTCTTCCAAACCTAACTCATGTTATATTATGGGAACACTTATTGTTACTCTCCAAGTTGAGGTAGAGGATAAACATACTGGTCAAAAGATGACTAATTATACATACTAGATTATGATTATTAGGCACTTAGTTAGGATACTTAGCTAGTTGATAGATGCTTAGAGTTGCCATTGATGTCTATAGAATGCCTCCAAAGGCTGATATGTAGAAGGACAACACCAAAACTCCTTCCATTGATTTAGACCTTGGTCCCACAAGGTATGCCAAATTCTATTATAGGCTCAATTTTCACCCTTGGAGAGGGTTATTTAGGCTCTCTCTAATTGAGATATAATATTAGGATAACCCTAGGCTAGAGGTCACCTATTTTGGGGATAAACCTTCAGTGTAGGTTGACTTCCTCTTTGATGCTCACCTAAAACTAATGCTAAGGCTAATGTTTTATAGGAAAAGGGTTAGAAATAGAATAAGGGCTCATAAGAAAGTTAACCAAGAGATGCACCAAAATTAAGAGGAAAAATCCCATAAGCTCAAACCCACACTAGATTAGAAAAGGACAATATTAGCTTTCACAACTTTAAGATCAAGCTAATTTGGATAAGTATTTCATAGAAGAGGTTCAGACTATAACACTAATCTAGACCTACAAACAACATTGAAAATTTTGTAAACAAAGTCAGAAAGTAGGACCATGTATGGGGAAGATTCCCCCTTCATGCAATGCCATAGTGCATAGTTTACCAAACATAGATCTAAGGGAGAAGATAGGTAAATAAAATATCATTACATTAAGATGTAGTTCTTATAAATGCTTCATAGGGTCAAGCCTAATCAAGCATATCATACTTTTTAGTATCCCAAAAATTTGCTTATCTCCTAGAAAGATAAAAATTCTAAAATCTGAGAACCCTTTGCAAAATAGAAACAAATGGATAATATAGGAGAAGGGGGAGAGGAGAGAGAGAAGGGGGAGCACATCATTCATGATAATCAATGAGATATCAACTTAAAGAGATGTTTCACTAGGCTTTTGGTCTAATGAGATTAGGTTATTATGATCAAGATATTCATGATTTGCCTAGATAGCCTTCAAATCATTCTATTAGTTGAACAAGCTACACTAGAAGACAAGAGTTTGCTAAAAATGGTAAGTCATGATCCTACTGGAATTGAATACCCCAACTATTTTCAAATCCCTAAGTCCTGCTGCTTTGGATCTTCTATTAGATTTCATTATGAGGACAAAGTATTCATATCTTCAAACTACCAAAGATATGTCATGTTTGCTCTAAGTGGTAGTTTGTCAAGGACATGACTTGGGATGATCTTCTCATTAATCATATATCTTCTCTATGCCTTAGATCCTAGACTGAAAAGACTATGGATGAAAACCAATCTAAGGATATTGGTTTTCCTATAGTTTTAGATATATATGGCACTCTATACAATGATGGGTCCTATTTGAGTTTGCATCAAGATCCTTTTCCTTTACTTTTTTTGACTCAAGTCAGGCTTGCATTTAAGCCCTTTAATTCTACTTGTTGAGTCAGATCCATTTTGATTTAATGAATTTCATCAAACACCCTAGCTCATCCCTTTATTATTGGCTATAGGTCATTAAATCAGGTGATTGAACCCTTTGACTTAATTCCACTCTGTCAAATTTTGAAATCTGATTAAATGCGGACCATACATCTTTGGGACCCACTGCCCCAAGCTCAATTTTTTATTGGTCTCTAGGATTTTATGACCATTTGACTTTCTTTGAGCTCCCATGCATTTGACACTTGTCAATTTCATGTTCCTTCTCATGTTCCCTCTAAGAATTTTGGATCTAAATAGTCACTTTATGGGTCTTAAAAATATCTATTCATCCAAACATCTATCATTTTTTGACCAACTTTGTAATTTTTTAACTTGAAGCATAAAGATCATATGAACACTAAACTTATAGAGAATGAAATTAATAATAAAAGGAACAAAATATTTTGATCCACTAGCCATTTGATCTTTCTACATGCATTTGTAAAATGTTGAAGTCAACTAGTTCATGTGATCCTACATGATGTCTCGACAATGGTGTGGTCTAAAATGGATAAGTATGGATGCTTAGTAAATTCTATATTATGATCCAAATTTACCCATGTATATCTCTCATCACGCTATATTACATGAGCTAAAACATGGTGCATGTCAGCCTAAGACTAGTATGAAGAAACCCATTTGACCAACTCTCCTTGACTCATCCACACATGTGAGATCTTGTAGCATCAAAATGGTCACTCATCTTTCATGTCACTAGAGCCAAAAGTATGGATAGGCTCTAGATGGAATAAATGGAATAAATGAATACCATGCACTCTCATACTTTCCCCAAGCATTTATAACACTCCATAGAGTCTATGCAACTTTGGACCTACCCTTAAAATATTGATGAATTATACTTTTAATTCAACTTAAAGTTTTTCAAAATATTTGCAAGCCTCATTCTCTATTTATTCCACTCATTCCATCCAAATCTTGTTGAATCCATTTTGAACATTTGATCAATCAGGAACTCTACCTGTTTCTCTACATCAAGACCATTAGTAACTTGGTACATGCTTGGTATGTAGGAAAAATATGGCCAATAGGACATAAGTGTAGATTATTTAAAATAGTCCTTTTCCTCACCAAGTCACTTATTACCTCTCATAAGGTAAGTTACTAAAAACACTCAATCAAGCAACCAAGTGAGAAAAACTTCAATATTTTCTCTTGTTTTCATATTAGTCATAGGTAAAGCACATCCATAGGTATGAATTATTGAAGGATCCTTCTAAGAGTCTCATTTTACAAGTTATAATTTAGGTCACTATTTTACTTGATTTCCACATATTTCATCCTTATGCACAGACAAGCCAACACATAAGGGGATAACTAAATCGGTATGAGGCCCTATATAAAGTAGTAGGTAGAACTCATTGACATAGGGGTTTTTTGGGTTATCTTGACACCATGATCCAACTAACCCATATTTTCCAATATCACTATAAAGATGAAGATCTAGGGTTTTATCATTTCACAAGTAATGATAGTCCATAAACCTTATTTAAATGCACAAAAGTGAAGCTGTCATAAAACCCATAAGCATCTAGGTGGTCTCAAATATTTTTAATAGGTATTCCATTTTATAAACCTAAACTAATCTTGACAATATCATCGATGCAACCATCCTAGGCTAATGTAAGTGTCTACGACCACAAAGTCAATCTAGAATTTGTCAACTATTTTAGAATCTTATTCCAATATGATTTATTACTTGTGTCAAATATAGATATGTATTTTCATTATAACCATCTAAGTATCTTATTTTCATTATCATATCAATATCTATCATAAATATGTTTCCTATTTTAGCATATCTCAGTATAATAAATTCTATATATATATTATCCAAGTTTTACAATTAATTGGCCTACTATATATTTATTTATCACCCTTGTGCTTATTAATTTATATATTATCAACCCTATCTATCCCATTAGGATCCATATCTAATTTAGGGTCAAATAGATAGCTATCAATATTCCAACCATAAACACCAATAACCAACCTCATACATGTGTAAATATGAATGTTTGGCCCATGGGAGAGGTTTTTTCTAGTAGGTTTTTTGGTTGATACTTGTTTATGGTTTTTTAAGGTAAATTAAATGACAAGGTTTAGAGAAAGAAGTAGGGCCTAAGGCCCAAACCCTAAAATAGCTCATGGTGAGTGAGTTGGAAAGATAACAAAGTTGTGTGCTCTAGGAAGGGATGTAAGAAGCCTCTCTTGTAAAGTTGTGAACTAAATATCATATGGATTTATTTTAAACCAATAAAATGAGTTTTTAGAACTTATTGTGTTAGAATTTGGCTATGTGGTAAGGTGTCCTTTAAATGGAAACCCCCACCACAACTATGTAAGTTGATATTAGATAACAGTGGAGACCCTTAGGAAAATGAATAAGCAAAATGTCATGTGGAAAATGGATTACCAAAGTGATTCAACAAGAAGGATGATAGAAAAAATTGTCATTTGAGGTAGCTATCCAAAGAAGAGTGTTGATGATAGGTGTATAATATTACACTATATACATGTAATAATTTCAAAATTTTATTGATTAATGACACTTTGTATATTATAAGAACCTATTGAGTCTCAATCTATTTGAGTGCATGCCTTAAGGGGTGCACCAGGAAAGGGGTGGATAGACCATTAGTGCTTCATAATATTGTTGTTCATTTTTCTACTTGACATCTACACACTTTTCTCCTAAAACCATTTACCCTATGATTATTCTTCTTAGTCCTACCAATTCCAGTCTTTTCTTCCTTCCATTCCTCCTTTTCTTGTCTTAAAATCCTTTTTAATTATTAGTTGTACTAGGTTGATCTAGTATAGTTTAGGGGTATTCTTTACTTTCTTATTTTGTTAGCCTTTCGGCTGACCTAGTGCAAACCTAGTGAATTGTCCCCAAAAACACACTGGTTTGACTAGGTCGACCCTGTATAATTGATGTTAATCCTTTATTCTCATTATAAGACTAACCTGAGTTAGAGTATACTCTTGAAATGCTTTTCTTCATATTTGAATTTCCTCAACATAGAGGAAAGGATAATTCTACCATTTACAACCTCATGATTAGTGGTAAAAAAAAAGAGCCTCATTCACTTACTCCTACATTTAATATGGTATTTGTAGGTACCACTTTCTTTGGTTATTATCATATTCCTTCAATTTCAAATCCTTCTTATGCTATGACATCTTCTTTTCTAACCTCTTCTAATTCCATGCCTAGTATCTCAACTAACATGGTGTGTTATACATCTAATGGGCCTCTCATAAAGTCCACCATCCTTAATCCTTCCACTAGTTCATTATTTTCTATCCAAGGAAATCATGCATCCAGTTCTTCCTCTCAACCATTCACTAGTCCATATTTTGCTTCACAAGAAAATATTTCCACTATTACCTCAAATTCTCATAATTCTTCTCAAACTCATACCAAAACTAATAGTTTTACCCAAGCCATGAGCACCAACACAAATACAAATTCTAATGCTTCTAATTTTAATCAAACACATCAAATTTTATTACAAACTCTCAATCAAATGAATACCTTTCAAGCTCATAACATAAATAAATTGATGAGAATGCAAAACCACCTCCTTAATCTTCAATCTCATTCACAACCAAAATTTTCCCCCTCCTCCTCTTCAAGATTCTCAAGGCAATCTCATTCCTCAACTTCCTTTAGTCAATAAAACCATTAAGTATCTATAAAATGAATCTCTCACTACTCAAATTTCCAACATTGATATAGTAGGTATAGCACCTATAATTTTATATAATGGGTCAACTGATCCTACCCTTCACCTCAAAACATCTAGAAAATTTTACAAGGATTGGGTCAAATTAAACACCTTTACTGCTGCCAAGCTCCTAGCCAAAACTCTCATAGGTGAAGCCTTGAGTTGGTACAATCAACTTAGAGCTTATTCCATTTTTAGTTTGGAGGACTTAGTAAATGCTTTAGTTAAAGAATTCCAAACTAATTATTTTCCTTAAAACACTTTGGCCCATTTCATTAATTATAGATAACATGAAAACAAAACTACCCAAGCCTTTGTTAATAGATGGAAGACTTTAACAAAAAAATGTGAACATAATATGGTGGATGAAAATATTTTTCATCTCTTACAAATGCTCTCTTTCTTAAACTTCAATATCAAGTCTGCACTCTCTCTCCACATACCTTGGAGGAGGCTATTGACCAAGCTAAAAGGCAAGATTTTCTAATGCATGAATTCAAACCACCCCAACCTTATATGGGTCCTCATATATTACTTAAGAACAAAAACTATAATATCACCAATGATGGTGTTACTGATTCTCATGACACCATTCACAATGTTCAATCTATCATTCCTAACCCTTATTTAGAACTAGATTATTCCTATCAACAATATACTAATCCTCATTTCTCTTCACCTAATAACATCAATGTTCACAAACTTGTATCCTTAGTTGAATTGCTTAAGCATCTACCCAAGCCTCTTCCATGAAAACTTGACCCTACCTGTCCTATAAAATCTTGATATGATCCTAACTAGTTTTGTTGGTTTCACACTAGTTGGGGTCATTGTCATGAGACCTATAGATAACTTTGTAATTTAGCTATGGATTTTCTTCTTGGCCCTAATTTTGATCATGATTCCATTATCTATAAACATCAACAAGCCTATGAGATTTCTTTCAAGGACTATAAATCAAATGAAAAAACTTAATCCTTGATTCAAGAAAACTCTCATTTAGATATATATAATGATAATTTACCTAATCATCAACCTATCCAAGCCAATTAAGACAAGATCACCCCTTCCACCAATAACATAGAAAGTCTTATTGAACCAAATTCTAAAGAAAATGTGGTTAGCATGACTAAAATGTAAAGGGTGGTGGCTTTTATTCATTCCCAACCTATCTATACTCCTTCCCATAAGACATATCATGTTATCTAAAATTCTTCTCCAACTCATTTAAATGAGTTGGGGAAAGAAGACCTTATCACTTTTAATGATCCAATTTTTTATTCTCCCTTGGACAACACATCCCATTATATTTCTATCAGTCTTTCATCATCTTCCAATGCTAATGATAATTAAGATTCTACTAACACTTCTTATCCTTCTAAAAATCAACTTAAAACAACTAGTTCATCCTCTCAACATGATTTATAACCTTGTTTTAAAACTTATTCTTCTTCTTACTAGAAAAATTCCAATTTACTTCAACTCCTCCTTTTGAGGACCTCCTTAACCATTACATACCTATATATAATAACCTTCTTATGGGCTATGATGAGTGGGATCCCATTGTAGAGTTCACTAATATCCCATCCCAAATTCAATTTATTAATCTGATGAGTACTTCCCCAAATCATAAAAACCACCTCATGCAGCTCCTATTTGAAATTAATGTCGCTTGTCTTCCCCTAGTAGGATAGGATGCAACTTTATCTAGTTCTAAAGATAGTATTTTTCAACAAAGTGAAGAGATGCCTATCAACATTGATGAGACCATAGACACTTCTATTTCTTAAAAATTTCCCATATATTTTATGATTCTTGATGAGATTACACTTTATGTAGATGATCCTCCCTTAGTTATTAGCATCCAAATTAGTGATATCCAAGTCAAGCATGCATTGATTGATGGGGGCTCTAGAACTTGTGTTTCTTCTTTTGATTTTATTAATACACTTGGGTATTATGAATGTAATCTCAAGTTTACATGCAACACATGCCAAGGATATGATAGAAGGCAAATTCCTACTTTAGGTTACATGTGGCTTCCCATTACCATCCCACCTATCACTTTCCATGTGAAGGTCATGATATTTAACTTCCCCCTTTCTTATAACATCTTGCTTGGTAGGCCATGGACTCATCACATGAGAGCTATCACTTCTTTTTCCTTCCAATGCATTAAATACCCTCATAATGGAACCATTTATAAGATTCAAGGTGACACTAACCCTTAGAATTTTGAAAAATTCCATGATCATGGTGTCTTTAAGATTCATACTCTTGAGCCTTTACCAAGTGTTCTATTTTATGATTCTCAGTGTCTCAACTTTCGTATTAATTCAACCCATAGTTATAATGGGCATCTTGAGCTCATTAGTAACATTACTCCTAATATTTTAGATTCTAATGATAATGAGCATGATGAGATTAATTTGAAGATCAAAACTTCTAATCTCTTACTGCATCTCATCTTGTAGCTTCTTGCTTCCTTACAACCTCATTCTTGTAAACCTCCTTGTGATGACATTCATGTGGTATTGACCAAGACTAGGCATTCTAGTCACCATGCTTCATCTAATGACAAGGTTATTCCTACCTATGTCATTGATATTCATACCCTAGATTACAATGATGGTTATTCCTTATATGATCCATTTTAGGTAGTATTGTCTAAGCCTATGATGTCAAGATTTTCCATTATCATTTTTATTTACTCGAGTATTTTCATGCATCTCATCATTTTACTTCACTTATAGTTCTTGATTTTTGCATTTTTCCCTTCTATCATAGGGTAGAGATGGCACTGACACCTCTAGTTTCTAAGGATCCACATAGGACTATGATCATGGATCATGCTATGACTGGGCCTTACCATTTTTTTAGGTACCCTAACCCTCATAACTAGTTTACCCCTAAGGTTAGTGTAACTCTCCTTATACCATATGTAGATCCTACTCCTCCCTTGAGCCAATTATAGTTGATCCTCTTCCCACTTTTACCATATCCTATTTCTAATTTTACTATTATTAATCCTACTACTTTTGATGCTATTTTTCTTTCTATTAAGTCTAGTTTCATTCCTTCTTAAATTCTTGGATGCCATGATGGACATCATGCTCCATCCCTCCATGATAACTAATAACTAACATTTATAGTTTCAATTTAGTACATTGCATATGATATTACATTTTTATATCTATCTAGGTATACCCTTGTTGATCTAACAATATCTCATACAAACCAAGCTATATCTTGAGATATCTTATCGATTATCCTTGCTATATCATGCATTTTATAACATAACACACTTTTAGGATTCTTTATTCTAAGGGCAGTCATTAGGGTGTTCATTCCTACCCTTAAAATAATGGGCAATAAATAGGGATTTTTAAAATGAGATCAAAGCTCTTATCGATCAAAAATCAACTTTTAGAACACCTAGAATAGTATATAAATTTCAAACTAGGTAGAACAAACTAGACAGACAATGATAATCACATAATAGTCATTGGAAATAGCTCAAGATAATAATTCCAATATTAGACTATAGTGTCAGATAGTAGGGTGTATAATTTTATTGCTTCTATCCCAACAACAAAAAAAAACCATATTTTATAAAAATAGGTAGAAAGGTAAGATCAGCTACAATTTTATCAGACATAGTTTAGGTCAGAATCAGTAGTTTTAGTACAATTTTTCTTAGAGAATCTTGATATAGGGGGCATAATGTGTGGTATGATGGATCTAACTTCTAGTTTTAGATTAGGTAGTTGATATAAGTTATAAATTATAATCCATGTTTTAGATACCAATGATTGGGGGCAATGTGTATGCCACATTTGACTTCTTTTCTTTCCAATTTTAGTATACTACCTATGTATTCTTTGTAGTTATGTGCCTTATTCCATTTTTAGATGGTTGGCATAATTTATGAATGGATTACACATAAATCTATTGCCTATTTTAGGATTGGCTTTCATACAATCATAATCTCCACCTTTTCCCAAATGACCAAGAGTGGCCTAGTTTCCAACACACATTCAACTATTCATGCCACATTGTCAAATTATCAAACATTAATGGGATTTAGGATCCATCTCATAAAAAACACATTTTATACCGATATTAGTTCATTGTTTGACTTCATGGCGTAATGATAGAGCCAAAGGACTAGCTAGCCTTTTTATTCTTGAGCCACCTACTTAGAGGGATTGGACACATAATCCAAATATTGATTAACACACACATGATCACATAGCTTCACTTAGTGGGTGATGATGGAGCCAAAGGGCCAAACATTACATTCTTTATCCACTCTCAATTAATTGAGCACCCAACTCCATTCATGATATTACTCTTAGTTTAGCACATACCCAACACATATCCAGTATCATCTAACATCATAATAGGTTTTATATTCGTTCACATACCTGGTGAGGTGTATCCATTCATTTCTCTTCCTCTCTCTCTTATCCAACTTTATAAGTTCTTATTTTATATATAGCATATCTAGTAATAATTTATCTAATCTTTATTTTGGCTTGTATATTTATACTTCATAATATGCTCTCTCTATGCACACCCAACATCACATAAATTTATGAGATTCAACCTTGTAGGTAAGTTTAGGTACACTTTATATTTTTCATTTAGCCTAGTATTTAAATTTTCTATGTCACTATAATAAAGGGGGACACATGTCATATAAAATGAGAAAATTAGTAGCTTAAGTGTGGCTTGTAACACCCAACCCATAGGCCCCTCTTCCATGCTTTTATGACCCTTCTAGACACCTTTTTACTTATTCCCAATCATCTACAGACTTCTGATACATGATTAAAACTGAGCTTGGATATATATCCTATGATAATTTCATCCCCTAGGTCCCATACCTTCAGGACAATAGTGCCCAATTTGGACTATAGCATTAGACCCTAGGGTGTCTATTTTTGATGCTCCTATTCAATTACATTTTTATCTCCAATGGTCACCTTTTTTTTCTTATCCTTATTATTATATGCCTAACATGAATAAATTTGACCCATGACCAATATATCTCTATAAAATCCCATTCAAATTTTATTTAGAAGGTGTTGGAAAATATCACAAAGTAAGAAAGAATACAAGCAAGACTACTCAGGTATATTTCCCTGTTCTCTATATAAAACTATTTAATACAACCAAAATCTTATTAAAACCCTCAAAATATTCCTTGAACACCTCAAGCACACCCATTTTAACATTTTCATATTCATATACACTATTTCACAAAACACATCAAGTGGAAGAACTACATATGGCTTGATCCCTCTTCAAAGTATTGGTATGTAGGTAGCATGCCCATACAAGGGGTGTAGATACACGTTTAGTGAATATTACACACACCAATTCCCCTATTTATAAAATTTTGTCAAATCATAATGGTGTCTAGGGTTTTAAGACTAAATTATCTCTACAGTGAGTTATGTAGACATCTAACATCCAAAATTTCACAAGTAGGCTCACACAAAGATAGTGGACAAAACCCATAAAGAATAGATCACTAGGAAGGTAGAAGAGGATTATAGAACTAGACCCTAAGGTGTCTTATTTTTGTGCCCCTGTCCTTTCATGAAATGAAGGCTAGATCTTGATTCATCACATTGTCATAGTCTTGCATAATAGATTCCAAACCCTGTCTCAGTCATCTCAGTCTAGTTTAAGCTAAGTTACATTTCTCCTCACTTATTAATATTTTTAGAAAGGTTAAAATTAAAATTAAATTATAAAAATTAGTAGATTAATTATCCTAATATTATTTACTACTTAAATAAACTTATATCCTTAACTAAATTAGGAATAAGACTCCAATATTCCCAAAATTGTTTAATAAAAAACAAGCAATAACACTATCATATTCAATGCATAAATCCCTAGTATGATGCAATAAGACTCAATAAAAATATAATATGATGAATAAATACTTATATGATGCAATAATACTATCATATGATTCAATACGGCTATCATACGATGTAATAAGGCTCAATATGATGCAATAAGGCTCAATATGATGTAATAAAACTATCATATGATGTAATAAGACTATCATATGATGTAATAAATCCCTAATATTATGCAATTAGGCTATCATATGATGAAATAAGGATATCATATGATTCAATAAGGCTCAATATGATGCATAAATCCCTAATATGATGCATAAATCTCCAATATGATGAAATAAGACTCTTGATAAGACTATGAAGTAATAATACTATAATATGATGTAATAAGGCTCAATATGTAAGCCAAAATGAGATAATTTTTTTCCAAATCCCATCATATATCCTTGAAAAATTAGGTTCAATAGGTTCACAAATTGGCACTAATCACATTCATGAATTTATGCATTTGTGATGAAATCAAGGAACTTAGGGGTTGTGTTCATGATAAAATTAGGGTTTAGGGTTATGGGTTTTATTTAATGGGTTTGTACATGTGTACATGTCATGAAATTAGGTTTTAGGTGAACTATAATTATTTAAGTGATATAATTAGGGTTTATAGTTAACATGTCATGAAACATGAGCTAATTTAGCCCCTTTAATCACATCATAGACTCCAATTTAGGTTCAATGGGTTTAAATTAGCCACATTTGCATTCATATTTACATTTTTGATTAAATTAGGGTCAAGTAATCCATACATGTTACATAGATTATATAATTTATTGGGTTATAAATTTTGCTTAGGGTCTTAATTTTACCCAAATCATGTCCCTAACTACACTAATTAATTAATTGGTTCAATTCATGATGGAATCATACTTAATTTTATCTAAAATCATATATCATTCTCTTATAACTATGTCAAGAAGGGGTTAAAATTGGCCTGCCATGCCTCCTTGATTGAATGAATCAACTCTTTGGTTCATTATATATATACATGATGACATTCTAGGGTTAATTTCACTCTAAATCACGTCATGTATAAAATTTAAAATAGGTTCATACATGGCTTATTTTGACCCTAATTTACCCTATAATTGAGCCTTGTTATGCCACATGTGTAGATTTCACATCCAAAAGTGTTAAATCTATTAGAGATACATCAAGTCCTAGAAGTGTTAGAGTTAGCAATGCCTTAAGAGGCCAAATCCAATTATATATCACCATGTGTACCTCATACACTTAGAAGTGTTAGAATTATTTGAGGTGTTAGGTCCTAGAAGTGTTGAAGAGATATCAGAGGACTATGAGGCTTGATCAAATTATATGTCACCACATGTATCTTGTACACACATATAAGTGTTAGAGATCTAACTATCAAGTCCTAGAAGCATCAGATTTACTAGAGCCTCAATATGCCCAATCCAATCAAATAGTTCCACATGTAGGTCTATTACACCTAAAGAAGTGTTAGAGTTGTCATATATATATGTCTTAGATCCCAAATGGATTAGATATGTTAGCTCTTAGGGAGTTTTGATCCAATCAAAGATGGACACGTGTACTTTTATACACCAAGTGGCTGATTCAAACAAATAAGATTGATAAAATGGACCTAGCCCCACTATGTCAAGTCATAAAAAGTACTCAATGATCCCATCATTAATAAGAAACACTTGGGAAAATATGAACACATCTCAAATTCCATGAAGGCCAAATCTAGCCATGTGCATGTTGTAGTCTCTACATTTATTAGCTCACATGAGTGGAACTCATGATCTTTGATACCTAGATAGGTCTGATTTCTTACAACCAATCTAATTAAGGAATTTTCATAAATATAATACATAAATATAATCCAAAAATGTTTACATATTGACATCGATCCCATCAACTCATGTCTAGTAAATAATTCACATGATGTGAGCCTTCAAATTGCCATTACTATATGGAAAATGTCATGCAGATCTCTTTAAGGTCCCATTCAAATCGAGTGAGCATCATTATCATTTTTCTTTATATGTATTCAAATTATTTATATCTCTCTAGATTTAATTACCTCTAGATTCAAAATTACATTCATATTAAGTCCTACACATAGAAAAGAACATAATTTAGTAATAGATTCCTCAACCTCAAATCCCAAATCAAAGCAAGAATTTTAAGATACTACTTTCTTGTACTCCACATCATATGGTTTAAGCTCATTACAATGAAATATGAACAAGATGATTGAAGATATAAAAAATATATAATATTGAAACCTTCAGTGAGGGGGTACACACTAGTATTCAATTTTGATCAACCATCTATATGAGGTGAGCAACATTATCGACATGAACAATTACTAAGTCCCTCTACTTAGCATCATCCTTGAGAGGAAATAGAGCTCAGATTTAGGGGACATTATCCCCTTAAATGTATCTTGAATAAGCTTAATAGTATTTGAGCTAGGGTAAATTATACATATGTTGTACTTGGTCAATGATAGGTCTATGCCACCCTATATTTCTAAAGCATTACCATCCCTTAATGGTTTTAAACAAGGTCCCTAGTGCATTTGGATATTTTCTAGGCTATACACTCATCATTACAGGCACAAAATCAAGGATATATGTGACCATTTTAAGTTTATTAAGCTCAAAACCATATCTTATACAAAAAAAATGCATACCCACATACCAAAATATCAAAATATAATAAAAACATATACCCAAAGACCAAATTTGGCTTTTTTGTCTCATTAAAAAATAATGCATACATGTTATATAATGTGTACACACTATATAATAAGTTATATAACATGTACACATTATATAATGTGTATGTTCTATTTGAATTTGAATTCAAAACCAAGCCTTTAGGATTAAAAATGGCTTAGATTTTCGAGTTAAAGGCTTGTAACTATGCATCTACAGTTGAGACCAAAAAGTTTTGATAGAAAATAACAAATTATTAATGTCATGGTGATACACTATGGATTTCAATAATAAAATTCAAAAAATTATTAATGTCATGGTGAGCATGCTATCCTCTTTCCAAATATATTATTTTATAATTTTTGGGCTATTTTAAGGGTTCAAACTATATTTATTTCTAACTACACCTTTTTTAGGCCACTATATGCCACACATATACATGATTATTATTATTATTTATTTAATTTTTTTCATTTCTCTAAATGAAAAATAAATTATATGGTATTAAATTAGGCCTAATTCTACACACATTTTAAAAAAAAACAATTTTCATTTTTCTAAGGTAGTTAGGGGTGCCAAATGGCTAACTATCCATTTGTTGATAGTTTTTAGGATCTACTTAATTTAAAAATTAATTAAAAAAATTCATTGAAAAAAAATCATAACATACTATAAGATCTTATATAGATATTCACCAAAGGGTTTCACACAATATTTAATTATGCTCAAAAAATGGTGGGCCACATGACCGTCTATCTACTATGTTTTCTTTATAAAATAGGAGGTCCTATTTAAATTTTAGATGTTTGAACCATTTATACTTAACCAATTTTTTTTAAAAATAGTTTTTTAGAAACTAGACTCAAAATTCTACAATTCATGTTTGTATACCATCTTCAAATTTTGAGTGTAGCCATCTGAAATTATCTACATAAGTTCAAATTTATAAAATTTCAAAAAAATCATATCCACGGGTAGGCCATTTTTTGTCCCCCAACTTTGTGCACTTACCATTTAAGACTCATAGGTAGCTAGGGCTTGAGGATTAGATGAAATATTTGGGAATAATGAGAACTACCTTGGATTTAATTCTAACACTCTTTCTCCCTCTAGGTATTGAGCTTGACCATGAAGAGTCTCTTTCCAACATGGGAATTTATTTGGTATGGCCTCAACAACTTATTTCACTTGATCTAGGCATGATTCATTCTTATTTTATCATGAATTAACCACTTGTTTCCAACTTAAAACCTTGGAATTAGGATCCTCCTTTGAAAAATGTATTATAATTTGAGGGGTAAATCCAAAATTTGATAAACTTACAATTTGCCTTAGAGACTCATCAAACTTTTGATTTTGAATGGGCATGAGGGAAGTTTATTGAAAAGGAATAGGAGAAGATCCATCCATAATAATTAGCATATTATAACTAGTAAAAATAGTCTAATAAGGCATACATGATGAATTTATATCGATTTCTTGAAGATGGGTAGGTGTAGCTTGAAGGAAACTTGGAACACAAGAAGGCTGACCAGAGGTAGGAGATGATGGCTAAGGTTATTTGGGTTGGATTTCTTAATTCCCCCATATCATTAATATATCTATCCACCATTGGATTAAAGTTTTAATTTCCCTCAACTCATTAGTCATAACATACTTATTTTCCTCTCCAAATATTGCTCACCTATACATCAACATTTGTACTAATTTCCTCATCTTCTCTATGAGGTGAAAAGGTATCACATCTAACTCTCTATCCCATTTTATCATCACCCCTTCAAACTTTAGCATATTTGGCTTGAATTCCAACAAAGATATGGTAGGGGAAATATAGTTTTGAGTTATAAATAGAGTAAGAAGAGGTCAGAATGATTGTTGCAAGTCATGGTAAGGCTACTAAGGTATAAAATTGGAATCATATGAGGGAAAAGTAGGATAATTATAAGGTTCATATTGTTTAGTATACTTCTAGTAAGGATCATGGCAAGACTCATTAAAATCAAAGTAATGTTGGTATGGCTCATTATAGGACTGATAAGGAAGTTTAACATAGATATCCTCTTTATACCTATCTATAAAACTTCATCAATAGTGAATAGAAAAAATAAATTACTTGAACTAGTGCCTTGGTTGCTAGAACCAACTAGTTGAGCTTGGAGTTTCCATTGATGCTTTGAATGCCTCTAAAGGCTAATTTGTAGAAGAAAAACACTAATACTCCTTCCACTACTTTAGACCTTAGTCTAATCAAGTGTGATAAAAACTATTATTTACTCAAACTATTGAGAATGTGTTATAAGGTATGCATGTATTTTTCATTGATGTCATTCTGAGTTGTCTTTTTTGTTTTTGACGTTGAGTTCATGAGTCATGTACTTGAGAGAACTAGTGAGAAGGCATAGGTCTAGTGGAATGTTAAGGTAAGAGGTTTGAGGATTGTGATAATAAGGTTGGAAGTGTGTGATCATGATATGATTTTTTTTTAAACATGATAATGATGTGTTAAGATTAGTACAAGAGGTTTCAAGGTGTGTTTAAGGTCTAAGTGTGAATGGAAGTTCAAGGCCTAATGTGAAAAGAGACATATCTCTTAAGAGAATTGTCATAGGTGTGAGAGGTTTTATCAAGTTTTTTTACCAAGTCTAAGGTCAAAGTCTGAAGTAAAAAAGCATTAAAATTGGTGTTGAGGTTTTTTGTGTGCATAAAATGAGGTATAACAGACCCAAGAAGAATTTTCTTATGTTCAATGGAATGTGAAATCTTTGAATGAGATCATAATAAGTTCATGGAAGTTGGGGAAGGTTCCTAGAACAAATTTCTTGGCATTGGTTGTGGATTTGAGGGGCAATCCTTTATGAATGATTGTTAAGAATAGAAGGTAGTCTAAACCCTCCTAAAACCCTCATAATGAGTTGATGTGGAATATCTTGTTGGAAAGTGCTCAAAATGGTTTGGATGACCTATTATGAAAATTTTAGGCTTTATTAAACTCTCCCAAGTACCTCCAAGTGACATTGGTCTATCAAGAAGAGTGAGTGGGAGCTACATAAAACCCCTTATTTCTCATATTTTTGATGTAGTAGGTAGGGTCGACTAGGTAAAAGCATGTAACTGATTGAAGGATGATATATTAGAATTTTATTTTGTGACATTGTAAGTTTATGATAAGTTTTCATACCTTAAATATTTTAAATTAATAATGGAAGTTGACCTATCACTAAATAGGTCTAATAAAGAAGACAATGTAAAAACCTAAGCGGAAGTAAGAATGAGATTAGGGATGGGTTGTATTAGATTAGGGATGGATCAAAATGCATGAGGTTATTTTTTTAAGACTTATATCACATTTACACCTTGAATAAAATATTTGGATATGTTCATATACAATCAAAAATTTACTTTCAAAGTGACTTGTTTAACCTAGTGAGGTCTGTATAGAGTGAAGAAATGAGATTGGTATGTAAGACCAATATTGATTGTTAAAATTATATATATATATATTAAATATTTAAATATTATATTTATTTATCATATAAACCCATTGGAATTTCATAAAAGTGTTCACATAGGTGTTTTAAGTCTTGGTTTCCATGACTATGTTTTGGAGTTAAAGTAGTTTTCTATGTGAGTGAAAATGATGTTCCTGAGTCATTATGTAAAAATGTAAAGAATAAAATTCAAATGAAGTTTTTATATATGTATCATAGGTTCATTTTAATAAATTTTTATTCATGATAAATGCCTATGATGGTGTGACAAGTCAAAGGTTCTTGACTAGGTTTTGAAGCCTATGTACAGTTCTGAGTAAGCATATGGAAATGATTAGTTTGAGGACTTTTTCCATATATGGTGAAATATGATGGAATTGGTGATGAAATTTAGGTCATGGAGGTTATATTAATGTGATATATTGATATTTTTATATGTAAAAAATTTAATGTACACTTCAAATATTCAAGGTAGACTTTCTGGCATTGAGAACTCCTAATTGTGAGTAGACCTAATGGTGTGGCTCAAGGAGTGAAAAGAGACAAATGGTATTGAAAAAATAATTTGAGATAATAAAGGGTATAATTTAAGAATGTATGAAGTTTTTAATTTATTTTTTGAGGCTCATGTTGTTCCAAGATAGTCAAGGTGAAATGTATGCTTTGAGAAGGACTAATTACATCAGGGCTTTATTAGGCCTAATGATGTTCTTGGTCCTTATGAGTGATAATAGACCTATGTAGTGTGTTTTTAATTTATAACTTTTTTTTTCTGATCTATTAAAATGGTGATATAATTATTAAGATGCTTATTTACAACCAATATGGGTGAAATCAAGAGTCAAGTATAAAAAGGTCTAATATGCCTAATTTACCTAGTTAGAATATTAAGGAAATGAGCAAATGATATAGAGGTATATAAAGTAGGTATAGAGCTTAAATAAAATTATAAATGTTTTTTAATATGTAATTATATTATAATATTGATTTTATAGGTGATTATTAAGGTTATATGACCTAATTTTGCCAAGAAAAGGGCTAGTTAAGGGAAGAGGCCTAATATGTTGTTTGAAAGAGATAGAAGAGTGAGAAAAACAAAAAAAGGGGGATCATAATAATTTGAGTGATAAATATATGTAAAAATGTGACTATATTTTCTATGTGGCTAATATTTTTCTAATTTACCTAGGGTTTTGTGCCTCCTTGCAAGTTGGTGCTTGCTAAAGGACTAGTTGAGTTGGTACTTGACTAGTAAGGGGTTGGTGCTCCTTATGGGGTTGTTTCCTCATTAAATTTTGATTAATTAATTATATGAATATAGTCCAAGATATTTTTTAGTAGGTTTTATCCCCCTTTAGGGTTTACCACATAGATCTTGTGTTCATGTGTTATGTTTATAGTTCATGCTCGTATGAATAGTTGATTATGCATTGCTATATCTCTAGATTAGTTTGAATGACTAAATGAATGGTATATGGAAATAAAATAAAATTTCATACAATTATTTAATGCCATTAGTGGTTTTTATTCCAAAAATTAGTGTCATATCAAGGTACCTTGTGTATACCTAACAATCTAAGGGAGATCTTTGGAGCATAGGTATGGATTTTAATAATGAAAGTATTTATTATGATTGCAATGAGTATCTATCCATAGTCATTTAAATAACTTGTGAATTTTATTCAAAAGAGAAGAATAATATGGAATAATTCACCCAAATTATAATGAAAATAAATAATTTAGGGTCAAAAGTTGAGAAAGATATAAACAAGATAAAGACATCAACAATTTGAGGGAAGTACTAAAAAGATTAATAATATTTTGGATAGTCAAAGGTCCTTTAATGATATGTTAGGTCTTTGTTTCAAAGAACAATAAAAGGAGCTCAAGGAGAATTAGTTTCAAAAATTTAATGATGTATTAAGGAGTGATATATATGGTAGAATAAAGACCTATGTAGAAGTGGTCAAGTTTGAAATCAATCATCAACAATCCAAGAAGGGCTTTGTTCTATCAAAGGATATCAAAGGAAGTGGTGTATCATCCAATAATCATCAAAAGGAAAATAAAGTTAAAAAATCAAGGTCTATGGATTATTTCATTGGTTACTATTTTTCTTGTGGTTAATTTGGACATAGAGTTATGGACTGTAGATGGAGAAGTAGAATCCTATGTTATAACTTTAGTCAAAGAGGACATATTGCAAGAAAGTGTAAGAAAAGATCTATGAGGAGAACCAGTCATGTTAAGAAGACAATTATTCATGATACTAAAGAATGGATAAATAATGTAGACCCTATGGGTAAGATGAAAGAGAAGTAGGAATCTAGAGGATAATAATCTATGATATCCCAAATTTCCTTTCATACTCAGAATGAAGATTTGAGGTGGTACATAGATAGTGATTGTTCAAGTCACATGATAGGAGATAAGAGCAAATTCATCACTTTGAATACAGATGTCATAGGTTTATAAAGGTTTGTAGATAACACATCTATTAATATAGTTGGCAAAGGTTCTTTGATCTTAGACAATGGGAAGACCAATATAGAAAATGTATTGTATGTAGATGTCTTGAAACATAACTTATTGAGTGCAAGTCAAATGTGTAACCAGGGATATACCCTTATTTTTCATGACAAAGGATGTGAGATAAAGAGATCAAAATTAGGGAGGTTCATTACCAAGGCCAAGAGAACTAAGAAAAATATATATGTATTGAATGGGATCATAAAAGAGAAATGTTTTATGAGAAAGGTACATGAAATTTGGATATGGCATAGGATGTTAGGTCATATGAACATTTAAAATCTAGTCAAGATCAACTCCAAATGATCCATGAAGAACATATCCAAAATTTCCAAACCTATAGATGCTCTTTTCAAAGCACATCAACATGGTAAGCAGACTAAGAGGAGATTCAAGACTAAAGTTTTCTCTACTATTATAACTTTAGAACTAATTCATACTGATATATGTGGTCCTATAAGGATTCAAATAATTCAAGGTGACAACTACTTCATGTTACTTATAGATGAATTCACACGAATGACTTGGGTAACATTATTGAAAGAGAAGTAGGAAGCTTTAGGTAAGTTCAAAACTTTGAAGACTTTGGTTGAAAATGAGATGAATTTTTAGATCAAGTGTCTTAGATATGACAAAGGATAAAAGTTTTGTTTAAATGCGTTTGATGAGTTTTGTGAGGTCAATGAAATAAGATGACAATTCTCAGCTACTAGAACACCTCAATAGAATGGGGTGGTTGAAATAAATAGAAAAATAATTCAAGGAATGGTAAGGACCATGTTGAATGAGTCAAAGTTATTTGACGGATACTAGAGAGAAGTTGTGGGTACCACATTTTACACTTTGAATAGAGGATAGATTAGGATCAATAGTGATAATATTCCATATGAATTATGGAATGGTAGACTATCAAGTGTTGAAAATTTTAAGGCATTTGGGAGTAAATGTTATATCAAGAGAGACAAGGGGTAGTTAGGTAAATTTAACTCATGGTCTGATGAAGGTATTTTCTTAAGATATTCATCAATTAGTGTTGCCTACAAATGCTACAACAATAGGTTGCAAAATATATTGCAGATCACAAATGTGAATATTGATGAGACAAAGAAATCATTTTCTTAGTCAAATAATGATGGAGTAATAGATATAGATGAAGATTAATGATAAATTGAGGAGAGAAAGGAATAAAAAGGCCCTTCTAGGCAAATTCAAAAGGATCGTCCTAAATCTCATATCAATGACAATAAGAATATAGATATAGAAAAAAGAAGAAGAATGGTGAGTTATGTTAATAAAGAGAATACTGCCTTAATATCCAAATTTGAACCTAAAGTATATATAGAATAAAGTGAGATAAGTTTTGGATAGATGCCATGAATGAGGAGTTAAATAAAATTGAGAATAATAAGACTTAGGAGTTAGTACCTAGGCCTAAAGACAATAATATCATTGATACAAAATGGGTGTTCATAAATAAGTTGAATGAGAATGGAGAAGTCACCAAAAACAAGGCTAGACTAGTATGAAAGGGATATGCTCAAGTAGAAGGAATGGACTTCGAGGAAACCTTTGCTCTTATATCAAGGTTAGAGGCTATTAAGATGTTTAATACCTACGTAAGTTTCAAAGGATTAATTTCAAAATATACTAGATGGATGTCAAGTTAACTTTTTAAAATGGGAACATGGAGGAAGAAATGTACATTGAAAAACCTAAGGGTTTCTTAATGACTGATAATAAGGACTATGTCTACAGGTTGAAGAAGGACCTATATGGTATAAAACAAGCCCCTAAATCTTAGTATGCTAGACTAGACAAGTATGTTTTGGACCCAAGTTTCAAGAGAATAGTTAGAAATAGTAACCTATATATCAAGACTAAAAATGACCATCAATTGATAGTGGTGGTCTATGTGGATGATATCATATTTGGTGGAAATAATGAGAACATGACCAAGGTATTTATAGAGGTAATGAAGTCAATATTTGAAATGTCTATGTTTGGATAACTATCCTTCTTTCTTGGAATTCAAATAGTCAATCTAAAAAAGGTATGCTCATTTCATAATTCAAGTATATGAAATAGATGTTAAATAAGTTTTAAATGGAATATTTCACAGTTTTAAGCACACCTATGTTTATAGGATGTAATCTAATCAAGGAGGATGAATACTCAATTATCAATCAGACAAAATATAGATCAATGACTAGGAGTTTGTTGTATACTACTACCTATAGATCTAACATCATGCATGTCATAGATCTTATGGGAAGATTTCAAGCAAATCCTAAGGTGATTCATTTAAAATTAGTCAAGATGATATGTTGGTTTATTAAGGTAACTATAGTGTATATATTATGGTACCTAAGGAGAAATAAGTTTGATTTAGTAACCTATATCGATATAAATTAGACTAGGAGTCTATATGATATAAAGAGAACTGAGTAGCCTTCTTCTTAGGTAAGTGCCTAGTATCATGGATATATAATAAGCAACAATCAATGAATTTATATACTTTTTAGGTTTAGTAAATTGCAAATTCATGTTGTACTCAGGTGTTGTGGATAAGACAAACCTTAAGAGACTAGAAAGTGGAGTTTAATGGTCCTAGTCCTATTTTTTGTGATAATACTAGTGCTATAAGTGTTTTAAAGAATCTTGTCATGAAGTAAATGATAAATCACATTCATATTAAGCATAATTTATTAAGATAATAGGTAAGTGAATAAAGTATTAAGCTTGAATTTGTGTCTACCAAGGATCAGATTGTATATATCTTGACTAAGCCTCCTACAAAAGATACTTTTGAACATCTAAGACATGAATTAGGTGTGATTCCTATTCATAGAAGTCACTAAACAAGTTAATTTCTTAGGGGGATCTAATAATGAATTTCATTATCTCTAAAAGTAGGAAAGAATTGAAGAAGTTGTGATGTCAAAGGGGGAGTCATATTAGTTTGTCAAGAAGAAGATGTCTGACGTATGCAATGAGATAGGGGGAGCTATTTAATATGATCTGTCATTCTTATTTATTGATTTTTATTATAGGTATTACTTTGAAATTAATTTCAAAGGGGGAGATTGATCTATATGGGGTAGATGTATCCTAGTTAGAGAAGTTTCTTAAAATTATTACCATTAATGAGTGGTTGCCATCAATGATAAAGGGTGAGATTGTTGGTAATGTGTTCAAAGGTATTTATGGAGTTTTCATTGATGTCATGAAAGTTTAATTTATGTCATTCTAAGTTGTCTTTATTTTTATTGAGGTTAAGTTCATGAGTCATGTGCCTGAGAGACTTAATGAGAAAGCATAGGTCTAGTGCCATGTTGAGGTAAGAAGTCTAAGGCTTATGAGAAGAATTTTGGTAGTGTGTGAGCATGGTATGAGGTTTTATAACATGAGAATGAGGTTTTTATAGTAGTAAAATAGATTTCAATGTGTGTCAAGGTCTAAGTGTGAATGGAAGTTCAAGGCCTAATGTGCAAAGAGACCTAGTATGGACCAATGAGGGGACAATATTAGTTTCCAAGGTGCAAAGTCTCTTAATATAATTTTTAGAGGTGTGAGTGGTTGTGTTAACTTTTTTGAACAAGTATAAGGTCTAATTATGAAGTAAAAATAATGAAAATTGGTGTTGAGGATTTTTGTGTGCATAAAATGAGGTATAATACACCCAAGAAGAATTTTCTTATGCTCATTAGCACATAAAAACTTTGCATGAGATACTAAAAAGTTCATGGAAGTTGGGGAATCTTAATATCTCAAAATGTTTTGGCATTGGTTTTAAAGTTGAGGGGAAATCATTTATGATTAGTTGCTAAGAATGGAAGGTAGTCTAAACCCTCCTAAAACCCTTATAATGAGCTGATGTGGAAGTTATTATTATAAATTTATCACAATGGTTTGTTTGACCTGTTATTATTATAGTTTGTATTCAACTCTCCAACGTACCTCTAAATGACATTTTTTTGTTAGAAGAGTGAGTGGAAGCTATAGAAAATCCCTTATTTCTCAGATTTTTGATGTAGAAGGTAGGGTTGAATAGGTAAAAGCATGAAATTACTTAAGGATTATGTATGATACTTTTATTTTGTGGAAATTTAAGTTTATTATTAATTTTTAGACCTTAAATATGTTAAACTAGTCATGCAAGTTAACTTATCACTAAATATGTCTAATAAGGAAGACAATGAGAAAATTAGGCACAAGTGAGAATGAGATTATGGATGGGTTGTATTAAATTAGGTATGTATCAAAATTCATGAGTTTATTATTAAATACATATATCACATTTCCACCTTTAATATATTATTTGGATATGCTCATATACAAGTAGAAATTTGCTCTCAAAGTGACCTATCTAATACTATGAGGTTTGTATAGAGTGAAGAAAGGAGATTGGTTTGTAAGAACAATATTGATATTGAAAATTGTAATACAGACACACACACACACACACACACACACACACACACACACACACACACACACACACACACACACACATAATTATGTTATAATTATTTTTAAGTATCATATAAACCCATTAAAATTTCATAAAAATGTTCAAATAGGTGTTTAAAGTCTCAGTTTACATGATTATGTTTTAGAGCCACAGGAATTTTTTTGTGTGTCAGTGAGAATGATGTTCCCGAGACATTATGCATAAAATTGAATAATTAAATACACATTAATTTATTTTGGATACATTTTTTTATTTTTTAATCTGAATACATTTATCTTCATGATAAATGCCTATGATGGTGTGAAAATTCAAAGGTTCTTGACTAGGTTTTGAATCTTGTGTGCAGTTCTGAGCAAACATATGGAAATGATCAGTTTGAGGTATTTTTACCTATATGGTTAAATATAATTGACTTTGTGATGACCCTAAGTTCATTTATTTAATATCAATGTGTTATATTAATATGTTTATATGGAAAAAAATTAGTGTATACTTCAGATATTCAAGGCAGACTTTTTAGCAGTGAGAAGGCCTAATTGCAAGTAGACCTAATAGTGTAGTTCAAGGAGTGAAATGAGACAAATGGTGTTGGGGAAATAAGGTGATATTATAAAGTGTAAAATTGAAGTGTTTCATCCATGTTTTGAGGCTCAGGTGTTCTAAGGTAGTCAAGGTGAAATGTGTTCTTTGACAAGGCCTAATTGTATTAGGTCTTTATTAGGCCTAATGATGTTTTTAGCCCTTATGAGTGATGAACAACCTAGGAAGTTGGTGTTTCATTTATGAAACATGTTTATTGATCTATAGGTTTATGGATGACCGAGATAGGTGATAACAAGAATCGAGTATAAAAAGAAGGTCTAATAGGCTTAATTTGACTAGTTAGAAGATTAAGGAAATGAACAAATGATATAGAGGTCTAGAAACCATGTAGAGAGTTTGAAGACCATAAAATAGGTGTGGTGAATATGTCATGAGATTAGAATAGTGATTCTATAGGTTACGATCAAGGTCATATGACCTAATTATTCTAAGAAAAGGGATAATGAAGAGGCCTAATAGGCTATTTGAAAGAGATAGAAGAGTGTGAAGAATAAAATAAGGGGATCATCATTAGTTGAGTGAGAAATAGGTGTACAAAAGTGATCATAGGTTTTAGGTGCTTGATTTGGTGCTAAGTTACCTAGGGGGTCAGTGCCTTCTTGGAAGTTGGTGCTTGACTAGTAAGGGATTGGTGCTTCTTATGAGGTTGGTGCCTAACTAAATTATGATTCATTACTTATAGGACTATATTCCAAGCTATGTATAAGTGGTTTCTATACACCATGAGGGTTTCCAACATAGATCTTGTGTTCATGTGTTATTTTTATAGTTCATGTTAATATGAATGGTTGATTATGCATTGCTATATCTCTTTATTATTTTGAATGATTAAATGAATAATATATGAAATTTAAAGAAAAGTTTGTGTACTTATTCACCTGCTCCCTCTTAGTGGTTTTTATTCCAACACAAACTTGAACCGTTGTATAGGTTGTTAAGGCCTTCACTATTTGGATTAATATAAAGACAATACTAGGTTGTGGGAAGCCTAATATGTGGATTACATCTTTATATTATAAGGGATATCTCCCCTTGATTTACCACTTAGGCTCTCTACACTACATTACTAGCTTTCAAGGAAAAAGGAAGGAAGATAAACTAAAATAAAACCTATCTAAGTGTAGAGTAAAATTTTTACTCTATGTTGCACTTAAATTTTTGTTGAGCACTGCAGTTTTTGTTCCAGCAATACCTTGGTCATAGCAGGGGAGTTGAGGCAGGGCACAGTTTCATCCTCTATTAAGTGTTGAAATGTAATGGAGGCTACCAAGTGGCATCATTTGAGCATGGGCCTTTCTTTCTCTTTTGTTTCTTTTCCCCAATTTTGCATTAAGAGTTAAGTTCACGTGGATGCCACCACGTGTTGCCTTCCAAAGCATGAAGCCAACCAATTGGCATCCTTTGAGGCCCTTTTATAACTTTCCAGAGAACCACAGAGTGTGCCACGTATCTAGTAGCCATTAAGTGGAATGCACCACATGTTAGCATCCAAATCTCATAAGAGGTGCTCGTGTTTCATTTTACCCTTTAGCAAAGACTTTCAACAGACCAAACAACATAGAAAGTGGAAAGCGCCAGGTGGCAGTTGCAAAGACCTTGAATTCCCCTTTTGGAGAAGCAGTGGAAGTCACCACGTGTCGACTACCGAGAGACTTGGTTTCAATGCTAGGGTCCAGTGCTCTCCTTCAATGCATAAAGGCATCATTTCATTTTGTTCAAATGCTGAAGTGCAACAGAGGTTGCCAAGTGTCACTCTCTGAGTCCCTTTCTACTCCATCCCTAGAGAAAGTGGAGGGTGCCACATAAACCTAGAAGGAGAAGTGGAATATGCCACGTATCTTTCTAGAAGTAGTAGAGGTTTCCATGTGCCAATTTATAAAAGACCATATGACTTTCATTACCTAATAAAGGTGGTGGTGCACCCCAGGTGTTACTTCAAAGTCTATAGAAGCTGCCAAGTGTCACCATCCATAAAAGTCTGATATGAGTCCCGAATAAAACTACAACACAACCAAAGAAGGGAGGGAGCCATGTGTCTTTGATGGATTCGATAGAAAGCACCAAGTGTCATTTTCTGATGCCTAGAGGATTTTTAGAAAATTGACTATCTTTTCCCATTTCAAACGTAAGGGAGTGTTATGTGTATCTATTGCCGCAAAGCAAAATGGAGGGAAAATTTGCTGGAGTTAATTCAAGTAGATGGAACAGTTCATCTGGTAGATTTTTAGAGCCCCCCATAGCATTGAAAGTTCCATCTATTTTATCCCCTGGGAGGGAAGGATGGAGTGTAATTGGATGAGAAAGAAAGTGATCGAAGGAGACATCTGAAGCTATATAAGTAGGATTATAAAATCAAAAGGGGGGATTTTCTCATAGTTTAGACTTCTTGTAATTTTGACCAGTAATATCGTTTGCTCTTGTATTAATTTTCTTATGTTGTATAGTTGATATAATCATGCATGTTTCTATGCCCTTTATGTGGCTAAATGAATTAAGGAAATTCAAGCTCCATGCCTTGGTTGGTGATATTTGTGTCATTTGCAAATTAGTCTATTTTGTAGATTTTCTAGTGTTGTGATTGGAAATGTTATTTGCTTTTCTCTCATTTTTTGGGGTTTGAAGTTTTACATAACTGTGCATGACTTCTATGCCTCTTATGTGAGTAAAGGATTCTATTAAGAAGATTGAACATTATGCCTTCATTGACAGTTCATGTATCTCAGCAAAAGACTCCCCTATTTTGAGCCTCTGTTTCTATTATTTTAATCTTTTCCATTGATCATGCACTTGTGTGCTCTTAAATGTAATAGAATCATATGATAGTCTCACTGAGCTTAGGTTAGGATTATGATTGCACTCAGGTGCATCGCCATAGTTAGGTTTCAATTCTTGCATTTTGCATTTTTGTTAGCCTCCTATCCCTTTTCCCCAACACCTATAAAATAGAAGAGACCAGCTTCTTTAAAACTTGGAGGTTGTTTCAAGCCACATCAGTCCCATAGCTTGAAACTTCCCATTGTTGATTGGCTAAGACCTAGCACAATTTTATGCCATCAATAGTTTCTGGCATGCCCGATGGGACTCATCTTGAAGTTTCTATCAAGACCAAATGAACCAGAGAGCTGTGAGGAGTTGGAGCTGTGGACCAGTCACCAGATCACAATTTGTTACAAATCTAGGTATTCTTTTGCCACCTTTGGTAGTTAGTCTGAGAAGAAGAGATAACTAGTTTCTACCAATACTGAACATGGGAGCCAATGTCCCTCCAAAAAATTGTGTGAGCTAAAACACTAGTAGCCCCTTAATCCTCCCAACACTGCTAGCTGTTTGGGACCTCATCTCAGTAAATACTTTAAAAACTCTACCCAAATTTAGTGGGCAAGACTCAAAGACACTTGTGGAACATCTTCAAGATGTATCAGATGTTTGTGCCATACATGGTATCATGGAGCAAAATGTGGCCCTAAGATTGTTAGCAGCCTCATTCAAAGGAAAGGTGGTGGAATGGTATCAGTCTTTGACCCCAAACACCATTTCTACATGGGACCAGCTTGGAGATCTATTTTTTGAAAGATTTGTAGAGAAGGGTGATAAGTCTTCACTATTATAGCAATTGATCACTATTCAGAGGGGACCATAAGAGGACATGACTGACTTCAATACCAGATTCCAAAAAACTTGGGATAGAATCCCTATTGTGGTTAAACCACCACCTAGTATGGCCATAGTATTCTATCTCAAGCCTTTAAATTCAGATATATCTATCCTGATTTAGTCACTAGGACACACTTTGTTGGTAGCATATGACCTTGCGGTCAGAGCTGAAAACTATTTAATTGATGATGGAAAGCTACCTCCAAGGCCTCCCATGCCTATGTTCCCATAAATCTCCTTGCCTTTGCCTCAAGAGTTTCCAAAAGTTGTAAGCCCCCCTGTGTCTATGTATACTTACCCTTCATCATTTGTGAAGTAGTCGGTCCCTGCTTAGTCATCCGAGATGGATAATATCAAAAGTATGCTAAGGACATTCTCCAATGAGCTGATTAATATGAAGAGGCAACAAAACACTTTCCTTAAGCCTCCTTATCAAGGCTATCAAGGGAATAGGTTTTCATCCCAATCGAACTAGTATCAAGGCCCTCCAAGGCAAACCAACAATCAAATAGCAAATCAGTTAGTTGTTTTTCCCACACCCTCACAGACCATTCCCCCTAACTCAAATAGGGAAATCATTTTAGGTCAGAATAATTATGTGGATGATATTAATGCTTGGTTTTTTCCTTACAATGATGCTCACACACCTAGAGATTATCCTAGGGGCAACCTGCAGTAAAGGGTAGCTGAGTAGAGAAGAATGGATGGCCAATTTACTAGTACCAATAGCAGTCAAGCATACCAGTCTCTCGGCATGAAAAATTTGGTTCTAGTGGCTCAAATGCAAGGAATGTCCTTGCAATAGGAGGAAGAAATAACCCTAAAACATGCTTTGTTCTCATGGGTTGAGGATGAGGAAGCAGTTTTCTTGAATGAAGCATCCACCTCCCAAAGGCCAATAATATAATCTAATTACTACACTAGATCAAAGAGGAGAATGGTGGAGTAGCCTAAGTTTGTAAGTGGTCAAGTCAAGAATAATCCTCCATCTCAGGGGCAAGGGAATGTTGCTGTTAGATAGGAAGTGCCTTAGCAGGTGTAAGATCAAGGGATTCCTACCTAGATTCAAGAAAGAATGAGGTATCCCTATTACCAAAAAACTTAGTCTTTGGGACCGATCAATATTGTGGACCAATTAAAGAAAACTCTAGCATAAGTGTCGATATGGGATATCTTGGCTATTCCTAAGCAAAGGACATTACTGCAAGAAGCTTTGCAAGGGCAAAAAGTGCCCAGAGGTACTGTTACCAAGGGAGGACCTATTGGAAAGGAAAATCTCAAAGATTTAGTTCCTCCAATGACAACAGCCTTCGTGAACAATGTAGCACAATTAAGTAAATCCAAGCTATAGCCTTTCTATTTGACTTTGATAATTGGAAAGAAAATTCGGCATAATGCATTGATAGATTTAGGAGCTAGTACCACTGTGATGCCCAAGTAAATAGCTGATGCCTCAAAAATAAAATATGAACCCCTTGCAAAGGGAGTTATGTAGTTAGATGGTAAAACAGTGCAAACCATAGGGAGAATCAAACAACTCCCCTTGTAGTTATACACATGTCCCAATATAATTGTTAACTAAAATATAGTTATCATAGATATCCCTCTGGTCTTTGGTTTATGTTTATCCAGAGACTTTATAGCAAAAATAGGAGGGTATATGTCTCTTGACTGGTCTCACCTCATCCTGAGAACCAGATACGGTTCAAAGATGAAAATTCTATCTGAACCACTATCCAAAGACCATATCACCAATGAACCAAAAACAAGATTAGAAGTAGATCATGCCATGATAAATAAAGAAGAAAGAAATTTTGTCGAAGAACTAGGAGACTAGACTGAGCATGATCAAGAAGAAGAAAATAGTCAGTTGTTGGCTATGATGCATAGTGACCCATATGGGAACTATGACTCTACTGGTTTGGGCACGTATGTCATTTTTTGATGAGGATCAGGTGATCCCAAATGTTATAAGTGAAGAGGTACCTATTGCTCATGATTCAGAGGTTTGGACTTTGAATTTTGATGGGGCTAGAAATAAACATGGTGCTAGAGCAGGAATCTGTCTTACTGCTCCAAATAGTGATAAAATTTTAAGGGCTATCCAATCTCAATTTGCTTACACTAATAATGATGTAGAATATGAATATATAGTACATGGGCTCCTATTAGCCAAGAAAAAGAGGATAAAAAACCTAAGAGCAAGAGGAGATTCAGAATTAGTAGTGAAGCAAATACAAGAAAAGGTAGCGGCCAAGAATGTGAGAATGAAGTCCTACAGGCATAGGATTTGGGATTTGATAGAGGATTTTAATGCCCTCAATATTGAAATCATTCCTAGAAGTCAAAACACTGAGGTTGATAAGATGGCTCAAATTGGCTCTCAGTTTAACCCAGCGATTGGCCTATTGGTTAACAATGAGTTAATGAAAGTTATAGTGAGGCCAACCATCCCAAACAATGATGAAAATTGGCAAGTGTTTGAAAATGATGCTCAAGTCATCTCTTTCTTACAAAAATCAGATGAGTTTGTAGATCAGCTACAAACTAAAATTGAAGAGGCATATGGCGATCAGGTTATTCAATTAAGGACTAATAAGCTCCCCAAAGGATTGATCACCTTAGAAAATTTGTTTGACCTAGAAGATGTAAGCCTAGGAAAGAAAAGGTTCCAAACATATGAGGTAGACTATTCTAAGGTAGAGGTGAGTGATGGGAAAAAACTAAAGGTTGGGAATTCTACAACTCAAAAAGAAAGGGAAAAATTGATTGAATTGTGTCAGAGATACGATAGAGTCATAGCTTGGAGCTATGACAACCTTCATGGATACAACAGAGACATTATCCAGCATACAATAGAGTTGACTAAAGGATCCAAACCCATCAGGTAGAAACAAAGGCCAATAAATCCAAGGATTGAGCCTCTAATGGTAGATGAGTTATAGAAACTTCTAGTTTCCAAAATAATATTTCCAATCAAGCACTCAACCTAGGTATCAAATCTAGTCCCAGTTAGAAAAAAGAATGGAGATGTAAGACTATGTGTAGACTTCAAAGATCTGAATAGAGCATCTCTAAAAGACCACTATCCCTTGCCCTTTATGGAACAAATTCTACAAATTGTGGCTAGATCAGAGAGGTTTTCTTTACTTGATGGTTTCTCTGGGTATAATCAGATCTAGCTCACTGAGGAAGACTACTATAAAACTGCTTTCACTACCAAATGGGGGACATTTGCCTACGCAAAGATGTCATTCAGCTTATCAAATGTAGGAGCCACATTTCAATGAGCTATGGATATAGCCTTTAGTGAGCTAATAAACAAGGTCATCTTGGTTTATCTGGATGATCTCAATATTTTATCAAAAAATGCTGATGATCATTTTGATCATTTGGAATCAGTCTTCAAGAAATGTCAAGATTTTTGAGATATCATTGAATCCCAAGAAATGTATTTTTGTTGTACCTTAGGGTAAACTGTTGGGGCACATAGTGTCTAAGGAAGGAGTTTCTATAGATCCCAAGAGGATCATAGCTATAATGGAGTTACCCCTTCTAGCAAATAAAAAGGTAGTCCAATCTTTTTTAGGGAAAATCAATTTTATCAGTAAATTCATATCTAATTTTGTAGGCTTGGTTAGACCAATGACACTCTTGCTTAAAAAGGACTTGGCCTTCAAGTGGTCTACATAAGGAAGGCAAGCTTTTGAGGGGATCAATAAGGCCATCTCAATAGCCCCAGTGCTCAAGAATCTAGATTTTTCCAAGCCCTTCGTGATGTATGTCTATGGAGGGGAATCAAGTATTGTTGCCGTCCTGACTTAAAAGAATGATAGGCTTGAAGGGGAGCACCCAATAGCCTTTTTCTCAAGAACTCTCAGAGATTATGAGACTAGGTACAATTTTATGGAAAGATAAGCCTATGCCATGGTGAAAGCCCTCAAGAAATTTAGGCATCTAATATCAGGGAACAAAATTTTGATACTTGTAGCTCACCCAAGTGTCAGGGAATACATCATGGAAGGGGAGATTACTAAGAAAAGAGCCAATTGGATCACTAAGATCCTTGAATATGATGTAGAGGTCAAACCCACCAAGCTAAACCAAGGTAGGGGACTATGCCAATATATAACTCAAGAGCTACAAAAGATGTTACCTGAAGGAACAGATTCAGAAGGAGAGCCAGAGATGGTGCTAAAGTTACAAGAGATTGATCAGGAATCTTAGGTCACAAACAGGATTCAATTTATGAAAAATGGGGTTGATCTGAGAGAACTCCCTTGAAACGAGAGGAGGTATTATAGGATACAAGGAGTTCATTTTGTCTTAATTCAACAAGTCCTTTTTGGAAGAAATTTTGATGGGAAATTATTAAGATGTGTAGAATAGGCTGAAGCCAAAAGGATACTACATGAAATGCATTATGGAACATTAGGAGGAAATTTTTCTACAAATATCACAACCATAAAGATAAGTGAGGTAAGATATTTTTGGCCTACTTTACTTATAAATTGTTATCAGCTGGTTAGAAAATGTCAATCCTACCAGTATTATGTGGGGATGCGGAGGAACGAAACCATGCCACTAAATCCTATAGTTGTGGATGAGACTTTTACTCAATGGGGTCTTGACTTCATTGGGATGATAAATCTAGTGTCCAACATGGGTCACAAATGAATATTAACTAGCACAGACTATTTCACCAGATGGACCGAGGTGGTCCCACTTAAAGAAGCAACAGAAAATGTGATCCTAGATTTTCTAAGGGATATTACTACTCACTTTAGGGCTCCTCACACCATCATATCAGATAATGCTAAAGCATTCTTGGGGTCTAAAGTATCTAACTTTGCCTTAAGACATGAAATATATCTAAAAACTTCATCTAACTATTACCCTCAAGGTAATGGTTTAGCAGAGTCGACCAAAAAGAACCTGATAAGACTCATCAAAAGGATAGGGGTTGACCATCACAAAGAGTGGCATAAAGTGCTTAATATAGCACTATGGGCTGATAGAATCATGCCCAAATAGGTAATCAAAATGTCTCCATATGAATTGGTATATGGAAAGTCTGCCGTGATTCCCCTAAGCTTAGAGATCCCTACTCTTCAGCGGATTAAACAAATTGAGATTAAATAAAATGGTCCCATGTAGGTCAGACTCATAAAACTTCCAAAAGTTTAGGAAAAGAGGGACATAGCCCATGATTCATTGATCAAGCACCAAGGAAAGGTTAAGAATTGTTTCGATAAAAGGACTTCAAATCCTAATTTTGAAGAGGGCTCGATTGTTTTGAAATGGGATGCAAGGGCCGCTAAGCTGAGTTAGCATACCAAATTTGAAGCACTGTGGATTGGTCCATAGAAAATTTGCACGTGCAAGGAGAAAAATTATTTTGAGATAGAGTCGATGGAAGGAAAACTGAAAGAGATTCTTGTAAATGGAATCTATTTGAAACATTTCTATTGACTTGGGTCTCTCATATATTATAGTTAGATAGTTTCCCTTCTTTGCATTGTTTTTCCATTGTTTTCCTACTTTGTTTTTGAAAAAGTGTTTTGAACATTGGTCAACGGCTCTTTTGAAGCTGTAATTTTCATAATTTTGATCTAGCAGAAGGTGGAGTTTCTCTTTTGAGTAGGCTTAAAAGTCCTAAGGGTCACTAGTAACTGTAGAGTAAAATTTTTACTCTACATTGCACTTAAATTTTCATTGAGCACTACAGTTTTGGTTCTAGAAATACCTCGGTCATAGTAGTGGAGTTGAGGCAAGGCACAGGTTCATCCTCTATTAAGTGTTGAAATATAACAGAGGCTGCCAAGTGGCATCATTTGAGCATGGACCTTTCTTTCTCTTTTGTTTCTTTACCCCAATTTTGCTTTAAGAGTTGAGTTCACACAGACACCACCGCATGTCACCTTTCAAAACATGAAGCCAACCAACTAGCATCCTCTGAGGCCCTTTTGTAACTTTCCAAAGAACCATGGAATGTGCCATGTATCCAGTAGCTGTTAAGTAAAATGCACAACATGTCAGCATCTGAATCTCATAAGAGGTGCCCATGTTTCATTTTACCCTTTGGCAAAGACTTTGAATGGACCAAGTAGCATAAAAAGTGGAAATCACTAGGTGGCAGTTATGATGACCCTGAATTTCCCTTTTGGAGAAGCAGTGAAAGTCACCACGTGTCAAATATTGAGAGACTTGGTTTCAATGCCTAGGTCCAGTGCTCTCCTTCAATGCATAAAGGCGACATTTCATTTTGCTTAAATGCTGAAGTGCAGCGGAGGCTACCAAGTGTCACTCTTTGAGTCCCTCTCTACTCCATCCCTAGAGAAAGTAGAGGGTGCCACATAAACCTTGAAGGAGAAGCGGAAGATGCCACGTATCTTCCCAGAAGTAGTAGAGGCTACCATGTGCCAATTTCTAAGAGACCATATGAGTTTCATTGCTGAATAAAGGTGGGGGTGGGCCTCGGGTGTTACTTCAAAGTCTATAGAAGCTACCAAGTGTCACCATCGATAAAATTCTGATATGAGTCCTGAATAAAACTACAACACAGCCAAAGAAGGGAGGGAGCCACGTGTCTTTGATGGATTTGGTGGAAAGTGCCAAGTGTCATTTTCTGATGCCTAGAGGATTTTTAGAAAATTGACTAAGTGTCTTCTCCCATTTCAAACATAAGGGAGTGTTCCATGTATCTATTGCCACAAAGTGAAATGGAGGGAAAATCGGCTGGAGTTAATTCAAGTAGATGGAATAGTTCATATGGTAGATTTTTGGAGCCCTTATAGCATTGAAAGCACTGTCTATTTTGTCCCTTGGGAGGGAAGGATGGAGTGGAATCACATGGGAAATAAAGTGATTGAAGGAGACATCTGAAGCTATATAAGTAGGATCATAAAATCAAAAGGGGGGATTTTCTCATAGTTTAGACTTCTTGTAATTTTGACCAGTAATATCATTTGCTCTTGTCTTAATTTTCTTAAGTTTTAAAGTTGATATAATCATGCATGTTTTTGTGCCCTTTATGTGGCTAAATGAATTAAGGAAATTCAAGCTCCATGCCTTGGTTGGTGTTATTTGTGTCATTCGTAAATTAGTCTATTTTGTAGATTTTCTAGTGTTGTGATTGGAAATGTTATTTTCTTTTGTCTTATTTTCTGGGGTCTAAAGTTCTACATATCTGTGCGTGACTTCTACACCTCTTATGTGAGTAAAGGATTCTATTAAGAAGATTGAACACTATGTCTTCATTGACAATTCCTGTATCTTAGCAAAAGACTCCCCTATTTTGAGCCTCTATTTCTATTATTTCAATCTTTTGCATTGATCATGCACTTGTCTGATCTTAAATGTAATAGAATCATTTAATAGACTCACTGAGCTCAGGTTAGGATTAGGATTGCACTTAGGTGCATCACCATAGTTAGGTTTCAATTCTTGCATTTTGCATTTTTGTTAGCCTCATATCCCTTTTCCCCAACACCTATAAAATAGAAGAGACCAGCTTCTTTAAAACCTAGAGGTTGTTTCAAGCCGCATCAGTCCCACAACTTGAAACTTCCCATTGTTGATTGGCTAAGACCTAGCACAATTTTATGCCATCAACACTAAGGTGATACACTAAAATGTGTCCTTCACTTCCATAACATGCACTAAGAAGGTTGAATTAAAACATGAACCTGATTTCACTCTCAAATGAAGAGTCTCCTTAAATAAATATTTCACATAGAGGTCACTAGCTTGATGCATGGTCTAAGTTTGCTTATCATGAGGTATTTAAAGGACACTAATGAAGGATTACACTTGCCATAAATATAAGGATGTTGAAATACACTATGTAACCTAAAAGGATAAACTACCACATATAATTAGGTACATAAGAGAGGACAAATGTGAGTCAACATTCACTATCACTAACATTCATCTACAAACCATAAGCATACACTAGTCACAATCATTAAGGAGGCATGAATTCAGTCTTATTCAATTCATATAGCCAAGTAAAAGTGTTTTTATGAGTATGGATCTACCAAAAATCATTTTAAGGATGATTATAAATGCCAAAATTAAGCATACTTAGAGAGAGAGAGAGAGAGAGAGAGAGAGAGAGAGAGAGAGAGAGAGAGAGAGAGATAAGTGTTAATTTCTTCACTTATCTCTATTTTCAAACTTTATTAACACCTTTATCTACCATAAGCATTTCATTTCCTCATCTAGGCCTTAATAGGCTTGTAGGTAACATTAGATCTTAACACCCTCATCACCTTGATCTAGGGATGTGTCTTAATCAATAATAAGTATCCTAACATCATGATGATCCTATAAAATATATTGAAATGTTTTTTAAACCTTTCCCTCATCCTACTACCTTGTTTCATCACTAAGACACTCTTAAAATTATTTAACTGTAGGAGCAGGCCTGTAGGCTTCTTATTAGATGACTGAGATGGCAATTAGTATGTTTTTATCTTCATGAACATTGACACCATTATTACTCACTATGATCCTTTACAATATTATTAAATATACTATAAAAATTTAGATCACATACCATCCTCATTTGGAATCTTCCATTAGGATCGTGCAATCTACCAAATAAGGCCATTACCATACTTTATCATTCATATGTGCCATCATTATTACATACAAGCATAAAAGCTAAGTTAGACTCTCTTAAATATCTTCATAAAAATTTAAAGATATTTAGTTCCCATTTTAATTTCAACAGATCACTCTTATGTCATAAAATGTTCATACACAATACTATGTAGTCTACTACCTTGGGGCAACTTGGTCTACTCAACTTACCTAAGTTTTGACATTATCTCTATTAACCCTAAGTATTATGTAGAGATGTTATATTAGAAATATAAGATAAATTCAATATGATTTATTTAACATCAAAAATTACTTCTTAACAAAACTAAGAATGTATCTTACAACTACAAGGCATGCCTAACTACAAGTGAAGATTTACGTGTCAAAGCTATATTTTGGAGTTTTAAAATCTGTTTTGACCTCTTGATCTCAAATTAATCTTATACCTATATCTAGTCACTTAATATTCCACCCCACTATCAATATTTTTAATCTACCATTTTCAAATTATGAAACTAACTGTAGTTGTCTAGGTGAACATGTAGGTAGTTGTTTAATATTGATTGTATTTTGTGGTTTAAGACCTCTATCACAAACTCTTGAATGTTTCAATGATTTTTTATATAGTTTTCATGTCATAAATGTCTTATTTTAAATATTCTCAACTTTTAATGTAATTTCACCTACAAGTGAAAACCCCAAGTACATATAAACTCCTAAAATTACCTTTTTTGCATTGAAACTATCATACTGACCATATTCTAACTTAAATTAATGTTTCTAACCCATATTAACATTTTATACTTAATTTATGAGATTTTATAATGTATTTTTATGTACCTCTCTTCATATTTTCTTTTAAAAATAGCTTTGGAACCTTATGAAGTGCACAAACGATCAACATATGTGAAACTGACCTCATAGAGATGAAGTACACCTTGTTGAAACTTAATAAAGTTTTAAATTAACTTTTTACCATTTTATTAAATTTTCCATGCAAGAATGACACCTTTAAAAGGCTTACTTTGGCCATAATGGAAACCTAGGTTTCTCTTAAAACCTAAGCAAATGCTAGAATACATTAATTTCATCAAACAAGATTAACAAGATTTAAACCAATTGATCAAGTGAAAGGACTTGAATTTAAAGATTATGTACCCTCTTAACACATCATGACATACCCCTAGGTGCCACTAGACTGACTTTGAAGGGATTGAAATGCTTTGTAAGGACATTACGTTAAACAATGCTAATCAAGGCTTTATAAAGACCACTTGAAGACTATCAAAGAATGACAAAGCAATGAACAAGGTTATAGAAGCATGAAAAGAAAATATTTAAATTATATGGGTGATAGTTTGATCTATGAACTCAAACTTGTCAACAATACCATTCTAGGAATGCCTTCACTTTCCTATTGTATCATTTTGAAAAATTTGTAAGGTTCACCATCAATTGGAATTATTAATAAAGTCCCATCATGTATGAATTTTACACATATGTGAAGTGTATAAGGAAAAAATTTTATTGAATGTATCCAAGGTCTACCCAAAATTACATGTTAATGCAATGATTGATACATTACTTAAAATGTATCTAAAATAATTTTTGATCCTAATGTCACATCCAATGTAATATGACCAACTAGAGGACTATGTGAATTATCAAACCCCTAGATATATATAATTGAATTTTGAATTAGATTGGTGTTAATGCCCATGGTGGTTAAAATATTTATACTAAAAATGTTTAGACCTAATTCATTATTAATGAGCACCTTTTTTATTCCCTTATTTTGTATTGTCATTTGTATGAACAATGGCAACTCTTGATCAATAATATCTTTGGATGGTAAGTTAGTTGGATCAAAGGTAATAAGTTTTTCATTGTTATTGATATATATCATAATATTTACAAAATAATTAAGCTCAATATCATTGGTAACTTGATTTTCACATAATGTGTAATATAGGATATCCTTGTAAACATTAGATTGCTTTAGGAGATGAAGTATTAAACTTTTAAAATGCCTATTACTCAATTGGTCAACAAGGTCATATCCCTTAGATTTTATCACAAGTTTAGGATTAGGAGGCACTTGTTGTATATTAACATGTGTAAATGTAAGTTGAGAAACCTTATCTCTTTAATTAGTAATAGTATGGATCTTAGAATCCAATATAAGCCATGGGTGAATAATGGGTGTTGGATGGTAACTGTCACTCTTATAAGTCTTGGGTAGAATAAATGGTTGAGAGAATGTAAATTGGTAGCTAAGTACTATATCTATACCATTAAAAGAGGAATTATGAATAGATATGAAAATTTGTCTTTATTTTAATGCTCTATCATTATGTACATGAATTTGCTTAGCAATTATTATAAGGTAATTAATTTTAAAAACCATTGCAAGGATAAAAAATTGTAACACAAAATGGGTGATGGATGCATCCATGGAGCACATATTTTATGACAATCAGGGATCAATAAAAGTTAAAAAATTAGAATACCCTAAATAACCTAGGGTTTGATGTTTAAATATAAGGTTCACCAAATGTTTAACCTTAATTTGGGTGTGGATCCTACATGGGTAGATAGGGTTAAGGATATAGAAACTATAGAGCACAAGGGTGAGTATCAAATCTAGAATAGTCTAATTAAATGCTAAACTTAGGCATACCATATAATAAATATATTAAACTAAGATAAGTTATAAATGGAAATTACAGCTATATTAGATATATAAATGACATAAAACAAGGTACTTAGCTTGTTATGATGTTAATGGAAATCTATATCTCGAACAAGTAGAAAGTAGGTAAGAAGTAGATGCTAGGATAGTCAATAGATTTTAGATGTAGTGCCTATGGATCTCTATAGAATTACATTAACCCTCTATGGTTGTGTTGATACTAATATGTGAGTCTAATACTAGTGTCATGTATGAAATATCAACTAAAATAGGATGTGGCCATTTATATGCTTCTAAGTTTGACTTTTACTTCACTTTGGTGCATTGATATCTAGGTCATGGATGGTCACTCTTGGTGAAATGATAAAACCCTAGATTTCTATTTTCAATGTGACCTTGGATAAAAATGGGTTAGTGGGAACATAGTGTTGAGCTGACCCATAATGATCCTATTATTAAGGGGTATTACCTACATATCCAATATTGTAGAAGAAGGCTTTAGACTCATGTAGTTCTCCCTTATGTGTTGGCTTGTTTGTGAATCATTAAATGTGTGTAGAGAAAGTACAATAATGAGCTAGCCTTTAACATGAAAAAAAACCTTATGACTACTCCTCTAATACTTTAGACCTATAAATGTGTTGTGCCTATGACTGGTGTGGAAATACATAAGTTTTCATCAATTAAATGCTTGATAGAGTGCTTTTGATAAGTTCCTTGGTCTCTTGGTTTGATTTCTAGGTGAGGACTTAATGAGGGTTGATATTTTATTTTAAAATCCTATCAAGAGATAACTCACATTAAATCACTTAGTCTAACCACTAGGATACATTTAAGTTATAAATTAGATAAATTTAGGGAACTAGATACTTGCGTCAAGGTAGGACAGTAATGTTGATGCTATTATTTATTCTAGACATTAGTGTCTAGAGAGTAAGAAATTAGGTACAAGCTTAAAACTTGCATAATTATAATATAAGCACATTGTAATCATTTCGAGAAATATAATATATCTTTTTCATTAATATAAGACTATTCATATTAAGATATAGGCCTAGGGGCATAAAATATAATATATTTGAGGCTTTTAAAGGCAAGGCATCTATATAAATAAGAGGAACAACAAAGGTCTAACTTTTCCAATTATATAAGATTGAGGTGCTACATAATCAAAAAATATCTACATAATCTGATGGACAAACAAAGGCTTACAATAAATTCTTATAAGGGTATCTCTATTATTTTGTATAAGATAAACAAGAATGTTGGATCCATTGGCTACTTCTAGTAGAATTGTGGTACAACACTTCCTTCCATACCTCTTATAAACTGTCTTTCTTTGTGTCAATTAAAGGCTATCATACCCTATTTAACACTTCATATTTTAATGTGAAACCCAAGTTTCAAGTTTTTAAGGAATACATTCAACATCAATAGAATGTACTAGATACTTTAAGGGATAATTTAGTAGTGACACATAATAGAATGAAGTAGTAATTTTATCAACACTATAGTGAGAAGAGTTTTAATATCAGTGATTAGATTTTTTTTACTTGAATCCATATAAACACATGACTTTGAAGCAGCAGAACCACTATCCTAATTATTATGGCCCTTATTAGATCTTACATAAAAATTTAGTGTGGAATACAAGATGGAACTACCTCAATCTACTCACATAAATCATACATTTCATGTTTATTTCCTAAATAATGTCATCAGATAGAGAATTTATACCTAGAATAAGTTACCCAAGATGCATGAAGAAGATTTAGTCATTCTATAACCTAAGGAGATCCTTCACACATACACAAAAATGCTATGCATAAGAGACATTTAGGAGCATTTGATCAAGTTAAGGAGTCTAAATCATGAATATGCAACATAAGAGGATGAATATTTCCTATAGAAATATACACTATTGATTGAATTTTTAGGGAAATATATTTTTTAATGGTGTGTTTAATCTAGAATTTTCTCTTTTATGAATAAGAAGAAATAAAGAGATAAAAGCATGGAAAAGGGTAAAATAGATATGGTATAATAACCTAGTAGAAATGTGTGTGTAAACCAAATGAGGTAGAGAACTCTTATTTAGCTAGGGAAGATGAACTGCATAAGAAATCACTCAAAGCAAGCTTGTTTTTTAGACAAGGAGGAAGGGTGGATTGCCTAGCTGGGGTTAGATCCATGACAATGTGAGCTATCTATGGAGGCTATCAATCCACACTTGTAAAAAAAATTAATGATGAAAGTAGATGAATGAAAGCAAGTATACATAAAAGTAAACAAGATGAATACTTTGATAATGTAAGCTAAAGATATAATAAACTAACAAAAGAGATGATAATTTACTAAATGAATGTTTTATTATGTTCTGGTCTTTTTTGGTCTAGCTTGGTATAGAAAATGGGAAAATGGGAAAATAAGGTTTGGTCAATGGTTGGTTATATGGTAGAAAAATGAGGGTTTTGGTCACAAAGAGCTAACCATCAAAGTTATGGGTAACTATCACTGATTACTTGATGGGATTAGGAATGCTCAGAATGTACATGGGAATGCTCATATCTAGTACAACTAAGTGTACATGTTTGTTTGAGATCTGGTAATGGTAGGATAAAAGGGAAGAAGGTCCAAAGTAACCAAAATGAGATGGGAAGGGTGTAAGGAGGAGTATCTTGATAGAGATATCCAAGTAGAATAAAGAAAGACAAATAAATAGCATACTTGATCTAAAATGATTTTGGTAGTATAACGATATGTAAAGGAGAGCTAAAATAATTTACCAGAGGTTTAAGTTGGTAGCTATTGGAGAAACCTTCATGAATAATCTTGTAATGCCTAAAATACTTGTGTACCTATATGAAGATAACCTAAATTTAGAATTTGGATATGTATTTATGGATATTTTTCTCCTCTTTCTCACTTCCTTTTATAAGAAAAAGGTGATGGAGTAAGAAGATAAGATTTGTAAGTTATGAGGTGATGTGTTAGAAGATGAATTAGGTAAAAACTATTAAATTTTTGCCTAATTACCTTAGGAAAAATTGGTGTTGAGTTACCAGCTTGGGGACCCAACTATTGATGGTTATAGGTAACCATTCTATGGTTGCCTCAACCATCAGTGATCTAGGTACCAAATAGAAGTGCGTTAAAAACTAGGTGAAAGGGGTGAAAATGGTGTTAATTAAGGTTAGTTAGGGTGAAAAGGAAAGTTGGTTAGTAAACTACCCAATGTAATCTAGGGTGAGGGTTAAGAGGGTTAAAAAGGTAATTTAAGTTAGACAGGTGGCTAACTAGACCCAAGGTGAGGTTAGGTTAAATGGGTTAGGTAAAGGGATTAGTTTAAGATAGGTTATTTTAACTTTATCGATGTAGTCAAAATAAGTGAAAGAGAAGTCTGAGGCATTTTGATAACTAGAATCATGTTTGTAGTTTTATAGTGTCTACATTTTGCCCCTTTTATTTATGTGGCTTATATTTGTAAGATATAAAACAAAAATAAATATGGTGTCTATTAAAGGTTGGTTGAAGGTCAATTTTCCCCAAGTATGGGAGGAGTTCCCCCTAAAACTAAGAGAGGATGAAGAAAAACCAAATAAGGTAAGGGTTTTATGAATGATTTATCATTAGTCACAAAGGTGAATGAAAAGAGGATGGTTTAAAGCTAAGCATTTGTAATGCAAACATGCATACAAGATGCAACAAAGATGCGATGGCCAAGATTATGCAAGGACTAAAGATGCCAATGTTGGTAAAAATAAGCTTAGAACTAAGAAGATAGGTTACCAATGGACCATGTGATTGTATTATGATGGCTAGGTACACTTTTTAGCCTTCTAAGTAAAATCAATTAGTGTCTATGGGGGTATATGAATTTATAAGTGATCCCATGTGTGGGTATCTAAAATAAAAATTAATATTGTGGAAGACTCCAATGTTTTAGTCATGCACTAAGTGAAAAATTTTCAAATATTCTAATGTCCAACATGGAAAAGTTAGTTGGTGTGGTAAAAAAGACCATGACAAGGTCATTGCAAAAAGATGTGAAAGGTTTGGATTGGTCAAAATCAAGATAGACATGGTGTAATGGTTCAAGGATAATGTTCAATGGTTGATGGTTGAAAAAAAAGGGATTGCTAAGATGACTCAAAATGCACTAGGCAAATGAACATTGCCTACATGGTTCCACAGACATAGCATCAAACAAAAAACTTTAGGCCAAAACTAGTTCTGGTATTGGGATAGTGATGTGGAGAAAAGTGATCTATAAATGGTAAAAAAAGGTAGAGAAAATATAATCTCTAAATGGTCGATAGCCAAAATATGGGTAGAAAGATAATGATCAATGGTTGGTTGAAAGGTATGTTGGAAAATGGGTGGTTGAGTTAACTCCATATGCACTAGGCAAGTGGATGTTTCCTACATAGTTCTATGGACATAGGATCCAACAAAAAATTTAGGTTGTATGTAGTTGTAGTTATGATTGTTAAAAGAAGGAAGGAGAAGAGTAATCTTTAAAAATCCTAGGGAATTAAATTCCCCAAATATGTCAAGGTGGTTTTCAAATGAGTTTCCCCAATTTGACATGCCACATGGTCTGGGTTTTGTTGAAGGTAGGGTTAGTTCTAATTGAATAGAGAGGGTCAATAGAGGGCAAAGAGTAATACTCTCCAAGAACTAGTGGTGGAGAAGGAATCTCTAAGGTAAAGGCTTTGTTTGGTTTGGAGGTGAAGTTATAGAAAGGTGAACTATGGGAGAATTAGGAGACACATGTTTCCAATAGTCAATAATAGAAGGGAAAGAAAAAGAGGGTGCCTTTTCCTTGGTAAAGATAAAAAACATCACTGAAGTTAGGTGGGTCTTAGTGAATGTTAGCCTTTTGAATGCTCTACATAAGCATACTTTGGTTGATAAAATTGCATCTTGATCGCATTATGTCTAGTAAGCTCAAAATCCCTTGATTCATAGAGAATGGAAGAAGGGGAATAAGTGGTAAGTGAATGGTAAATGGATGTGTTGGGTGAATATTTTTTTGGCTAGCTAACTAGTGACCAAAATAGTTCTTATCACCATAGCATAGGGAGATGGGTCATCCTAGTGTGCAGCTTTACTACATCAATCGGAGACAAATCTCTCCTTTCGTCAAGGGGAGGTTCCCTATTAAATATGCAGAGCTATATATAATATAAATAAGTAGAAAGTAAGACACAGGGGTGGGACAAACCATCCATCTCTCTTCTTTCAGAGATGATGCACATAGACAAAGGAGAAAATCCTAGCTATAAATGCTGAAGGCACTTCTCTCTTTCAAAAGTGTCCTTACAGGAAATAGCACGAGTTTCTTTAAGATAGTGAAATAACCAGTGATCAAAAGGGCATAGTAACAATAGGATGAAACAAAGCGCAAAGTCTCCACCTCAACTGCTCAAAGAGTATATCATAAAGGATAATGGGGGCACAAAGTAACCCCAGAATCCTTAACACAAAAAGAAAAGGAAAACATATATTGAAATCAATTGTGAAAGCACAAAGTCTTCCCACAGTTGGTTTTAGGACACTTCTTTATTACCTTCACTAATTCTATGTACCAAATTAAATGAATAAGGACACCTTTAGATGACACAAGTTAGAATATCACAAAGTCTATGAAAAACCTACTTTCTCATTTAGATAACAATGGAAATGAAATTACAACCTGAGCTCAAAGTATCAGTTTTTCTCTTTCAAAATGGGCAGAGTTTCGCTCTTGTAAAATGAAAAGTCTCTTTTGTAACAAATGAGAGATTATAATATATAGCACTCCAAGAAAGACTTGGGTGCTTGTTTTCCATAGAACAGCCCATGCTGTGCATTCAATGCCTTGAATGCATTTCCAAGTTTGTCAAAGGACTACATTGAAAATAGGGCAACTGTCTTAACTATGGCATATCATTTCATTCCATCTATCTTCTCCCAAGTCTAGATCATCTGGTCTGTCCCCTCTGATATCAGTGTAACTGTCCATTTTGTCTTTACTTCATGGGGGGAAAACAGGCTGTGTCTTTAATTTTTGCAAGCTAGAAAATCTACTTCATAGACTATTCCAACTATCAAAATAACTACTACGTGGATATTTTCCTCTTTGTCCTCTTTCCACTTTTGTCTTTTCCAGCTTTGTCTTTTCTTTGAATTTAAGCTCCCAGGATACCTTTTCAGCTAGTCTCTTGGTTCTTCCTTCAAGTTCCATGCTTTGTTTGAATTTCAATAGATATTCCCTTACCTTAAATTTGGCATCTGTAGGGATGCCATTGGTTGACTATTTCAATAGTTCGGGTGGCCTTCTTAGCTCTTTGGTTTAATCACTTTATTGGTTCAATCACTTTCTTGCTCCTTGGTTGAACCATCGCTTTCATTTGAACTTGCCTTTGGAATCATCTATGTTGCTTCTCTCTTTGCTTGAGGTCACCTTTGAAATTTTGAACCATGTTGAACCATTGAACTTTGAACTCTTTTGGTTCAAATTTCAATCGATTCATTGGTTTATTTTGTGTCTTGCTCAAACACTGCTTCCTTTATCTTTCTAAGCTTTGGTTGAACCTTTGAACGAACCAATTGAACCAACTTTGGTTCAACGGTTCAATGGTCCAATCAATTCATTCTTCATTATTTGGCTAAGTGTTGAACCTATTTCTGTCTCGCAGAGTCTATAAAAACTAACCTTGAGAGTCTGTAGATTTGAGATTGCCTGTAGAGTTCATAGATTCAAGCATGAAGAGTTCATAGATTCAAGCCTGCAGTGTTTGTAGATTTTTGGAAAGCTTGAGAAATGAAGAACCTGAATGCTCAAAATAATTTTTAAAAGGGGAAGAGAGGATTTTGGTCTGTAGGACCAAAATAGTTTAAATGTTGTCCCAAAAATGAGTGATATTTTTTGGGGGAAACAATTGGCTCCAGTTGGGGAACTTCCTTCAGATGAGAACTTGGAATAGCTAAGGGGAGTAAAAACTAGAACAAAAAAGAACAAATACTTTACAAATATACAAATGTATAGGTGAATTTATTTGGTACTTCAAGAATTAAAGTACCTCAGATGTTGCCCCTTGAGAGGTAGTGAAAATGGCCTTTTATCCTAATAAACTAGCAAGAAGCCATTTTCCCCCTAGAATTAGTGATAGGTGAATGGAACTCTCCACCAAGAATTCAATCTCCTATGTCTTCCTCTTGGTTCTCTTCTCTTGCTGCCCCTTGGCAAAACTTGCTTTCTAGTCTAAGAACCATAAGTCTTGGTTCTCCTACAGAGTCCTTTTTTCTAATTCTGATGGGCAACAGCCTAGTCTATTACCATAATTTGTTGTTATGATAGTTTAGTCCAGCACATGTCTTGATTTTCCCCTTTAGATACCTGGAAAACCACTGGCTCGACATCTCCTTTGTCTTGAGTAGCTCCCCATTCGAGTAATAGAGATTCATATTCGGCAGTGTTGTTGGTGTTGCTAAACTATAACTAGTGTAAAGAAGGAAGAATATCTCCTTTAGGAGATATCAACACCAACTTGGCCCCAACACCTATAGAGGAATTTTTGCCATCCATTTCTTGGATCCATACATCACCAGAAATGGATCTTTTATCAGATTTCTCTTCATTAGAGATGGAAGACCCTTTTTCATTTGTACTATGCCTTACCAATCCTTCTAATTTTTGGTTTGAATCAATTCCTGAATCACCACCTATTAGAATTTCATCTCTAGGAACATGGATGTCCTCCGTGGTCAAGAAGTAATCACCCCTGCCTGAAAACTCAAACAAAATTTGAGCTTCAGGGGCTGACGTTTAGGTCTTGACATCTTGTACCAACTTGTCCAACTGATCAGGGTTAGACTGCAAGACTTCAAATTTAGTCATTTGACTTTTGGTTTTTTTGACATGATCAATTATGTCAAATGACTAAATTAGACTAGGCACAAAGGATGAGAATTCATCCTTTTGGTTTTTGGGAGGGGCAGGAGGACTGGACTGTGAAATTCAAGTAGAAGTTGTAAAACTATTTGGGATACTTCTTTAGCAACCACCAGGTCCTTTGGCTAGAAAGATAGAGTGGTTCCATGTTTAGTAACTGAAATTGTTGGTTGAGGTTGCTTCTCTATTTTTCCTTTATCAACTTGCTGAGCTGACTAGTTTTAGGACCGGGTGAACAAGCTGACTGGTTTTAGGACCGGGTGAACACATCATATGGTCCCTCATCTACATCACCTTCACTTCTAGGTTCATCCTAGTAATCTAAGAAACCAATGATGGAGTCATCAACTGACTCTTCTTGAACCTATGTGAAGAGGTTAGTGTTATTTTCTTGATTAAACTTAGGTTGGAAAGAGAAATCATGCTCTATTTCCAAATATCCAACTGTTGAGTTAGCTGGAGATGCTTCAATAGTGGGGTTCCTTTGTGGAGGAGGAAGGCAATTTTGCTATCCCTGATTCTTGGCAGCATTGCCTTGGTATGCCTAATTCTAAAATGTCCTCCTGGGCATATCTCTGTATGCAGGAGTAGATGACATCCCTTGTGCCATTTGCTTTTTGAGAGCTAGCATCTCATTTGCTAGCTTTTGTACCATTGGGTCAGTGGTGACTATAGGTGAATACTCAGAAGATGAAGAGGATTTACCTTTATTAGGGTCTCTCCTTATCTTTCCTACCAAGATAAGGTCATCTTCTACCTTAGTAGCAAAGTCTTGAGCAACCTCAAGGTCTATATGTCTAACTTGTCTCAATAGAAAACTCACTTTAGACAGCTGTGAGTTGATGAAGAAACACATGAGATTCTCAAGTTTTAGCTAGGAGATCATGGGAATCCTATGCCTCAGCTTGTTGAACCTAGTAATGAAGTCCCTCATAGGCTCATGGGGCTCCTTCTTCATTTGTGTGAGCTAGGTTAGCAAGGCATGTGCATCCTCTGCTGGCCTAAATCTAGCTTCAAATTTAGCTTTGATAGTGTCCTAGCTAGTCACTGATCTAGTCTATAGATGGTAAAACTAGTTTGTAGTAGCACCTTGTAGTGTCTCCATGAAAAGCCTGACTACCATGTCTTTAAATTCCACCCCTATCACACCACAAGCTATGCTGAAAGCTACAATGTGTTCATCAAGGTAAACTCTCCCATCACCAAAGAATTTGGGGAAATTCTTTCTTGAACTGAGTGGTAGCTCATGTAGGGGTGGAGTTAGATTAAGTGGGCCAAAAGAGTTACCCTAGGGGCCTCAAACTGCCATGATGGGATTATGAAAAATGGGGATAACACATCTAGGTGGAATGGCCAGATTACAAGACAAAAATGGAAAAGAACTAGCCCTGCTTTAGCTTGAGGCTTGAGTCTTTAGATTGTGCACTCTTTTCCAGTGATTCTAGTTTTGTAGACCAGGTAAAATAATGGAAATAGAGATAGAGGATGGTAAGGCTAATGATAGTGGGTAAGACATGGAATGGAGTCACCAGAATCTATAATGGATAAGGGTTATAATGATTATGGGGTAAGACATAGGTGATGTTTCAATCTGAAACTTGAGGTTCCAAATTGCACAAAATTACTGCGTCCCTAGCAGAGTCACCAAAAATTGTTGGGTGAATATTTTGTTGACTAGCTAACTGGTGACCAAAATAGTTCCTATCACCACAACATAGGGAGATGGGTCATCCTGGTGTGTAGCTTTACTACATCAACCAGAGGCAAATCTCTCCTCTCATCAAAGGGGAGGTTCCCTATTAAATATGTGGAGCTTATACAATATAAATAAGCAAAAAGTAAGACACAGGGGTGGGACAAACCATCCATCTCTCTTCTTTCAGAGATGATGCACACAAACAAAGGAGTAAATCCTAGCTATAAACATTGAAGGCACTCCTCTTCTTTCAGAAGTGTCCTTACAAGAAATAATAAGAGTTTCTTTTAGATAGTGAAATAACTAGTGATCAAAAGGGTGTAGTAACAATAGGATGAAATATAGCACAAAGTCTCCACCTCAACTACTCAAAGAGTATATCACAAATGATAATGGGGGCACAAAGTCACCCCAAAATCCTCAACACAAAAAGAAAAGGAAAAGATAGATTGAAATCAATTGTGAAAGCATAAAGTCTTCCCACAGTTGGTTTTAGGACACTTCCCTATTACCTTCACTAATTCTGCATACCAAATTAAATGAATAAGGACACCTTTAGATGACACAAGTCAGAATAACACAAAGTCTATGAAAAACCTACTTTCTCATTCAGATAACAATGGAAATGAAATTACAGCCTGAGTTCAAAGTCTCAATTTTTCTCTTTCAAAATGGGCAGAGTTTCACTCTTGTAAAATTAAAAGTCTCCTTTGTAATAAATGAGAGATTACAATGTATAGCACTCCAAGAAAGACTTGGGCACTTGTTTTCCATAGAATAGCCCATGCTGTGCATTTAATGCCTTGAATGCATTTCCAAGTTTGTCAAAGGACTGCATTGAAAATAAGGTAGCTATCTTAACTATGGCATGTCATTTCATCCCATCTATCTTCTCTCGAGTCTAGATCATTTGGTTTGTCCCCTCTGATATTGACGTAGATGTCCATTTTGTCTTTACTTCATGGGAGGAAAAATAGGCTGCGTCTTTAATTTTTTCAAGCTAGAAAATATACTTTGCAGACTATTCCAACTATAGGAATAACTATTGCGTAGATATTTTCCTCTTTGTCCTCTTTCCACTTTTGTCTTTTCCAGCTTTGTCTTTTCTTGGAATTTAAGCTCCCGGGCTATCTTTTCAGCCAGTCGCTTGGTTTTTCCTTCAAGTTTCATGCTTTATTTGAATTTTAACAAATATTCCCTTACCTTAAATTTGACATCTATGGGGACGTCATTGGTTGACTATTTCAATGGTTCAAGCGGCCTTCTTGGCTCCTTGATTCAATTGCTTTATTGGTTTAATTGTTTTCTTGCTCCTTGGTTGAACCATCGCTTTCATTTGAACTTGCCTTTGGAATCATCCATGTTGCTTCTCTCTTTACTTGAGGCCACCTTTGAACTTTTGAACCATGTTGAACCATTGAACTTTGAACTCTTTCAGTTTAAAGTTCAATCGGTTCATTGGTTTATTCTGTGTCTCGCTCAAACACTACTTCCTTTAAACCTATCGATTGAACCAACTTTGGTTCAATGGTTCAATGGTCCAATCGATTCATTCTTCATTATTTGGCTAAGTTTTGAACCTGTTTATTTCTTGTAGAGTCCATAAAAACCAACCTTGAGAGTTCGTAGATTTGAGCCTGCATACAGAGTTCATGGATTCAATCTTGCAGAGTTCGTAGATTTTTGGAAAGCTTGAGAAATGAAGAACCTAAATGCTCAAAACAATTTTTAAAAGGGGAAGAGAGGATTTTGGTCTGTAGGACCAAAATAGTTCAAATGTTGTCCCAAAAATGAGTGATATTTTTTGGGGGACAACAGGATGAATAGGGAAGATAACCTTATGTGGGGGAAAGCTTTCCCCTTCTATAGGTGACCTCAGAACCAAATTTATACAAGTCCTTGTCTTATACTTGGTGTAAACTTATCAATACATTAAGTATACTAAAGGGAAAGATAATTATAACTTTTTTGAGATGTTTATTTTCTTTTTGAGAAAGATTTTGTTTGTGATTTTGCTTTATTTTCTTTTGAGAAGTTTGTGAAGCTGATCAATACAGGAAGCTTCAAGGAATTAATTTTAATATATATTTTACTTAGCCATCCTTTCGGGGAGTGATTTAAGTTTCTAATTTTTTTGGTAGCCATCCTTCAAGGGAATAGTCTATATTTTAAAAAAAATTAAGAAATGGGGAAGCTATCCTTCAAGGGAATACTCTACAAAATGCTAAAAATTTTGTGACCCAAATGATATATTTTGGTATCCCAAATAGTTTGAATGCTATTTTTAGACATGGAAAAGTCTAAGAAGGCTTAAATGTGTACCTTTATGAGGGCAAAATTTTAGCATAAGAAGGTAGTGGAGGGAGGAAAGGAATGGGTTTTGAGAGACGACCATGGGATTTTATCTCATAAAAGATAAAAAGTATCCATGAGAACCATGCTATGGGTAGAGCCAGGCTACCCATATTTAGTATTAGGTAATAGTTGTGATGGATAATCACATGGTTATATTTGAATCAAGATATCCTCAAAATTAGAGTAAAAAAGGAATGTAAGGTTGGAAAATATCATGAATCAAGGGATGAGCTTGAGTTAGATAAGAAGGTGATTTTGATCCTTGTTTTAATATAAAAAATAACACAAATGTAAAGCGTTAAAAGGCTTAGGTTTTGGTTTTCCTTTGAGGGAGCACAAATGATAAACTCTTGATCCATACTTATGGGTGATGATGTAGGGTCCAAGTTAATTAAAGGCAAACTTTCCTCTTTTTCTTTTCTCCATGTTAGTGACATGTTGCTTTTCTTTGAGGATGAGATCTCTAATTTTGAGTTCTTTCTCTCTAATATTTTTATTATAGGTGCATGTAATGCATTATTTTTAGACATGAAGGTGGTTAAGGGCTTCAAGTAAATGTTCATTAAGTAGCTTGAGTTGGGATAAACATTCTTGATGATAGTTACTTTTATAAATAATGTCTTGCAATGATATGTGAAGAGAGGGAATTTGTACTTCAAGAAGTAAGACTACTGCTGCTCTAAAGACAAGGGAGAAAGGGTAGCACATATAGAGGTTTAAATGATGGTGTGATAGGCCCACAAAGTAAAGGGGATATTTAAGTTCCAATCTTAGCCTGAAACATTGATGACCTTGGTTAGTATTTTGCTCAAAATTTTGTTGGAAGCCTCAGCTTGCCCATTTTCTTATGGATAGTAAGGCAAGGAAAAGCTAAGTTTGATGCCAAGGGCATCACAACTACCTTGAACTTGCTTGTTTTTGAAATATTTTCCATTTTTAGTGATAATATTATGGGGAACACCAAATGATAGATGATATGGTGGTTGATGAAGTTAATGATCTTTTCAGCTTTGGTGGAAATAAGAGGAATAACTTCTACCCACTTAGTGAAGTATTCAGTAGCAGTGGTGATAGAGTGGTGATGTTGAAAAATGAGGGTTGATTTCTCTGATGAGGTCTAATCCCCATTGTGAAAAAGGCTAAATGTTTTTGGATGTTTGAAGGCCATATGTGGGTGCATGATGCAAATTAACATGTTGTTGACATTTAACACACTTCTTTACATAGTCATAGTAGTCTTTATTGAGGGTGTACCAATAGCAACCAAGGTGAAGGATATATTTAGTGGCAACTAGGCCACCAAAGTTTTCATCACAAATTCCATCATGAGTTTCTTTGCTAGCATGAAAGGCCTCTTGACCACAAAGACAATGGAGAAGAAGGTTTTCAAAACCATGTTTATAGAGGATTCCTCCTAATATGGTATAATGGGAAGTGGTTTGGATGAAGGCTCATCAAGCATTTCTATAAAGGTTAGGAGGAACTACATCAAGGTTGAGGTAGCTGAAGGTTTGCTCATGCCAAGTGTATGAGGTAGATTCTTCCACATTGCAAATGGTAGGAAGGTCAGAGTGGATATATGAGGGTGTGATGAAATGGTGAATGGTGACAAATAATTTGAAAGTGGTAGGTTGAGTTAGGATTTGGGAATCAAAGGAAGCCATTGTATTTACAAACTTATTAGTAGATCATGGAATAGATTGGATAGATTAATGGTCAAATGATGCTAAGAGTACTCAAATAATTGTTTATAATTTTGTAAGATGTCATTTTTTCATTCATAAGAACCATTAACTTGGTTATGACAAGTTGGGAATCACCGAAGACATTAATGGTTTTGACTCCCAAGGCTAAGTAAATTTGGAGACCTATCACTAGGGCTTCGTACTTAGCCATGTTATTGGTACACTCATAGTCAAGTTTAAAATAAAGAGGAATGGGTTCTCCATAAAGGGGAATGAGAATAACTCTAACACCATTTTGGCATTTGGATCCATCAAAGAATAGGGTCATTTGATAGGTGATGTCTTTTTGAGATAGAGTTGCAATAGAGTCATTTGGAAATGTAAGAGGAAGGTGTTGATGGTGTGGTAAAGGAGCTTTGGCCAATTAGTTAGCAATGATTTTCCCTTTGATTGACTTTTATTTGAGGAACTCAAGGTCAAACTTAGTGAGGAGCATGAGCCACTTAGCCATATGCTAGTTTTGGTATGGTTTAGAGTTCATATAATTGAGGGGGTTAGTGTTGGTGATTACATAGGTTTTATGATTGAGGAGGTAATGATGAAGTTTGGTAGCTATGAAGATGAGGTCAAGGCAAAGCTTCTCGATATGGGTGTACCAAGTTTCATACTGTATAAGTGTTCAATTGATATAGTAGAAAACTTATTCCTTATTTTGTTCATCCTGATGTGTAAGCATTGTCCTTAGGGAATGGTTAATGGTGGATATATAGAGGTATAAGGGTTGATCCTCCTTAGGAGGGGTGAGAATTGATGGAAAAAGAAGGTATTCTTTGAGTGAAACAAAGGCCTACTGACAGTCTTTAGTCCACTTAAAAGAAGTGTCTTTCTTGAGTAGATGGTGAAAAGGTTGACATCTATTAGATAATTGAGAGATGAAATGGTGGATGGATTAGAGTTTTCCTTGTAGGCTATGAAGTTATTTAAGGTGGATTGGAGGTGGCATCTCAAAAATGGCATAGACTTTGGTAGGGTCTCTTTTGATTCTTTGCAGAGAGATGATGAAGCCAAAGAGTTTTCCAAATAGGACCCCAAAAATACATTTTTTGGGATTTATTATAATGTGAAAATGGATGAGGCATTTGAAGATGATGGTGAGAATAGCTAGGTGGTCCTTGCGATGTTTAGATTTCCCAATGAGATCATCCACATAGTCTTCAACAATTTAATGAATGAGGTCATGGAAGATATAAGTCATGGCTTGTTGGTAGGTTGCCCCATCATTATTTAAATCAAAAGGCATGAAACTATAGTAAAAGGTTCCCCATGGGGTGATAAAATAGGTTTTATGTTGATCCTCAAGGGTAATCAAGATTTTATTGTATCTTGAGAAACTATCCCTAAGAGATATCATTCCATGGCTAGTAATAAGGTCAATAAGTTGGTTGATGCTAGGTAAAGGAAAATTGTCCTTTGGACAAGAAAGGTTAATGTCATGAAGGTCAAGGTAGAGTCAAAGTCCTCCTATGGATTTGGTGATAGAGAAAACATTAGAAACCCATTGAGGATAGTCTATGGGTTGGATGAAGTTTATTTATAAGAGACACTGTAGCTCATCTTTTACAAGAAGTGTAAGATGAGGATGCATCATGTGAAGCTTTTGGTGCATAGGTTTGGTGTCAGGATAGGTAAAAATGTTATGGAGGGAAATAGATGGGTTGATTCCTAGTATGTCCTTATAATACTAAGCAAATTCAATGGTACAGTCATGAAGGAAAGAAGGAAAATCTCATTGCTCCTTAGAATCTAAGGACTAACCAATTTTGACTATGCAGGGATTATCTTGAGTACCCAAGTTAACCTCTATGGTAGATTCATTCAACATGGTTTTCTTCTTTGGAGGAAGATATTTGTGGATAGAAGAATTTTTTTCACCAGGTAGGTGAGAATGGAATCATCATCCTATTATCGAATGGTATGTATGGTAGGAGAATCACTTTCAATCATGTCAGGATGGATGAGAAGAAGGGTTTTATTTTGGCCATCCTTTTGATATATTAGGGAGACAAAACTAATAGTGTTGATCAAAAAAAATTTAGGAGGAATGACCTCAAATTCTTTAGACTTGGAAGGGGAATGGGTTGGTGAGGAATAAGTTTCATCCTCAATGTTGGTGATAGGTTTTAGTGAACCAATGGGTTCTTCAGGTGGTTCAAACCCAAGGCCAAAAGACTCCTATGGATTTTGAGTTTTGATCATGGGTATCTCATGGGGTCCCTATTCATAAAGGCCAAGGCCAAATCCTTTCCATGCACACCTATGAAGATATATTTTGACAAATGCTAATTTGTCAAGGTATGAGAAGTATATGGTAAATCGTTTGGTAGAAGAGGTAATGGTGGGAGTGATAAGTGGATGATCAAGTCCCCCATAGATAAAGTTGGTTTGATGATTTTGGATCCAAAAATGAATGATGGTGTCAATGTTGGTGTCATATTTGGGATCATGGATGAGGCTCCCATACTCTTGAGGAGTGGGGAAAGCATCTAAAGCTAAAATATGGTATTCTCCCAGTGAGAGATGTTGGAATGTGGGTTCTGAGGAGTCGTCTATGGGAATTTGAGATGAAGGAATGAATGAGCTCATTGAATCTTCATTATGGGTAGTGGTGGAAGTGTTGTTAGTGGGTGGTGAAGTGGATGAGGTAGTAATGAGGACATCATTTGGATGATAGGTCATATTGCATGAAGCAAAGGGGTTTGGGTTAGCTTTGATGGTAATGACTTGACCTGCATTCTCAAATTTGACACATTGATGTAAGGTGGAAAGGACATAATTCATTGCATGAATACAAGGTAATCTAAGTAAAATGTTGTATTGGGACTCACCCTCTATAAAATATAAGTGTTAAAGAATAGTACGAGGTCTTATATGGATGTGAAGGATGACTATGCCCAAAGTAGTGGCCATGGTGTCATTGAAAGAGTGAAGGACCATTGTAGTTTTAAACATGATGTTCTTGGGTATTTACAGCTAGTCATAAGCATGTGAGGGGATAAACAAGGGAGGATCAAGATCCTTTGGATAAATAGATAAAATATTGGAATCTTGAAATGTGACAAGGTTGGAATGGTGAAGAGTGCCAATAAAGGTGGATAGAGGTTGAGGATCATGTGGTTGAACCTCAATGGATTGGAGGGTCTTAATGAGTGCTTGGTGATGATGGGGTGAGGTGTTAATGAGTTCATAAAGACTCATATTCCCTAGAATTTCATGAAGTTGCTTAAGTAATATGTATTGTAAGGATTCAAATGGGTTGGAGGAAGGGACACCTAAAATGGATATCTTGGGTTTTAGTGATGATGTGGGTAAAGGTGATGGTATGTGAGGTTGGTTGGTAGGTTGGGAGTTGGAAGGTTATGTCAATGGGATGGACACTTTAGGTTTTTCTTTAACCTTTTGTTAGGCCCTAGATTGGGTAACCATGTGGATAGTATGGGTAAGAGAATGGTGTTGTATTAGGTTGTTACTCTAGTTCTTTCTCACTATTAGACAAGAGTGTGGGAAAGGGTATGGTTTATAAGGGTTAAATGGATGGTGGAGTTGGTAATGGGATAAGAGGTCAATAATGTAATAATAGATCATCCTCATCCATCAAGTTATGGACAAGGGTTTGAAGAGATTTACATCTTTACATATCATGTCTGGGTGTTCTATGATAGACATAGATTAATTGGTCATTAAACCAAGATGGTGTAGGACATGAGGGGTCAAATTTCTTAGAAGGGTCAAATGGTTTGATGGGTGGTAAGTTGATAGAGGAATTTTGCAACATGCTTTGAAAGATGGATAAATATGATTCATTAAAAGGTGTTTAGGGTGCCAAGATTTTCATTTTAGAAGTTACAGTGGGAGTCCCTTTTAAAGGAGGTCTCACTATGGATTTAGAAGATGATTGATTAGTTTTTTTGAATGGTTTAGGTTAGGGTGTGTAGTTAGGGTTATATTTTTGAAGGATTTAGAAGTTGAGGGTGCTTATTTGGTTATGGTTGGGAGATTAGTGAGGGAAAGTTTATCTAAAAATAAGGATGATGAGTTTGATGATTTGGTAGAATATGTAGGTGAGGAAAAGGGTGAAGTCTAGTGAGATAAGGAATACAAAACAAGGCGAGTTGAGGGATGAGGTCCCGAGATAGAAGGTAAGGTGGAAGGATGTGGTATGGGTCTAGCTTGAGGTGGAGACTTGATTGGTTTGATCCTTTTGATGGATTTGGTGGGTGTTTATTTTGGTAGTTTAGGAGGGGTCAAGTCCAACTTCAAAAATGGATGAACAATATTGGGAGTAGGAAGTATCACCAAGTTTTTGATGGGTTTTGTTTGGGGTATGATGGATTTAGTTTGAGGGGTAGATGATGATTTAGAATTTTGAGTGGATGAAGGTGGGAAGGTTCTCATAGAGTCATGGAAGGAAAAGGGTTGGTTAGAGGTATGATAGGTTTATAGGTTGAAGGAAGTGTGGTTAAATGTTTGATTTGGTTTTTATAAGGTAGACCTAGATGATTCCAAAAAGTGGCTCTATCTAGGTTAAGTTGAGAGGTGAATGGTAGATTTTGAACCAATTTAGAAAAAAAGTTTGTATATGGGCTTAGTTTCTTGATCATTAGTTTCAAATATTAAGCCATAAAGTGGAGGTGAGGGAATGTTCTTGGGAGAGGGTTGTAAAGTTTGGGAGGATGATTCTATAATGGAAGGTGTAGGTGAAGAGGTTTCCTCTTTAGGAGTGGTTTAAAAAGAGAGGTTGGGTTATTCAATGATATATGTGATAGGTTTAAGTGAGGGGATGGATATGGTTTCTTCCTTTGGTTAAACCTCCAAAGGAATGGTAGGTGAGTTCTCCTCCATGTGTATGGAGAGGTGGTTGAAGTAATTATTTCCTCCTTTGGTTTTTTTAAAGGAGGTGTGGGTAAGTCTATGGTTTTTTTGAGTGAGTAGGAGGGTGAGGTGGCTTCCTTAGTTTGGATTCCCAAAGGAAGGGTTGGTGAGTTGGCCACTTTAATGAGTGGGATGGATGAAATGAAGGTTGGGATAATAGTTTCTTCAATAAAAGGTTGAACAATGATTGTATCAACTGTATCAACCTCATGTGTGTGAGATGATTCAGGTTGGTTTTTATTATAGTTGGTAGAGGGTGTATGGTTGGGAAATGGTTTATGAAAAACATCAAGGGATTGGTTAGGGGGTGCATTGGGATTATCAAATACAATTTCCCCCTTGTAAATCATGTTTTGGAAAATAATTTGAAGGTATTACACCCAATAACATCATGTCAAATAATGTGATGGTATGCACATGAATCATTTGCATTGTACCAACCAAGTGTGGGGTGAGTAGTGTCAAATTGTTGAGGAGGTTTTATGGGTGGAAATTGTATGATGTTTGATTTGAGTAGTTTTTCCAAAATTGAAGAATAAGATTATCTAATAAGATTATATTATTTTTTAGGTCCATAGGTTTGATTTGGGTTGGATTGTTTGAAATAGTAGTAATTGGTTAAGGGGTTAGATTGCTTAATGGTTAGAGGTGGAGCAGTTTTGAGAACAACTGAGTTGGTGGATGCCTTAGATTTAAAAGGGTTGGATTGATTGGTGGGTTTTAATGATGATGAAGGATCATTAGATTTAAAGGTGGAATTCTTGTTCTAAAGTTTTAATTTTCCTTCCTCAATGGATCAGATTTACAATTTTCATGTCATGGTAAAGGCCTCATCGAAAGTTTGGAAAGTTTTAACTTTGAGAGTGGGTGAAATGTGTTTGGAAAAACCTCATTAAAAGATCTTAATCAATTTAGTTTATGGTAATGAGAAATAAATTTGGTTGATAAGACCTCTCCATCTAACAAAGAAATCAATAATTGATTCATCATCAAATTGTTTAATGGAATAAAGGTTGATTATGGAAATTTTTTTAGATATGTTCACCAAAAAGTGATATAAAAATACTTGGGTGAGTTGGATGAAAGAAAAAATGGAGTGTTTGGTGATATAACTATACCAATCAAGATCAAGTCTTGTCAAAGACATGGGGAAAGCTCAAAGGAGAAGGGCATCATCATGTGTCATTAAATAACACGAATGGTGAAATGCCTTCAAATGTTATTGTGGGTCCTCTTTGCCTTGAAATTTATAAAATTTAGGAAATTCAAATTGAGGAGGATATAATCATATTGGGATGGATGGGTGGATATGTGTGTTGCATATTTGGTCATAAGAGAGAAGGTTATGGGTTCCTGAGATGCATGATTCGAGATTGGTCATTTTATAAATTAACATCTTGACCAAGTTAGTTTTAGGTTGGGTAGATGGAATATTGTAGGATAGGTTGGGTTGAGGTATGGTAGATGTGACATATTGATAAAGAGGTTGTGAAGATGTTGTATATTGGTAGGTGGTCATAAGAGGTTGAGATGATACCCAATTAGGATTTGTGGGTACATAAGATTGAGTTTAAGGGGCTACGTGACCTTGTGTATTAGGTACATATCAATAAGAGGTTATGAGAACTTATTGAGAGGTTATTATAGTTGGAGGTATGGATGTATGAGTGGGTTGGGGTTGAGTTTGAGTAGTGACTCATGTGTTGATGGGCAGAAGAGTTTGAGCTATAGAAATTACCAATTTTTGGATATGGGTATAAGATAGTTGAGTGGTGATGGTGGAAAGAGAGGTAGAAGTTACCCCTAAGGTGGGTGTGAGATAAGTAACAAGAGTTTGGGTTACCTCTACATTAGATGTGTGGGTCGGTGTAGGGGGTATTTGATTATTGATTAGAATATTGGATTGGATTTAGGTGGTGGTAGAAGATGGGTTATGAGTATAAGAAGAAGCTTGGGTAGAAGTAACACCCACCAAAAGCTCATGAGGCATGCCTAAAGGAGGATCCATGGGAGGAACTAAAGAAATTGGGGTATGATGATCTAATGTGTTAAGATAGTGTTGAAGGGTAATGGATTTATTGTTAAGTAAAGTGATGAAATTGGAATCACCCTCAAAAATAATCTTAGGCATGGTAGGTGGGGGAGAATGATGAGGAGAACCCTCAACCTATGAATTTTACCCCATGGATGATGAAAAAGAAGAGGTAGGGGATGTTTGGTGGGTTTGATTCCTCAGTTATTGCCTAGTAAAAAAGATATGAGGAATTAGAAAATAAAAACAAACCTCTCACCTCAAATAATGAGAAAGCAAAGAAATGTTTAAGGCAAACAATTCAAAAACTAAAAGCACAATTAATCCTCAGATTTGAAGGCTCCAAGAATGGGAAGTAATTATGAAAATTACATTATGATATAATCCTTTTCACACACCAAAATTGTATTTTATTATTTCTCTAATCAATATTTACAAAGTATGTGAAAAGATTTATAGGCTTTTCATGGGTGGTTATGGGTTAAAACCAACTTTCTTGTGAACCAACAATTTATTTCAAACAAAGCATAGAAGTAATATTAAATACAAAACATACTAGCTAAATTTAATCTAACAAAATAATATAACTTTGGATCATTAAATGACCAAAAAACTCCCCCTTGATCCAAAAAGGTATAGAAATATTTGATCAAAGAACTATGAGTCATCCAAGTAGACTATGTTTCAATTGCAACTAGTACACTATGCATCTTAGACTGATCCACACCTCAATCATCCCTACACTATAGTAGAACATGATTATTCACTATCCAACTACATCGATCCTTATAAAAAATCCATAAAATAAGTGACTACCCTCTATAGTATGTATGACACATCTCAAACGGATGCCCAACAATCACTAACATCTCCCACATGCCTTTGCTTAGCACTAACAATACTAGAAACATAATGCTAACTTGTACTGCACATCACTAATGATTGATCAAAAAACCAATATAAAATATCTTCTCCCCCTATTAGATGAGAGGTGAGAAGATGTGAAACAAATAAACCAATTACAAATCATTGAAATCTTCCACATCAAAGATCATATCAACACTAGATATATGAAAGCAAAGTACATAAGCTAAAAAGTGCTACTACATCTAATCCCAATGTTGAGCCTAACAGTTTGTAAAAGATGGGTGTGTCACTATCTCAAAATATATATTCATCAAATATGGAGAAAACAACTTTATAGTCATCCCATCCATCAAAATACGTAGAAGAATATCTAGAAGAGTGACTGGAGTGATCAATAATGTTTGTTTTTGCCTTCTGTCAATGTTGAAAGGACCTCCATCAAGAGGGGAATTCTATAGAGAGATGGCTTATGCCAGCATAACTGAAGCATATTTTCTCACATCAACTAGAAATAGAGGAAGAATAGCCACATGAATAAGAATGTTTGTGCTTTTACTTTTGTCCATGTGAATTTTTGTGGTGATGCTCATGATTTGGAGAACTAGAATGATGTTTATGTTTATGAGAGCCTAAATGATTTCTATGTCTATAATGATGCATGATGAGCCATAATGATACTTATGATGAGAAGTGTGTCTATGAGAGTGTTTCCATTTCTCTCTTTTATTGGGCTCATAATGGATTTCCTATTTTGGAATAGTGTGCCTCCTTAGTAGGTTTGTCTTTATCTTTGCAAATTGTTGCTCATGTTGAGTGAGAAACTCACAAATGGAATCAAAGGTAGATTTTTTAAGCTTATAACTATGCTGTAACATCTCAAGAAAGTTCCTATAGCTAGAACTAAGGCCATTCAAGATAATAAAAATCATCATTTCATCATCAATTTTCCCACTAGTAGTGTCATATTCATGTTTCAAATTCTTAATGTGTGACACATATTTTGAAATATCTTCATCATCAGAGAGTTTATTGTTGAGAAAATACATGAGGAGATCAATTTTCTTGTAATTAGGTTATTTATCATACAAGTCTTTTAGATATTTCCATGATATTCGTGCTTTAGTTTTGATAGCTTTGATGTGAATTATGACTTGTGCACTACAAGTGGATTTTAAAATGCAAGAGCTCATCTATGACTTTTGTAAAATTGTGCAAGTTTTCTGGCTTTAGTGGGCAATGTTGGTTGTTTTTAAACAACTTCCCACAAGTCATTAAAGATTACTATGTTTTCCATGTTTATTGACAATTCTTTATAATTTTTGGAGTTAGTCATTCTGTATTAGACATGAGGCTCACAATTTTAGCCATAATGCAGAAAAGTAAGGAATGTTATCAAGGTTTTGCCTTTACCTTTGAAATAGACTCCATTTTTACAAATGATCCTAGGACTTGTGATGAACTATATGTTCTCCAAGAATACAAGCATAATGAAATAGGAAAAAAAATTACATTTTGAAGGTGTCGATTTCAACTAAAAATACACCTTGATACATTATTTTTAATACATTTGTGTGAAAAAATCATATAAGGAATCTCCAAAACAAAAATTTGATCATTGCAATAAATCCAAAATGTCACAAACCATGAAGATCGCCTAGTCATATGACCACCTTTGCATAAACATTGTGACTAAATAAATAAATACATAAGTGTTGCAAATGTACATGACTTACATCCTTATATCTACAAGTACAAAAGGAATATTCCTCCAAAATATTCTCCAAAAAGAATATTCTCTCAAAAGGAAAGATTTGAACTCTTCTCCCATTTGTTACAAAGCATTACATAGAATAACCTCTTCCAAGTGCACTATGAGCATTTACAAGTCTACAAAGAGAGAATCTTATATATAAACCTAATTTTTGCTCTATGAATAATTAAAAAAAATCACATGGCTTGTAAAATTCAATTCATCTGGGAAATTAATTCCACGTAAAAAAAATCCTTTGTTTTTCTTTTTATAAGACCCACTGAAACCCCAAATTTATGATTAAGCTTTATGAAACTTTAGAAAAAAGAAACTTTCATATTTTTCTAGATTTTCAATGCCAAGCTCACACAAGGAATGCCATGGCTACCCAATTTTTTTTTGAAGCCTTCAATCCTCAACACCAGTCTATGCAATTCTATACAAAACCATACTATGGAAGTTTTTGGATTGTTTTAGACTTTTAGAAAGGATTTTGATTAGGTAAATGAATTTTTTGGAGTGTTGGGGCATTAGAGAGACCATAATTCAACAATTTTGGGAAATACAAATCAATTTTATAGCTTTAAAAAACTTTTGAGATGCCTTGGATATTGATTTTGATCTCTAAAAACTCAAAAATGATATTAAATACTGAGTAAATCACTTCCAATAGAAATTAAAAACAATACTTATACTTAAAGGGATTTCTTGGATGGAAAAAACTATACAAATTTTGGCAGATTTTAATATTTTGAAATCATTTTAAATCAAAATGAAGCTTTCTCAAGCATTCTATTCTATTTCAAAAAGATTAATCTAAGACTTACAGTGAGCATGAAATGCTTATCCAAGCATATGGCTATACAAGACCAGTGCAAAAGCTTATTTCTTTTAAATTTACTATAAGCAATGTAAAAATATTTGAAAAATTAAATATTTTAATTTTTGAAATTTTCAATATTATACTAACCAAAGTTGATTTTCCAGGGCATACTTTCTACCAATGCAATCTTCCATTCTTGCTTTTCCCATATTCACCATGCTCTGATACCACTAAAGGCTCCATGAATAGGAAGTAATTATGAAAATTACATTATGATAAACTCCTTTTCAGACTAAAATTGTATTATATTATTTCTCAAATCAATATTTACAAAGCATGTGAAAAGTTTTACAGGATTTTCATGGGTGGTTACGGGTTAAAAACAACTTTCCCATGAACCAAAAATTTATTTAAAATAAAGCATAAAAGTAAATTAAATACAAAATATACTAAATAAATATTAATCTAACAAAATAAACTAACTTTGGATCATTAAATGACCCAACACAATTCATTTTAAATCACTTTTGGCTTATGCCTTAAAGAGTGTGAAATAAATTTGGATTGTGACCTAGGTAATAAAAGAGCAAACTAAGGATGGTTTTAGGTTTGTTATGGTGCTAAAAACAAATCTATACTAGATGAAGTATATGGCCTAGTATTGGGGACTTTCTCCCTACACTTCATAAACCTAAAGCTGAGTTGGGCCACTTAGCCAATAGATACCATTTGTCTAGAGTTTATACTCTACTAGAGAATGGAGTGGGTCCTCCCCTTGGTGATAAAATCCAAGTAGGATTGCTGAAATAGGTAAGGTGATCCAATGGGTGATGAAATCCTGATGGGCCTTGTCTTAAGTATGTTATGATGTTTGTTTTTGTTTTATTGGTTTGGTTGTGTAACATAAGTGTGCAATGATTAATTCATGGTGCTTTGATTAACTAGGTGAGCTAAATCAAGAAAGTAAACTATGCATATAGAGATTTATTTTATACCCAAAATGAAAAGTTTAGATTTCATTAAATGATTATAGAACAAAGGAAGAAAGGGAATGAGGTACCACCAGGCATGCCAAAATGTTTAAGCTAGAATTTTCACTTTTATTATTAAGAAGAAATAAAGAGAAAAGTTGCCGAAAAGGGTAAAATAGATATGGTAGAAAAACTTGGTAGAAATTATGCATGAACCAGATGAGGTGGATAACTCTTCTTTAGATAGGGAAAGATGAGCTATATAATAAATCACTCAAATCAAGCTTGTTTGGTAGACAAGGAGGAAGGATGGATTGCCTAACTGGGGCTAGATCCAAGAAGATGTGAGCTATCTATGGAGGCATTCAATCCACACCCATAAAAAAAGTTAATGCTAAAACTAGATGAATGAAATCAAGCATACACAAAAGTAAAGAATATGAATACTTTGCTAATGTAAACTAAAGATCTAATAAACCAACAAAAGAGATGCTAATTTACTAAATGAATTTTCTATTCTATTCTACTCTGGCCTAGTACAAAAAATGAGAAAATAGGGTTTGGTCCATAGCTGGTTAAATGGTAAAAAAATGAGGTTTTTGGTCACAAAGAGGTAACCATCAGTGGTATTGGGTAATCATCACCGATTAGGGGTAACTGCCACTAATTAGGGGTAGCCATCATTAGTTAGGAGTAGCCATCGATAGTTACCTAATGGGATTGGGATGCTTAAAATGTACATAGGAATGATTAAATTTGATACAATTAAGGGTACAAGTTTGTTCAAGATTTGATAATGATAGGATGAAATGGCATAGGTTCCAAAGTAATCAAAATGAGATGAGAAGGGTGTACGGAGGAGGATCTTGATAGAGATATCCAAGTAGAATGAAGAAAGACAAATGAATAACTTACCTGATCTAAAATGATTATGGTAGAATAATGGTATGTAAAGGAGAGATAAAATAAATTTGCTAGAGGTTCAGGTTGGTAGCTTTTGGAGACACATTCATGAAGAATCTTTGAATGCCTAAAAGACTTGAGTACCTATATGAAGATAGAATGAATGTAGAATTTGGATATGTATTTATGGATCCTATTCTCCTCTTGCTCACTTCCTTATATAAGTAAAAGGTGATGGAGTAAGAAGATAATATTTTTAGGTTATGAGGTGATGTGTTAGAAGATGGATCAAACAAAAACTATCAAATTTGTGTTTGTTTGTCTTTGGAATAACTAGTGATGAGTTACCAACTTGGGGACCTAACTGTTGATGGTTATGGGTGACCATCGATGGTTTATTTAACCATCAGTAATTTAGGTACCAAACAAAAGTGGGTTAAAAAGTGGGTGAAAGGGGTGAAAATGGTGTTAAGGTTAGTTAGGGTGAAAGGGCTAGTTGGTTAGTAAACTAAGCAACATAATCTACGATGAGGGTTAAGAGGGTTAACAAGGTAAGTTAAGTTAGCTATTTGGCTAACTAGACCCAAGGTGAGGTTAGGTTAAATGGGTTAGGTGAAGGGATTAGTTTAAGATAGGTTATTTTGACTTTATCAGTGTAGTTGAAATAAGTGAAAGAGAAGTTCAAGTCATTTTGATAACTAGAATTGTGTGTGTAGTTTTCTAGTGTCTACATTATGAGATATGATACTTACGTAAATTATAATGAATTTAGGGATATGTGTGTTGATTATCTTATATACATTTCATATTATCTTATTTCATTTCTTTGTGTTCTTAGTATGGTTAGCTTTTGGAATAACCATGGCTAAGTAGAGAGAGAGAGAGAGAGAGAGAGAGAGAGAGAGAGAGAGAGAGAGAGAGAGAGAGAGAGAGAGAGAGAGAGAGTATGATGTAGTGGTTAGTCTTATATCATCATATTATGAATAATGCTTTGAGTTAATTATTATGGAGGTTTGCCCCTTGAAGCAACCCAATCATACTTACAAGTATTCTAATTTTTTGTCAATCATTATTGTAGATATGGTTATTATACCCATAATTCTATGATATATTATTCCATTAATGAAAAAATTATAAATAATTTCTTTACATAAAAAAAGTTAATTATCTCAATATATGCATGCATTCCTTGATTTGTAACTAATGACAATCATATTTTAAATCATTTTTATTTATTTCCAAATATTAACCCTAATATCATAAATCTTAATCCTACTCTAACTATTTTTACTAAGCTTACTACATTGATTTTTGATAATTTTTCATTTTCTAGTAAGAAGAATATTGGCAATACTATGTCCCAACCTATGTTCACTCAGGTGTTGAGTAAAGTTAATCTTGAAGTAAATTATTATTGTATCAAGATTGATACAATGAAATTGTCTTCTTCATCGCTAGAGTATATAGAGTACTAAACATATAAAGGAGATCCTTTTTATAGTTATATTTTTTTAGGGTGATTCTGATTAATGGTGTTTGGAGTATGGTTATTTTATTTTATTTTGGTTTGAATGTTTATATTTTTGGATACTATTTGATTGAGACATTTTTATAGACTACTAATTTTAGTTATACACTCCTATGATAGTTAATTTTAATACTTTCATATTTTATAACATGTTCAATTTTGGTATTAATGGTTTTAATATGTTTCTAATGTGATATTTTGGTATTTAGATCATTTTACTTACATGTCATTTTGATCATGTTTTTATTTACATGATATTATGTTACTTTATGGATTATGATCATTATCCATTTTTTAAATCATTAACATAGTATGAATGCAAAATTTTCATGAAAATGGATGGATTCATACAAACTTATCACTATCCTAAAAAACATTCTAGTTTACATATAATTTGGATCTAATTAAATAAAAATGCAATTCAAATGAAAAGATTATACCTACATTATTCCTGCATCTTCACCAATTTTATTTTCAGAATAAGATTAAAACAAAATAAGACTAAGATTTACTAGATTTGGTGTTGGATTGCTACAATAGACTTGTATTTTTGTTCAGCTTATAGATTTGATGACTTGATTAAAAGACTAATTTGGCATGATAGATTTGATCATAGATTGGATATGGATTTTCCTCAAATACCTTAGTTGTTTCAAATGGAAAGAGATGGTGGGTTAAAATAAAAAGAAGGGAGGGAGATTTTATGGAGTTAATTCCATGGAATTCTCTAGAGAGTTGGAGGGAATTTTAAGGAATTTAAAATTCCTTAAAATTATCTAGAGAGAGAAATCTCTAGAGAAGACTCCATTAGGGAATGTAATAATGATTAGGGGAATATTATAAGAAGGGTTAGGTGAGGATAAGGGAGTAGGATTATAGGAATGTTTAGGGATAAGTGTGATTTTATGAATTTAATATTCAAAAGTGAGCATAAGAGAGATTTAAGTGATAAAAATAAATAACTAGAGAATTAATATGGGATGTGAAATATGAAGGTTAATATAGGCTAAGAAATATATCTAAAGGGGAGTAGATTATTGAGTAACAGGGAATAGGTAATGTTAGATGAAATTAGTGTTGAATAGTAACAATATTAAAGATGAGAAATGAGGTGAAAAAATTTAGATGCATACATTTTTACCCTCTTTGAAAGGGAGTTGTGAGTGGATGAATTGGGAGGATTAATGGTCTTTTAAAGAAGAAAGACACTCATTGATGAATGTTAGTAAATAAAAGAGGAAGGAGTAGTGGTCTTTCAAATAAGAAAAACACTCATGGATGAATCTTAGTAAATGATGTTAGTAGACACATGATGCCCCCTCGAGGGGACATGTAGGGAGGAAGGAGTTGTATGGAAACTCAAAAGAGGAAATGTGGGGTGGGATGGGTGAAGATATAAGGGGTTGGGATGATATATAGGTGATTGATGATGAATAAGATGTAATTGACATTAGTAGGGAGCTATAAATTGACGATGCCCCTAGAAAATACATATGTACAGGGTGTGGAAATAACTATGTCATGGTTGTCAACACATCCCAAGGGGAAATTAACCATAACATGATGATGATGATGAGATAAAAGGTCACAAGGTTTAAAGACATCCCAAGAAAAGACACATGCCAAGGAGAGATACAGACCAAGATGATTAATAGATAAGGCCATCTTTGGGAATTCCAAGAGTCACCAACTAAAGACAAAAGAGGAAGGGCACAATTTCTCATGAAGGGACACTTTGAGGAATATGAAAAGTCACCAAGATAAGGACAAAAGAGGAAATGACGCTTTTACTTATGAAGGGTCACCACATGACATTTCAAATGTAAGGATACAAAGGGTCATGCAAGTTTGGTGCCATTTTTCATGAGGATTGAAGGGTCATAAAGGGGGAATGCCAAAGATCATTTAGAAAGCTATAAATAAAGGCTTGAAAAGCCATTTGTAATGTGTTATATAGAGTATGATTTGTATTTGTTATATCTAGCTTAGAAGAGTAGATGAGAGAGAGGAAAGAGATATTGTAATGATAGTTCATTACAATAGCTCTTTCTTCTCTCTCCTCTATTCTTCTAAGCTAGATATAACAAATACAAATCATACTCTATATAACACATTACAAATGGCTTCTCAATCCTTTATTTATAGCTTTCCAAATGACCATTGGCTTTCCCACTTTGTGACCCTTCAATCCTCATGAAAAATGGCACCAAACTTGCATTACCCTTTGTATCCTTACATTTCAAAAAGTCATGTGGTGACCCTTCATAAGCAAAAGCATCATTTCCTCTTTTGTCCTTATCTTGGTGACTTTTCATATTCCTCAAAGTCTCCAATGAGATATCTACCAATGAGATATGATGCAAAGGTTTTAGAAATCAAAGAGATGGAGAATTTAGCCAAGCTAAAGATGGATGAGCTTCATAGTATACTTATGACATATGAGCTACAGACTGAACAAGATAAACCCTCAAAGAGAGAAGCAGATTGCAAGAGATCAAAGAAAGAGAAAGATAAGATTCAATAATCAAGTGATAATTCCAGTGATGATGAAAATGACAATGGAGCTCTTTTCATTCGCAAGTTGAAAAGGGGAACATGTAAATATCAAGGAAAACTACCTTTTAAATGTTTAATTGTGGAAAGATTGGATGTTTTTTAGCTAAATTCCCAAATAAGGGTAATGATGATAATGAAGAAGGAAAGTATACATACAAGAATACTTTCAAAGGTAAATTCAAGAAGAGATTTGAGAAGAAGAGCCTATATTCTAAAGATCCTAGCTCAACCAAAGATAATGGAGTTAGTGATTCATAAGAAGAAGAGATTCTATTCATGGCCTTACATGAAGATGCATCTACAAGAAAGAATATAGATGATCAAGAAGAAGAAGATGATGAAGCTAAAGTGAATCTAGAATGAGAACTCATTTGTGACTTAGAAGAGTTAGAAGTTGTTGAGAAGAAGAATCAAAGATTGAAGTGCCAGATCGATAAAAATGAAAAGGAGTCAAAGGAAGTAATTGATGATCTAATAGCACACTTTGAAGAAGCTAAAAGGAATGAAAAATATCTAACATAGTTACAAAAAGTAAGAAAAGAATGTGACAGGTATGTTATTGAAATTGCCTCTTTAAAAGAGGATATTGAGAAAGTAGTCAATGATAAAGTAGTTAGTGATTCAAAATTAAAGGATAGCACTAACATATTGAATAAGATATTATAAATTCAAAAGGAAAATTTAGATAAGATAGGTATCATATTTGAAAAGAAAAAGAGCTATGTTGAATCTCTTACAAAAGAGGAAACAAAAAGGGAAGAAGTGAAGAATATAAAAGACATTTCAAACAAAGAAGGCTGGAGAGAACAAAGCTACAAAAGGCAATTAGGTTAGAGATACATAGATAGGTCTTATTTTTATGGTTACTATTTTTATTGTAATGGATATGGTCCTAAGAAATTAGAATGTCAAAAAAGAGCTAACAATTTCATAAATAAGGAGAAGGAAAGTCATGTAGAGTCAAGCAAAAGCCACAACTCTTTTGCTCCTCTATGAAGCTTTGATTAAGAGGCCATAATATGCTACATATGTAACAACTTTAGACACATAGCTCAGTAATATAGAAGCATGTCTAAGTTAGTCAAGAAGGACCAGATTTTTAAGGATCCATTCATCAAGAAGAAGTTTTAGACATGTTCATGGTAGAAGAAACAACTTGAATATTCTATGTTGGTACAGACAACTTTGCATGAAATAAATTAAGATCATCCATCATTCATCGATAGCAAAATTTCAAGGCATATGATAGGAGACAAGATTAAGTTCAAAAATATAAATAAGATCAATGGTGGCATAGTGAAATTTAGAGATAAAACCACTAATAGGATAGCCAGAAAAGGTAATTTGAGTTTGGATAATGTAGAACCAAGACAAAGAATGTTTTGTATGTAAAATTTCTTAAGCATAATAGATTTAGTGTAATTCAAATATGTGATCAGGGATACACATTAATGTTTTATGCAAAAGGTTGTGAGATTAGAAGAAAAGATTCAAATGAGTTGATTGAAGATGCTCAAAGGACAGGTAATGATTTATATGTATTATCGGATATCTTCTCAAAGGCATGATCAAAGGACACATTAAAATATCTAAAAGAGGAGTTGGGAGTAATTTTTGTTACTTCCTACCATTGAGGTTCAACATCAGTTGAGGGGGAGCTAGGTGTTAGCTCCAGCTAAGCCCTTTGCCATTGATGTCAAAGGGGGAGAATAATAAGTACAAGTACAAGTGAATAAATAGGTACAGGGAATAGGTATATGTTACTACAGTAAGGGGGAGTTATTTTATGTTTTTAGATGATAGGATGTGGCAATTTTAAGATTGAAGTTGCCATCAGTGACAAAGGGAGAGATTGTTGGAAATATTGTCACTGATGCCAAAGGTCTAACATTATTGGTGATAAAGGCCCCATTACATTTAATAATGTTTGTAATAGTTATATCATGGCTAATGTGTGTTAATATTTATTTAATATTAATGAATATATTTTTTGTTGCATATAAGATAAAGGAAGGGCCCATGGAGAATTCAAAGAGTCACAGGGTAAAGACAAAAGAAGAATGGGATGCATTTTCTCATGAAGATTCATCTTTGGGAATTCTAAGAGTCACCAAGTAAAGAGAAAAGAGGAAGGGTGAAATTTATCATGGAGGGACACTTTGAGGAATATGAAAAGTCACCAAGATAAGGACAAAAGAGGAAAGGATGATTTTGCTTATGAAGGGTCACCACATGACTTTTCAAATACAAGGATACAAAGGGTCATGCAAGTTTGGTGCCATTTTTCATGAGGATTGAAGGGTCACAAAGTGGGAAAGCCAATGGTCATTTGGAAAGCTATAAATAAAGGATTGAGAAGCAATTTGTAATGTGTTATATAGAGTATGATTTTTGTTTATTATATCTAGCTTAGAAGAGTAGAGGAGAGAGAGGAAAGAGATATGGTAATGAACTATCATTTATTGAGATAGCAACATGAAGAGATAGTTGTGTGGTATACATAAAAGGGGTTGGTGCTCCTATGGGTTAGTGCTCATGAATTTTTGTTATGTTGGTGCTCAGCAAAGGGGTTGGTGCTCATGTGGGTTGGTGCTCCCATGGGTTGGTGCTCATAAATTATTATTGTGTTGGTGCTTAGCAAAAGGGGTTAGTGCTCCTATGGGTTGGTGCTCATGAATAGTTGTTGTGTTGGTACTCAGCAAAGGGGTTGGTGATCTTGCAAGTTGGTGTTTGTAATTATTTTAGTTTGAGTTTGTGCTCATTCATATACTTGAGATTGTTCTTTGTGGTTTTTCCCATATTGGGTTTCCATGTTAAATCTGGTGTCTCTCTCTATCTTGTGTGGTATTTATTATTTTAGTTTTATTACATATCTTAAATGTATGTTAAAGTGGAATTTGATTAAGGGAAAGTTTGTAAGATTTATAATATACTGATTCATCCACCCTCTTAGTATATCTTGTGCTTAACAAGGACATCGGGCCAAATTACATGATTATACAAGGGGTAATTAGCAAAATCTACATCATTAAGGGAATGTAAAAGCATTATTGTAACTTTTGGTGTCATAATAACATCCTCATTCATTTCCCATTAGACAAAAAGAGACATGATGTAAAACTTAATTAAAATAAGCAACAAAAAATATGTAGATATAAACATGATAAAACAGATGCAAATAAGTCAAACAATAAAGAATAGAGAAGTAACACACACAAATATCTATATGCAGTGTCATTATGTCTTATCTAATTATCCTAATGATATATGATGATATGATTGATTAAGTGATGTTTTGGACTGATTCGATCATGATGATGTGAATTTGGATTAAGGTTAAGAATATAGACAAGGTATGGACATGAAGTAGACTAGTGACTTAGATTAGGATAAGGTTATGGATAAGCACTTGGGTGCGAATATTAGGAAGTAAGACAAGATATGATGATAAAATGATAAGACCACTAGGACATAATAAAATTAAGGATGATAAGATAGATAAGACATTAGATATGATTATTGGGATATTTAGGACATATGACAAGATACTTGAGATGCTTTGGAATTTTTTGTATTTTATAATTTTTAGGGTTTTTTGGGTTATGTATGTATAGTATACAAAGGTGGTTATTGGAAAATTGAATACCAATTATATCAACCACAATAAGTAAAAATGGAATAATGGATGGGATGATAAAGGGATGAGGGTGAGGTTGAAAAAGTGATGAGGACCATTGAATAATGGACTAGGGATTGCTAATGACCACATCATGAAGGAACCAAATATCTAGTTGCTTGAGTGCCCATTAGAGTATATGCCAAGATGATTCTCAAAAATTTATCAAGCCATATTTCACATCCTTGTGAAGGTCAAGACTAGAAGAAAGGATTGAAATAATAGGATACAAGATGTGATGGCAGATGATGGGTAGAATTAATAGATAGATGGATATGATATGGATGAGATTGATAAGGAACATGGGATATTATGTGGATGAAATGTATTTGCCCCCAAGTGTTGAGGTACAATGCAGACACTATATTATTTCACCATGATGATGAAAATTTATTTTTGATAAATGCCCAAGACACTAGAAGACTAGTTTTCACCATTGGATATTTTTTTTTGACTTTTAGCATCTCAATTTATTAGAGGCTTGTAAGATGCATAATGTAAAAATTCTCATGATTTTTAGCCAACACCTATTACATAAATATGTGATATTGGGATCATGTTATAAATGTTGAATGTACTAATGCTATAGTGACTTTAATTAATTATTTCTTTAGCATCGGCTAGATGTCTCAACCATGTGTATTTGTAACCCCTATAAGAGATAATGATGCCTAAGAAAGTGATGTGAGGAATGGAGGAGTTTAGGTGATGTATATGGATGGTATGATCATGATGGGTGGTGTGACTAGGAAGAGAATGTAAATGGTGTTCAATAGTTACATACACTATTGGATATGGTGGAGGGTACATTTTTATTTTGTGTTATATGTTAAATTATGTTAAGGTATCCAAGAATTTATAAATTATTTTCTCTTTGATCCAAATATTAAGAGGATCATAAACCATATTGATATTAATTTTAAAATATTTTTTACTTGTTGATACTTGACTTAGACGTTGATCATCCCCTAATGCTTGAATTTGGGCTTCACCAGAGGAATTTGATATTTAAATTGATAGATGGTGATTATTTTGACTTTGATGGTCCCTTATCATCTCAAGGATATTTATATTAGGGGATTACACTTTTTAACTTGTCTAATTACAAAACTCTTATTGAATTTAACTAATTATTTTTGGATCACAACTGACTTGATTTTTTTGGTTTGATTAGTTTATTATTGGATTGGATCCTTGTAGATTCAATAGACGAGATTGCATGTTGAGGGGAATCCAATGATGTGTGTTACTATTTGTCCCATTTGAGTATTGGTATGGAGGGATTATTTAGAAGAGGTGGATTAATAGAAATGTGTGGTGAAAATGGTGGATTAAGGAGATTATGAGAAACATATTTCTCATAAAAGATACTAGGAGATTAAAACTCAACATTAAATAAAGTGTCCTCAATAATGTCAAAAAGATCACTAAGATTCTTTGTAGAATTAGAATCTAATGTTGAGTCTTATCCAACATGATGATCTTCAACTGATAAAGCATCTAAAAATTGTGTTATGACTTCATCATCCTGAGATAGATCAAGAGTCATGCCTTCTAAATGATTGACATTCAAATTAGATATTTCCTCAAAGAGATAGGTGTTAGCATGAATTTCATTATATAAAAGGTATGATACTTCCAATGTGGATTATAGTTCATATGTTGATGTTGGATATGATCCCAAACATTCTCATGCTAACTTTGATAGAGATGTTGATGAGGTGATGTCATAAATAGATGATTTTTTAATAATAGCCATATTATTATCTACAAGTAACTTCTTCCCTTTGGATTTGTGAATGGATTCTTTAGGATTAATGGATTTTTGAAAATGGGGGTTTTGATGTGAATATAATATAAGGATGGTTTGATCCAAGATGGTTATGTTATGGTAAGTATTAGGATCATGACCTCAATTGAAGAAGGAAGAAGCTTGATCATACTTAAGAATAAATTCTTGGGGTACCTTTTTTTAAAAAATTATAGGTGTAGATATATTGGATTCAGCCTCAATTTCAATGTCACCATTATCAATTAAATTTTAGACATATTCTCTAAAATGACATGTATTAATAGAATGACAAAAGACTTTATGGTATAGATAAAATATTTATACTAGATGCCATGAGGGTACATGCTTAGATAAATCTAGAGGTCTTATTTTTGGGTAAACAATCATTCCCATGTCCTCTAGTTTCCAAAATAGGGATTATGTGGATATTAGGAGAGGGGTATATTGCTTGTATATAGTGTTAGATATGGATGTTTTTGGATTTAGGAGTGGAAGAATGTAATGGTGATGTCGTGATATTGGGGGATGGTGGTGTGTGTTATTGTTTAAGAGATGAAAGAGAATTAGATGAAGTTGATAAGCTAGGTTTCCCTGTTCTAGTAGTATGGGGGATTTGTGATGGACCATGACTAGTAAATGGAGGATTTTATTGTGGATATGTGTTAATTGGAGGTAAGATTAGTTGAAGGGGATCTAAGCCTATGGGAAGTTAGGTACCCATTTATAAGAGTTGTAATAGGACTTTATCCTTACTAGTGAAAATATATTTATTAAATAAGGTAATCTATTTATTAATATATTAACTATGAAGCTCATGACCATGATTAGGGAAAGTGGATGGGGAATTGAAATGGGATTTATCATCACAAAAATTGAATTTATATAAGGTTTTATGAGGAATTTATTGGTATGTGAACTTAGGTGTGGGTGTTCAAAATCAATGGGAAGATGAACACCCATCTCTGATAGCTTTAAAAGGCACTCATCCTTATTAGCAAAGATATACTTGTGAAATAGGGTGACCTCATCACTTGTATATTGGGGGAAATTAAGACTATGGTTATGATGAATATAAAATGTGGATAAATATGGTGGGATATCACATGAGCTAGGTATAGATAGAGGTTATTAATGGGGAAGGATATGGGACATTAATTTAGGCTTGAAAGGATCAAGGTCTATAGACAAGCACCCATTTTTGGGGCTCACAAAAGGATATCATCCTTGTTGGTAAATAGGTATTGTTATACAAGAAATGGGACCAAATATATGTAGGTAGATGATAAATGGATGATGGATGAAAGGTTTTTAGATAAAAGAAGTGGGATGATGTGAAAGTATATTAGGGCTTAGGTAAAAGTATGGTCCTTAGACAATGTAATTTTAAATGTTTGAGCTAGTATGATAAGTGATTAGTGAGGATGAGATAAACTAAATGGATTATGATATCAAAATGGGATCATATTTCAATTGATAGTATGACAAGTGCTAACTATCTATAAATAATGCCTAGTTTTCAATCTATCAAGAAGATGGGGATTCGACTAGTGCCTAGATTAAAATTAGAAAGATGATTATTAGATTGGTGTTAGTTATAAATAAGCAAGAGGAATAGATTAGGGATGATTGGATTTAGGAAAAATATATGCTATATTGAAATTAACAAAGTGATAGGTAGTTAATAAGGTATGAAATTTGATAGAGTAATGAGTGATAGAAATGATGATGGTGGACTAGATTGATGTGATGATATGTAAGCACAACAAATGGACTAGCTCAAGACTTAGACTTATTTGGTCAAGGTGGGATGGATATAAGATTATGTGATGAAGGGTATGTATACTAAAATTTGGATTCAAACAATATTATCAAAATGATAATAAAATCCAAAACCTTGATACACACCAATAAGAATGGATAGAGAAGATAAATCAAAGCCAATATAATGTTATTACCATCCTCTTTACATTCTCATAGCTCCATTATAGGATTGGAATTTTTGTGATGGAACCTAAAAATATTGATTATTGGATTTCTTTTTATACCTTGATAATGGCTTCCAACTTGATGTGGGATGTGGATAACGGATCTGGTGATTACTTAGATGCTTAGTATGGATGCTTAAGTGAGCACTTAATGGATTACAAGGTGATTTTTCATTAGTTGGAGGGTGGAGGGAAGGTTTATTTTTATAGGAAAATGGAGAGAAGATCTATGGTCCAAATTCAAATTTGGGCCATTAGGATCTATGGTTAGGAAATTTCCATGGAATTTTTAATTTCATTAAAATCTCTAAAATAGGAAAATTATAGAGGAAGGGGCTAAGTTGGGGAAAATTTATAGAATCTTCCAATTCTATAAATCTCCCCATAGGGTTTAGGGTTTGAGGTAAGGTTAGTGTAGGGTGGTTGGTGGGTAGTTGGAATATTCTTTATTTTTAAATTGGGTAGTTGTTTTAAAGGGTAGGTTAGTAGGTATACAATCTATTAGGAGTTTAATAAGGAAATTAATTGGTTTTAGGATGGGATAAAGGTTATATGGGATATAGGAATGGGGTGTGGATATTAGGCCAATGGTTAATAAAGCTAAAAAATATGGGAATTAGGTTAATTTAACAATAATTAATAAAATTAGTGAGGTAAGCATATTTTAATGTATATATTTTCCCCCTCTTACAAAGGGTGTTACGACTAAAAGGAGTAATGGTACTTAAAAGAAAACCATGATGTGGATGATGTTAGATGTTAGTAGAATACAATTCCGCATTGATGGAGCATACAGGGAGAAAATCTAACCTAGATGGTCACTCAATTATAAATCCTATCATGGGAATCTTAATAAGGGCTAGGATGCCCCTTAGTTGATTGAATAGATGACCCAATATTGGTAAGGAAGTGGCTCAAGTGATGGGTCTAGATAAATGATAAATTGTCTAGAAGGTGATTATTTGATAAGATAGAGTTGATTTTTAAAAATATTATAGGTTCAAGCTAATGATGGGTTCATTAGCAAGGATACATGCTACTAGAGGCTTAAAAGGAATAAAAAGGGTGTCAGTTGACATTTGATGATAAAGCGCCACTTTTCATAAAGTTTAGGGCTTTAAAATTATTAATGATAAATCTATCTACAGGGTGATGATAAGGGATAAATGACTATCAAGTGATTCTTGGGTATCGATAATAGAGCCCAAGGATATTTACAAGTTTTGAAGATGGCCCAATCCAGTATAATTGAGGACATAAGATGGTGGGAATTTTAATAGTGGTGGGCATGTCATGCCCCTAGATGTGAGTAATATATTTTTAAATTGATGTAATTATTTTTCATGGATAAATGGATAATGGGGGATAATAAGGGCTAATCGAGGGAAGGGGGGCCTCATATAGGACAAATAAAAATAGGGTGGGGTTCATTTTCACTCTTAGATATTTGGAAATCAAAGCTCTAGAGAGAAAACATGGATAGGACTCCATGAGCTTTCCATCATGGTGAGAGGGTTCAAAATCACCAAAGGGATGCTAAGGCTAGACCTCTGGTGAGTTACTAGTCCTTAGATCTATATTTTTCATAATTTTGGTTCATTTTTGTAGATGTTTTAATGGTTTTTGATATAAATAGATGCCATCGATCATGGTTCAACAATCCCATGACTAGGAATTATGCCCACAATCATGAGGTTGTCAACATCAGTGGTAAGATCATTGGGGTTAGTATTTGGGTTTACAATCCTATGATGAGGGAATGGTGGGATTGCAATATTTCTACTGGGGAATCTAGGATTGCAATCCCATGAGTGGGGAATGGTAGGATTGTAATCCCATTGTTAAGAGTGGTAGGATTGCAATCTTATAGGTAGGAGTTGTAGGATTACAATATCATGAGTAGGGAATAGTGGGATTGCAATCCCATAATATGTTAATAGTAGGATTGAAGATTAGTGAAAAAAAGGCTAAGTTTGGATTAGATTAGGTGAAGTTAGGGAGTTAAAAAGATAGGAAAGGGGTAAGGGATTGTATGAGAGGATTTAGGGGGTTTTAGTTACTCAAGGATAGTGGTTTTATGGGTTATTTAGTTGGGGTTAAGTGAGGGGGATAGGTAGATAGGTTAGGGCATGGGAACTTAGACTTAGGATGGTTTGGGATAGAAAGAGGGGAAGATAAGGTGGGCTTGGATAGAGTAAATGAGTGGTGAGGATAAAGTGTTTGGGTGATGGGGATAATAATAGGTAGTTGGTATGTTTGGTATAAGAGGTCTTGGGGATTGTGTGTCATGATCATGGCACCTATATATTTTACATGAGATGTGGCATGTGACACTAGAGGATTATGGTGTGTTAGAGTTAGTGGGCCTTCATGATGTGGTGATAATGCCACTGATCTAGATTGATCAAGCCCTGATTACAAAACTAGTAGAGAGATGACACTCAAAGATGATTACCTTTCATTTTGTGATAAAGAGAGATGAAAGTGACTCCTAATGATTCCTATAGGATCTTCCATCTACTAATGTAGGGTAATAGGATATACTAGAGATCTTAGACATTGATGTGGACATTGCAGTGGGTAGGTGAGAATTTATAGATAAGATTATGGGATGGCTGCATGGATTTAGATTTATGATAATGGGAGGGGATTTTAGATAGGTTGACATTGGTGATGGTGGATCTAGTGTCTAATATTATATTTATGAATAAGAGTGGGTGATGGTTCTATTTAAGCTTGGGAGACATGGTTAAAAATATGGTACTTGACCATCGAGTATTTGCTTGGGACCCCATAGTTTTAGCACACTTGTACATATAGATACATTTGGGAGTGTACAAGAAGGTGTGGAGTTTTAGAAGATAAATATTACTATAGATATGGAGATGGGATCACATTACAATTTAGTGGCCATTTGGTACATTAGGAAGATTGGATCTTGACAAGTCAATGGTTTTTGGATGGTGGGTGGTGTTAGGTGTATTATTGGGTCATGTAGAGGACAACAATACTATAGGGAGGCATTTGATAGCTTGTGTCCTAAGCATATCACATGGATGACCTATAGAGGGATTAGATTTAGGTGGGTAGATGAGGGATGTACATATTTTATGTTGACACTATGATATGTGACTAGTTAGAGAGATTACATTATTGAGAGATATTGACCAGATCAAGTGTAACACCAATTTGGATTTATCTAGGATGCACCAACCCTAGATCACTTATTTTCTCATAATGAGTGAGAGATATATCATTAGGGGAGACCAGTGGTCAGACTTAATGTTATTTTTTAATTATTATTAGGTTGCACCTATTTAGTGGGATTTATACATGGTGATGTTAGATCTAGGGGTGACAACACTATATATAACATGGTGGTAGCTATGGCTTCTAATTTGACTAACTCAACCTTGTGTGGTGATTAGGAGGGATATTGTGAGGAAAATTTTTAGGCCCAAGGATTTAGAGGCTATCTAGATAGAGGAGATAGAGGCTCATAGAGAGGGTGTAGGATGGAGGAGGGGTGACATATATGATGGACATGGATGTTGATAGTGGTTAGGGTGGAATAGGAGTTTAGGGGGATCCCCAAGGTCAAGGATAGGTAGGGGCCTAGGCACATGTATTGAAAATATTGATTGTATAGGTTTAGGTACTAATAGAGGTACCATAGTTATTATCTACATAAGTGTAGATAGGTGATGGGGGTGCAGGTCCATCACAACCTCCTAGATTGGTAAAGGATGAGGCCTTAGTGGCCAAGCTATAGATAAGGATTCAGGCATGGTTACTATAGATTTTATGTATTACCTAAGAGAAGGATTAGCTACATTCTTGATTGTGAAGTTTGATGACTCAGGGAGATGGATAATTGGCATAGGTATAAGGGAGAGTGTAGCATTATAGGCTTGCATCACATAAAGAGATAGAGATGTGACACAACTATAGTCATAGGTGGCTATGTTAAAAACATAGGTATGATAATGAGATAAATATATTACTACCCTTTGATCACAAGTCATATAGAGGGATACATAGTTGGGCCATACATAGATGTAGATTGTAGATTTAAAAAGCTAGGTTGATGGATTCTTAGGGTAGATTACATAGTTATAGTATTGTATCTAGGCCTTAAATAGGAAGTTAGTGGTGTCAAATAGAGCTAGAGATGTAGTGGATGAGGGTTTGAGAGGGCATGGGATGATGGGCATGATAGACTATATCATGTTTCTTACCCAAGAGGCCCAATATTACCAGACACTTTATGAAGCCATAGTGCCTATGGGTCAACATGTAGGATCCTTATAAAATAGCCAATAATCTATGTGGTAGCCATTGAGAGGTGGTGGTGGAGCACCAAGACCACCCCCAACACCACAACCATGATTTTTTGGACATTATCTTATATATGTATAGGGTTTTTTTTGTATTATATCTCATTCTTTCCCCATGGTCTCATGTAAGTGTATTATATATTTTGGCATGGATCCCATGTGGACATTGTATCTTGTACACTTTGATGATTATACATATATACGATGATGATGTATGGTTGTGTATACATGTGGATGTATTTTATTGCTTTATGGATATGTGATGTTTTGATGTTGTTTATGTGATGATGTTTTTTGATTATATTGACATGTGATGGCTAGATTTTAGATGTTATAGATTATTGCCTTATCATGATGTATGGTAGATTTTAGTGATGTTCATGTTAGATGGACTTGAGTATGTTTACTAGTGATGGATACATTGTTGTATTTATGATTTTATTCATGGATGATGCATATAGATATATGAGATTATGGGATGTGATAGATTATTCATGATTATATGTTTATGCCATGTTATTTTATTTACATTCTTATGAGTAGAGATAGATTAATCCCCTATTGAGCTTAGTTAGTGCCCAAAATAAGAGTCCTCCTACACCATGGAGGTAGGGTGGGTAGGTTGATGGGTTAGATTCTGGTGTAGGATAAGGGTGGATATGGAATGGGTTGGTTTAGGATGGGATTGGACCTTTATGGAATATTTTAAAGACATAATTTCATACAATCCTTTTAAATGTTGCATCTTTATGTGATGTGCCAAGGTTATGATAGGGCCTTGGCATTATAGCAAAGATGCATGAGGGAACTCCATTTTAAGGGATGACCCTTTTGGAAATGAAATTCTATGGGTCATCCAAGCCATCCTTGTTCCAATAATAAACTATAAAAATTCAAAAAGTACACATACAAACTATTTAAAATAAAACACCTTATGTAGCACACACACATGAACACACACAATCACATAAAATGAAGTATAATATAAATGATAATGATGATGGTAAGGAAAATGAATGGGAATGGGATATGATGGATAGGTTAGGGGATATGATGATTAATTTAGTAGTCGAGATATCCTTGGGAATGGAAACATGGCCAAGTGATACCTATATAGTCTGAAAAGACCTTAGGCCAATGTAGTTCTACTTAAAGGATGATGATGATGATGGTTAGTGATTAGGAAGTGATGATGATGATGATGATGATGATGAATATAGTGATGAAATGATCAAGGTGGGTATGTATAAGTAATTGAATGATGTGAGGATTATATACAAGGTATTTAACACCCAAGAGCTTATCTATGGTGAAAACTCTAGCTAGATTATAACTATAGGGGTCATGATGACCTTTTAGGAATAAATGACACAATTATTACTATGGATCATTATATAAAGAATCATTATAGGTTATGATGATCCTCCATAAGTATTATGGATAGTGGTAAGGGGTAGACCCAAGGCTTAGTGATAGCATGGAATGGGAAAGTGTGATATGGGCTTGTTGAGGCTAAAAGGAGATATGTCTATCAAGAAAGACTTATGGAGGTATGATGGGGATGATGTGGATATTTATTAGACTTTAGGATATATATATATATATATATATATATATATATATATATATATATATATATATATATATATATATATATATATAAACACAAACACACACACACACACACACACACACACACACACACACACACACACACCAAGTATGGATAAATGACTTAAGAGGATCCCTCCAACAAATGCCTTTTGTCTAGCCTTATCTTCCCCACTTAATTAAGTAATATTATTTCCTTGATATTCATGACCTTCTTGATAGATTACCATGATTGAGACTAGGTTCAAGGTGATTTTACCATGAAGCCAAATATTGGTTTTCACCATGGTACTTGCCCAAGGTACCAGCAAGCTAGTTTTCACCATTGGATGGATTTCTTTTTGAAGTGATTTGGAGGAGTGATGAATAGATGGAGTGTATGGTGAATTTCCTATAGATGGAGGATGTTGATATTATGACTAGGTGTAAAAGTGATTGAGATGCATGATATTCATGGGATCATCTAATTCTTCTCCCTCAAGCATGGCCAACTTGTATGGTCCTAATCTAAACTTGGATATAAGACATAGGGGCCTAACCAATTGGCTTAAAACTTCCCCTTATTATCTCATTATACATTGGTATTATTTTGATTTTATTTAAGGACTAAGTCACCCACTTCAAACTACCTTACCTAAATCTTATTATGGTATTGATTCTTAAGCTTATTCTAATACACTCAAATGTGATTCAAGGTGTTTTGTCTCTTCTCATCTAAGATTTCTAATTCCTATAGTAATTCTTGCCTAAGATTATGATTAGTCATTATTCCTCTTAATTAGAGTCAAACAAAAGGGAGTTTTACTTCCACTAGTAATATATCTTCAGCTTCATAGAGCAAGGTATATAGAGTAACCCCTGTAGGTGTGAGGATACTAGTTTGATAAGACCATAATGCTAGATATATTTGAGTATACCAATTACATCTAACTTGATTGATATTCTTATTCAAAATTTTAACAAGAGTCTTGTTTGTTGCTTCTACCTATCCATTTCATTGAGGATAACATGGGGAGGACAAATGCTACATGATGTGATACTTTTGACATAAGGCCTTGACTTCTTAATTCTTGAGTGACTTGCCATTATCAAAATTATGTTAGCAAGGATTTTTAATTGAAAAATGATCTGATTAAGGATGAATTTTGATATTTGGAGTCCTGTACTATAAGTGATCAGCATGGATTCTACCCACTTGGTGAAATACTCCATGGCCATGATTATGAACTTATGTCCATCGAAAGAAGTAGGAATAATATTAACAATCAAATTAAGGCCCCATATGGAGAAAGGTTATGGAATCATGATGGGTTGTAATTCTTATGTTAATACATGGATAATATTCTCATGTTTTTGGTAAGCCACACATTTACCCATGTACTAACAAGTGTCTTGTTCCATAGTTGACTAGTAATATCCTTTTCAGAGGATCCTTTTGGCTAGCGCCATTCCACTAGTTTTCTCTCTATAGATACCATCATGGACCTCTCTAATTACTTGAAATGCCTCATCCAATTTTAAACATCTCAACAAGGTCCCATCATAACCCCAAAAATAGAGTGTGTTGCTAAGGATGGTGTATTGGGTGGTGCAATGGATTAAGGCCTTGCATTGATGGTAGTTAAAGTTATGGAGAAGGATATTATCATGAAATAACCTATAAATATCATGGTATTAGGGGAGATTGGGATCATTTATTATACAAATTTGGAGTGGAACTAATTATTTATAAGCTAGAATGATTAAATTATTGATCAAGAAATTTCTTTCTAAGACATTTATGGAGATCAATAAGGGAGGCAATAGTGGCCATAGAATTAGCAACCTTATTACTTCCTCATGGAGCCTATTCAAAGGTGTTAGACTGAAAACTAGTCTTTAATTGGTCCACTAATTGTTTATACGGAAGCAATTTTTCATTCTTCATTTGGAATTCATTATTGACCTATTTGATAATTAATTATGAGTCCACAAATACTTCTAATTACTTGATATTCCATTGGATAGCTAGCTAAATTCTAGTTATCAACGCTTCATATTATAAGATATTATTATTACATGGAAAGGCTAGGCAAAATGATTTTAGAATAAGGTCTCCTTGAGGGATGACCAAGAGAATGCCTTCCCTTGATCTATGGGTGCTAAATTAGTAATCAAAGCATAAATTCCATCTATCCACTTGTGAGGTATTTAGGATGGACTCATCTAGGAAATTAATTACAATGGGCTTAGTCACTTCTAAAGTTGCCTCTACTAGTTGATCTGTAATGACCTATCCCTTTATAGATTTTTGATTTACATATTCAATGTCAAAATCACTGAGTAACATTATCCATTTAGCTATTTGACCTATAAGTGTTGCTTTGGATAGTAAATATTTTAAGGGATCAAATTTTACAATGATCTATACATGATTGTTCAACATGTAATACTAGAGCTTTTATGATGTAAAAACTATAGCTAAACATGATTTCTTAATAGAAGTATAACTTAAATCATATGATATCAATGTGTGACTGAGGTAAGAGATGGCTTACTCCTTACCTTGAACATTTTGCTATGCAAAGAGAGCACTGATGGCATATGGCATTGCTAAAATATAAAGGAGTAAGGGATTTCCTAGAGTTGGTGGTGATAAAATAGGTGGATTTCCAAAGTATTTTTTTAATCTATCAAAATCTTATTAGCATTCTTCATTCCAATGGAAGTTTATCCCCTTATTTAATATATGACTAAAAGAGTGACACTTATCAACTAACTAAGAGATAAAATGCCTTATATCTTGAAGCTTTCCCTAAAGACTGTGTACCTACTTAAGATTATGTGGTGGGGAAATTTCTATAATTATCTTAAATTTTAACTAGATCAACCTCAATGCCCCTTCTTGATATGATAAATCCCAACAATTTTATTAAAGCTACTCCAAAGACACACTTTTTAGGATTTAGCCTTACTTTGTATTCTCATAATCTCTAAAAGATTCTGTTGAGGACCACATGGTGCTCTAACCTTAGATGAGACTTCCCTAGAGTATCATTGACATAATCTTCTATGATGTCATGCATCATATCATGAAAGATAATAGTCATTTCCCTTTAATAAGTGGCTCCTACTTTTTTGAGGTTGAATGGCATGACTTGATAGAAAAATATCCCCCATGGAGTAATAAATGTTGTTTTATGCTGATCTTTAGGGGATATTTTGATCTAATTATACCCAAAGAAGCCATTCATGAGGGAAAGCATTTCATACCCATCTATTAAATCTATAATCATATTGATGTTAGGGAGAGGGAAGTCATCCTAAGGATATGACTTATTTATATCCTAAAAGTCAATACAAATACAAATTATACATTATATTTTTCTCATGGGGATAATATTGGAGATCCAATATAAATAATTGATGACATGGATGAATCTAAATTCTAATAATTTCTATAATTCTTCATTGACTAGTAATTTCACCTTTACATGCATTTTTCATAACTCCTATTTAATGGGTTTTACATTGGGATGTACAAATAGGTAGGGTACCACTAAAGAAGGATCTAATCCTAACATATTAGAGTAGCTCCATGTGAACATGTCAATAAACTCCTTTAATATCTCAATATGGTCTTCACATTTGTTAGTCATAAGAGATACCCCAATTTTATTATATTGGGATGCATTATATTGGGATGTTTGTTGGTTCCAATATTAACTTCAATCACTTACTCAATAAGAGAGGGTGATTGATCTTGTAAATAAGGGGGTAATGAAAATTTTGGATTATCATAAGCAAAGCAACTTGGTATATCAGTGTCAATTTCAAAATAGTCTTTTGGCATGAAGGTGTTGTATGGATTTTCATTCAGTTCTTTGGTAGATTCTCCTTCTTCTTCAGAATATTCCTCCTTACTTTGAATGTGGGATGTTTGTTTCTCTCCAAAATAAACTGATTAATAAAGATTGATGGAAAATCCCTTTTTATGATTTTTGGATGGCATGAAATATTGAGCTCTCATAAATTCTAAAATGGCCTCATCATTCTAAAATGTGTCAAAGGTAGGATCCTAATTTGATTCCTAGTCTATGAGGGATGGGTAATAAAGGGAAAAATTAATGGTGGATATGGTGGTGTTGAGGAAACATTTTGTGGTGATGATATCTTTGAATAAACTATAGATAGAGCCTATTTTGATGTCCTCATTGAGGAGAGATGGCTCATTGGTCAGGAGAGAACCCATAATGATATTGGTTGGATCATCATCATATGGTTTGTACCCCAACCCAAAGTTTGATGGACTCTCTTGAATTGTAATAGGTTCTAATTAGAATTGTTCCTATTTTTCCAATATTATTCCTTTGTAGTTCATATTTTATATCATTCCTTGAAATTTGGGATAGTTTTGCTTGGGTGAGATGAAGGCCTCATCCTCTGGTAGGAGGTAATAATCATCCCCATCTTCAATGTACTCATCAAACAAAAACCTTACACTTTCAAAAGTTGCTGGCCCAAATTGATATTTTATGGGATTGCTCTTCTTCATACTTATGGACCCATAGCTGCATGGGGACAAGAGGAGATCACCAATGCAAAAGGATTTATATGCATATTCCCCATAGCTAGTGGATGCGATTTTTAGCTTGGTGAGATTAGGTATTAGGGGTTTAATAAGAAAATTAATTGGTTTTAGGATGGGATAAAGGTTATATGGGATAAGGAATGGGGTATGGGTATTAGGCCAATGGTTAATATAGCTAAGAAATATGGGAATTAGGTTAATTTAATAGGAATTGATAAAATTAGTGGGGTGAGCATGTTTTAATGCATATAGGGTATATGGGAATAAATGGAGGGATCAAGTATTGTGGGATTAAATGTGGTGATGCAATGATGATTGGGAATATTGTATGGTTTGGAAAAGTGTGTGACATTAAAAAGCCAACTAGATGTGTTGTAAGACAAAATAAGATGGGATCTATCTAGATGAGGTAATACTAGATATTATGAAGGATAATGATAAGATAATGATGTACTAGATAGGGTGATAAAGAAATATGAAGATGTCAAGATAAAACAATATTAAGATATTTTTGAGATGGGATGATAAGATGTATAAGATATATAAGATTATACAAGAGTAAGGATGTACATGTTTTTTAAGACTTTACAAGATGGGGATAAGACTAGAATATACAAGGAAATATGATATAAACAAAGATATATAAGATGATGATATAGAAAACCTAGATAACTATGTATATGTTTGGATGAAATGTTGATTCACATAAAAAACAACACTGGTCTATCACAACATGCACCAAATCAATCAAACCACAAACCTCAGATTAGTAAAATGATTGGGAGTGTAATTTAATGACTACATCATCTAATAGCTTAATGGGTGAGGCTATAAGTTGGTGACCCATTATAGAATCTCCCAAACCCTCTCAATCCTATTTATACTTATGGTCACTTTGGAACTGATACTGATTCTAAAATTAAGTCACCTATTATAGTCAAAGGTCCTATTCTAGGCTATGTAATCTCTCTAAGGATGTCCCTAATATACAATAGGTATGTGGGGCCCAAATCTATATAGGGTGTTGTCTAATTCTTGGGTTAAATATTTAAATCTTACTCTTCACATAATACATGTATGTTTCAACTGCTTGACCTAATGATAGTTGTCCCTAATTTTTATACTCTATCAGAATATAGAGTGTGGTTGAATACATGGTGATGAAATATGAATCGCCAACCCCTAAGACTATGTCAAGTGCATGGGTGTAAATTCACATCACATTTCCTCTTAAATGAATAAAATGGGAGGGTTTTTAGTGGTTTTTTATGCTCTAAGACTCACTACTAGGATGTAAGGAGGAGAGCCTACACCAATGTAGACCTAAGGTACATAAAAGGAAGCAAAAAGATTTATTACCAGATTAATTAAGTGTGATATATAAAAAATATATATAATAAATTTTTCAATATCATAAAATATTAATAGGTTTTCTATAAATCAAGTGATTAATAATTTTATTTTGGTAGCCTTGATGGGCAACTTGCAAGACAAGATGTTAGACAAAGATAAAAATATGTATCAAAAATAGAATTTGGAAGATAGGTGGTTAGTTTAAGCTGATAGATAAAATCAAGTGAGACAAAACTACCACTAAATTTTACCCAAACAAAATGTTAGTCTAATAGTCCTAAAAAAAATTGAAGAAATAAAAGGTTTTGCATTATAACTTATTTGATGAGGGGCTATGATGTGGGGGTCTAGGGGTAGAAACCCCTAGTGGGTCAAGGGGGAGTTACCCTTATAGGGTTAAGGAGTATCACCAATTATGGGTTTAAGTGGTAGTGCCCCTTTTAGGATCCATGTGAAGTGCCCTAGGTACACTCTTATAAAGTAAAAATTGTAGATGACTAGTCAAAATCATAGATTAGGATACATGATTTTACAAAACTATAAATAAATTATCATGGTTACTAGGTGGTTAATTAGTTAAAAATAACTTATATAACATGTAAAACCATGGGTATAATTCAAAATGAAAAATACATAGAAGTGATTTTTCCAAAATGGTTAGGTGGACTACTAACAATTATGGTAAAATCATGACAATCAAAAGCGAAATTGTAACTTGAAATCAAAACTTTGACTGAGCATAGGTAATTTTAAAAATTCAAAAAAAAAATATTTTTTAAAGATTTTTAAAGAAATAAATTGATTTTATGACATATTAGATTATGATTTTATCAAATTAAGGTATTTATATGATTTTATATGACTAAAACATGATTAAATAGACATTGTTTAAAAATTGTAACTAGTAGGTTGTGGTTTTGCACATCATCAATTTCTAGTACAATCCTATAAAACAAAGGTTAGATATAAAGGAAATTATCTAAAAAAATATTAACTGATATGCTTAGTCAAAAATAAAGCTAATTTTGGATTGAAAACGTTTTATAACTTCACTATTAGCCAAAATTGCTATTGATAATGTCAAAACCACAACTAGAAATCAAAAATGCAAATGCATAGAAGTGATTTTGATTAAAAGTTAGGACTTTACGAGTTTAGTTTGATAGAGTCTTTTTTTGTCTCCTAAAACCAACTATGTCAAAGAGAGAGTAATTTTTTTAGAAAAGACTAATTAAAACATTTGATAGTATATATTAAAATAGTTTATGACCTAATAGTAAAATCATAACTAGATTTGGTCAAAATCACATATAGGAATTAAAATTGCAATTGCATTATTCAAAATCATAGATGACTATCAAAATCATGACTAGTGATAAGTGATTTAGCAAAACTATAATAAAATAGTTAGGTGACCTAATGAATAAAGGTTAATGTGGTGGTTTGATGAAAAATAATAATTAAGATGTCAAAATTGTAAATGCAGAATCACTATTTGTAGGTCAAAATCACTATTGTCATAGAGAATGATATTTTGAAAATTTGGAGCCCAAACTTGTGCCATATCAGTCCTACAAGATACACAATCACACTACACACACAATATTATCACAAAGGAGGGCTCCCACTATGGTCACCAAATGTGAATGCAATATTTTTGTGTAAATGGATAGATTTATACAAACATATCACTATCTTACATAAAATTTCAACATACCTCTAATTTGAAGCTAATCAAATAAAAATGTGATTCAAATGAAAATATTAGATATCTATTATTCCCACATCTTCTCCAATTTTATGTTCCAAATAAGATTAAAACAAAAATAAGACTAAGATTTACTATATTTGGTGTTGTGTTGTTATAATAGACCCATTTTTTTGTTCAAATTATAGACTTGATGGTTTGATTAAAAAACTAATTTGGAATGATATATTTGATCATAAATTGGACATGGATTTTACTCGCATTCCTTATTTATTTCAAATGGAAGGAGATGGTGGGTTTAAATAGAGATAACGGAGGGATATTTTATGGAATTTAAAATTCCATGGATTTCTATAGAGAGAGAACTCTCTAGAGAGTTGGAGGGAATTCTAAGGAATTTAGAATTCCTTATAATTATCTAGAGAGATAAATCTCTAGATAATATTCCATTAGGGATTCTAATGATGATTAGGGAAAAATTAGAAGGTTTTGGTGAGGAGTAAGAAGTAGGCTTGTATAAAAGCCTAGGGATGTGTGATTTTGTGAATTTAAAATTCAAAAGTGGGCATAAGATGGATTTAGGTGATAAATGGGATGTTAATAAGGAACACCCAGAGAATTAATATTGGATGGGAAATATGAAGGTTAGTATAGAACAAGAAATATATCTAACGGGGACTCGATTATTGAACAAGGGGGAATAGGCAATGTTAGATGAAATTAGGGTCAAATAATTATAATATTATTAATGAGAAATAAGATGAGAAAATTTATATGCATACACATAGTATTGGTGATAATTTTTTATCGCACATGAATAATGTTTTATTGTTGTTAAACAAGTTACGAGGCCCCCCACCTATTAGATATTATTATGTTGGTATATCTAACAAAATTTATTCTCAAGTCTATGAAATTTATTAATAAATTTCTAAATTATAAGTTTAATTTTTTTATTAAAGTTATAAAATATTTAACTATGAAGTGATTAAATTTATATTAAAGTTTATTCTAATATGTAAACTAAATAAACTAAGGGTTAGTTATAACTTCAAAACATATACACCTCTTATGAGGATACTTCAAAATAAGGACTTGAAGGAGATTCAAAGGAAGAAAAAACACATGTTTTGAGAGATATCTAGTTTCAATTCTTTCACATTTATCTTGTTTCTATGCAAACATCTCTAATATCTATCATCACTTGCAAATAAACTAACATCTTTTTTGATGATGATTTTTTTCTTGAGTTACACTTGTGTGTGTTTATATATATATATATATATATATATATTATTGATTGATTTATATTTAATTATCTAATTTTTATGTATTAATTTCTTTGATAATTTTAGATATGCTATCATATGTGGAAAAAATATTGTACTTCATCTAAATAATGTTGAACACTCTATATTTCATGACAAGTTATTGCAATTTTAGTTGTATAGATATTATTCAGTCAAATATATGATTGTAATAAATTCTTTAGAAACATGTTTCTCAATATGTTAAACTCATTTAAAAACTTTTGAGTCCACTCTTCATTTGAGTTTCATTATTTATTAGTTTATTTATTTCATTTTTAATTATTTTATTTTATACTTTATTAGTTTATTTTAATTTTTGTTTCTTAGTTTATTAATCTCTTAGTATCTTAGATTTAATTTGATTTATTAACATCTTGTCTTAAATTTACTATATAACTTTTAGTTATTTATTATATTAACTCTTATTTGACTTTAGCTTATTATTTTTAACCTAGTGTATTAACCTAGACTCACTTAGTCTTTAATTTATTTATATTTGTCTTTTTCTTATTTATTACTTATTGTAAATTTGATTAATGTTAGTCTTAGTTAGTATTTTTTGGTTTGTGTCTTTACTTATTCATATTTATTTTGATTTCTTGCATCACTTTTATTTTTTTCTCTTTTAGTTTGTTTTGACATTATAAAATTGTTTTGAAACATCTTTCACTAATTTGAAACATATAAAAATTTGATATCTTTCCACCAATATATTACCTTTTCTGTAGGCTATATTCTATTGGATAGGTTTAGATTATATCTAAAATATTATTATAAATTGATATAAATTTAAAATAAATAACTTGATTATCCTAATAGTGAGGTTTGATTACACTTTGATTGAATACATCTATTCCAAGAATTATTTTAAAATGCCTACATGGCTCAAGTATTAATTTTTTGTCTTATTGGTCACTAATATTAAACTTTTTTGATTCCATATTGACCATTGAAATAAAGGAATGGGTTGATTTTATGACATGAAATATTTAATCATAAAGAGAACCCCACCACTTTTGGGCATACTTTCTCTTTTAATCATCAATGTAATATAACTTAATCACTAAGTATCCTACTTCAAAAGTACAAAATTTGAATTTGATGTTGTATTGTTTAACTATCAAAGCTTTGTATTGGTGAATATGTTGTAAATCACTCATACATCACTCATAAAATATATCTAATGCATGAATATGGGCTTCTCAAAGTTATTAATCAAGAATGTTGTCATGAATTAAAATGATTAAGGAAGGTAACACAAATTTTAAAGGTAAGACAGTTTTAGATCCATAAAAATAAAAATAAGGTTGTTATCATAGTGGTCATATGGTGCATAATATGATAATACCAGAGTACATGATATGGTTTAAGATGCCAATCAAAAAAAAAATCCATGATAGTCTTTTTCAAGATCTTGTTAATTTTTTTAGTGACTTCAGCTTGGACATTGCATTTAAGATGTTAAGGTGTGGAAAATTTGTGTGTGATTTTGTATTTTTCAAACAGTTGTTTGATGCCATTTTTTGAAAGCCAACCATTGTTATATATGATGGTGTAAGTAATTCCAAACTAACATATGATTTGATTAAGAATTAATTTAGAGATAGTGAGGTTGGTAAAATTAGCAAGGGGCATATCTTATACCCACTTGGTAAAGTAATTAGTAGTATTAATGATAAATATGTGGTCATATTATGATATATGTAACATTTCAATGAGATCTAGTCCCCACATAGAGAATGGCCAAGGAGACTTGAATGTTTGAAGCTCAGATAAAGGAGAGTGAATTAGATCATCATGGAGTTAGCAAGGAATACACTTTTTACAAAATTGATAGCATATTTTATAATGGTATGCCAAAAGTATCCCATGTGTAGGTATTTATTATTTTTAGTGTGTCTTATACAATATCCACCATGTATTCCCCCATGCACTTTTTAAAGAAGAGATATAACTATATCTTGAATAATACAAAAAATATAGGTACATTTGACATTGTGATAATAATGGATTTAATTTCTAAGTACATATTTGAAATTTTTCTTAAAAAGTCCATATTTCCATAATAATCAACCTCTAGAGGATAATTATGATGTTAAATAAAATGGATGATATATCTATACCATGGGATTTATCAAGTAGTGATGACCTTGATGTGGAAAATGAGAGAATAATCCTTGGAGTGTAAATTATATGGATAATTATTCATGTGGATAGGGAACTTATAATCATGTAATGCCTAATGAGAATTAAATAAAGAGGCTAAAAAATCAAGAGAATTAGAAATATCATTTTATTCTCATATGATTGCTTTGATGGTGAAAGATGTGAACACTTTAGCAAGAGTAGATAAATTTAATGATATACGATGAGACTTTCACTTTAGAAAGAGTAGAGAAGTTTAATTATATATGATTATATTTTAAATTTTACATTAAATATTTCCATTTACTTGGTGATATATAAGTTATGAATCTTCTCAGGCATGCAAGTATGGAATTTATAAATCGATGGTTGATTACATCGCAATTAGCCATGTTATTGGTGACTTTAAATTTTAATAAAAATGCTAAAGGAAATTTTTTTCCATGAGGGTAAATCAAGACACAACCTATTCCAACACCTTGAAGACACTTATCTCCATTGAATTGAAGTGTCCAAGTGTCCTCATGTAAGTTGATTGTAACTTTGGGTAATTTTTCTATGACAACTTTAGATTTAGGTGTGGAAACTAAGATTTTTGGTTATATGAATGTATGTACCTCAAGGTATGCTATGAAATTATAAAATTAGTGTTTAATATAAATATCCTGGTTAATAACTTTAATGTAAAGTATTTATCATTTGAAAGAGTGTTGTAAAGGTGAATAAGAGTTAAGAATAGAGTGGTAGTAACTGGATTGACAATCACTAGGCCTTTGATTGATTTTTGGGTAATATTTATTAATCAAACTCCATTAAGAGTATCATACATTTTATATCTCTAAGAAATAAATCTTTGGAGAATAAGTAATGAAGGGGAAAAAATCATAATCATGGGGGGGGGGGTGTAAATGGGATAGATGTGAGCCCATCTCATGTGTCAAAGTTTAGATGAATTTTAAGGTTTGGAGGAAGCTTAGAAAATGGAGATTTATAAGTTTATGTTTCACATTTAAGGCCACGATGAAATACTATCCATGGATTTTTTTATGGGAAGGAAACAATGAAAAGTCACTTTCAGAAGCATTAGGGTTGATATCACTAAGGAGTTGGTCGATGAAGTTATAGGCATGTCATGTGAGGATACCAAAGCCTTCAAAGACAAGAGGAGAAATTATGAGTTAATGTAGACATTTTTTGAAACATACTCAATGTTCCAAACCAGTAATAAGTGATACCCTAGAGTTAACCTTCCAAGGAGGTGGCTAACCATTTGCCTCTAGGTAATGAGATATCTAACTTTGAAAGAAAAATTTAAGAATATATTTTCACATCACTTACTACTTCTAAACCACTTAAAGGGTAACTTCATAATCCTCCCTTACTATCTCCTTATGTCCCTTGAATTCTTTATTTTGAATTTAGAAGATAAGACCTCTTCTGACCTAATTCACCAAGGGTTAATATTCCTCCTAACCAATAAAGGGAAACCAATTAGGATTATTAAGATAAACCTAGGAGAAATTAACAAGGAAAAAAGTTTGGGAGAGTCCCAAAATAACTTTACCAAAGATTGAGAGGAAGAGTTATCTCCTTCACCCTACCCAGTCTCTCATCCTTGCCCCTAATCAGTCGACAAGAAAGGAAAAAGGAAGCCATGCGACTCTCTTTATAAGGATAAGAAAGTGGAGAATAAGGTTAAAATAATCATAAAGTTCCCTTAAGGCATATAAAACCCAAATTTTTAAATTTATTAAATGAGATTGGTGGAATTTTGGAGGAGGGATGAAGACAGTGAAATGGTGCACTTCCCTGATGGGATTAGGTAGAAATTGTTAGACTTTAATGAAAACTTATAGATAATGGTAAGGAAATTAGACCCATTTATAGACTAGTGGAATACCCTAAAGTATGAGTAATATATGCTAATGGAGGTTTTAGGCAATCTAAATATGGTGGAAGGTAGTAGGTACAGACTAGAGGACAACCCAAATAAAATAGGAAAGGAAATATTCATTATTAGCCTTGGAAGTACCCCTACTAAGAATGATAAATAAGGATATAAGTAGGATAAAGGGGTGATAAAGTACAAAATAAACTTTGTATAAGGCCATAAAACCCAAACAAAAGGCAAGTCCAATGGAAAAAATAAGAAAGTTAGTGGCAAAAATAAATATACAACACCTATTGGGAAAAGGGATGGTTCTAACATATCCAAATAAATATAGTATGTGTCTTAGATTTTAGTATTGTTGTTTTTGGGTCTTATTTTTTGCTAAAAGTTTGGTAAAGTTTGGTGTTTGGTCAGCCATTGTGGCCTATTACTATTTAGCTTCTTTTTTTATGTATACTTCTTTGTTAAACTTACAATTTTAGTTCCCTATAAAACCTGAATTTTACCCCATCAAATAAAAAATATGAAGGGGAACAAAATGGATGATGACATAAGTGGTTTGATATATCATAAAATTTCAAATCTATTCAACCATGGAGTAGATTTTGAGATAAGTCTCATTATATATCAAGGCACAATTGATGTATTAAATTATATAAGTTTTTCCTTCTTCATATTTTTGTGCTAGTATGATACAATAAATATATATAGGTTCCACTTAAGGATTGTATTTATATTTGTGTTTCTTGGTTAGACACACCCATGGAAAAACTTGAGCACAAAACTAAACTTGACACAAATCAACATATTATATTTATTAAACTCAAAATATATGTTAAAAATAATTGATGCATACTCTCTCAAACTCTTGTACATGCATGTATAAGATTATTTAGACATAAACATGAATAATAACTTGCATACACATTCTCACATGGATTGGTTGACTTTCAAATCCATCTTTTCATCTTTGGAGTTCTCTCCTTCTCACTTAGAACTCTCTTTGAGTATTGTAACTAAATCATATAATAATTCTAGATATTTTTTGAAATTTATTTTCCTTCTCCCATGTATCTTCACCTTCATTAACCCCTTATAAATTATTTAAATTTTTCCATTCATTTCTATAGACCATTAATTTTATTTTAACTTCATTGAGGATGAAACCACTGATTGAAAAGTCACCCCTAATGGTTTCATAACCACCCTTTGCCATTTCTTAACTAACCATGATAGTTTCAAAACCAATGCCATATGCATATTATCATTTTTTTCATTATGAAATGCTGCCAAATTTTAAAATCTATTACTTGAGCACATGGAATCAGATTGAGATGATTTTTACATTAAATTGCAATACTATTCTATGGTAATCCAAATATGCAATCATATTTGGATTTAAGGAAAATATTGATACAATGTTATCCTTTCCCCATAACATATTTATATTATCAATTCAATGCATTCAATGTCCTCCTATAATATACTGAATGTTGAGAAACTCAACCAAATTGATTATATCCATGTAGATATCTAAAATTTATCCTTACTAAATGTGGTTGATACTACTCAAGTGTTAGATTAATGATAATCCCTTCAATCATCTTGATCAGGACAAAATTACAAATACACAAACAAGACTACATTAACACACACTACTCTATTTTTGGTTGTTGTAAGATTGCACGAACCCTTGAATGATCCTACATCAGACACTCAAGGTTTTTAAAATGTGAGACCCTACTCAAATGGATGGAATACATGTTAAAACAACCCTTTTAACCATGAATTATAATGGCCATGTAATTTCATTATAACACACTAAGTACTTCAATTGAATTTCTCTATTTCTCTTCCACTTCTAATTCATTTCTAGCTTCAAATACTTTATTCTCTTCATACTTCTACTCTTCATTTTCTTATTTGAGGTATTGGACACACCATATCCTATCCATTTCCACAAAATTATTATATTCTTCTCTATTTATCCTATTGTGTAATGACATCCACCTTAATTATACCACCTCCACAAATTACCTTCACCATCAACATTACTCTACCCTTTATTATATTTGAATGAAAGACATTGATCTAGGCTCAACTCTTCTATCATATCTAGTATTACCTTTGTACACTCAACATACATTTAGGCATCCAAATTACTCCCCATATATTAACTCTATGATAGTATTCACCTCTCATCTCTTAGATTACTCATTTTTATGTCAATAAAATCTTCCACCCTTGTTGAATCATCATCTTCCAAATCTATATTTGTTACAACCTCATACTCTTCTACACATTATTGGGCTGATAAAAAACTCAACTGCTCCATCACATCCTTGCATTATTTCATTTAAATCCTCTTCAACATTATCTCTATGTTTCTTTATATCTCCTTTGCTTACCACTTCCATGCCAGGTGCAAATAACCTTATAATATTATTTTCCATAAGAGAATAATGCATAACTTGACTCATGAGAGTATCTTCTCTAGTACATATATTGGATTCTCCCACATAAGTAACAACGCATTCATTATTATTTTAATTTTATATAAATAAGTCCATCATTTAATCTACTTGCTTAACTCTATGACACATGAGTGACATTATTCATCTCTCCTTGTCCAAATTACATTTGGTCCAATGTCTAACTCCAAGTTCTAAACTTTGGATTCCATCATTATACCCTCTATCTATCTCTCAATATGATAATTTGATGTATAGACTTATGTATCCAACATTATTATATTTATAAAATATTATTTTTCTTACCAATATCTTTCAATTGATATTGTGAGAGTATTCTCTCCCACCTCTAGAAATTGTAAATGAGCTTCTTCTTGTATATGATATTGAGAACATTATTGTAAACATACTTTCCTATTCTCTTATATTCATGATGAATTGAATATATTGATATACTAATATTATCTCCTTACCACTAATATTTTCAAATAATGTTGGAATACTATCCTTTTGTACCACTTCTTCACTTTACTTTGCATATTAATGAGGATGCTAGATTGAACCGTGCTTTTTCCTTTTCTTTGCCATCTTCTCCATAGCTAGACTTTCACATCAAATAAATAATTAAGCAAATAAATAGTTCACAAAATTACTTCTTAAACCAATTAATCATTCCTAATAAACATGTTATATAATTTTTCACCATTTTTTCCATGTTTCTCATGGCTTTTACTCACATTTTGGACTCAAAAAATTCCATTAAAAAAAATCTACATATTGTCCTCTCCTCATTCTTATTTATGTTTTCTTCTTCTACAAATAGATTTTATTCAACCATATTCTTCTTGTTTATATTATATTTTAATACATCGATCTCCATTGTCTCCTTCATGGAAACCTACAACTCCTCATAACTGATCTCTTCTTTGACCTCTATTATTTACTTCATGCGAACATGTGTCTTTCCTTGGTTATCCTCAACCATTATACCCTCTAAAAGACATAAGATAAATTCATTGTATTCATTAACATAGGAAAATTATGAATCTTCCCATGTATGAGATCTAAGAAACTCCTTTCCATCATCAAACAATGTGTATCCTTGTTTTAGTTCAATAAAAATCACATTTACATCCTTGTTCATGAGGAATTCTTCCCCTATGGGCTTCTCACAAACTTATTCCTCCTTGTTATTGTATAAAACAAATTTAATTTCCTCACATAGAAGCCTCACTCTCTTATTGTATTTCAAGGTGGACTTATTCTTCTCATTCATATCCTTCTCTTTGATACTAGTTGGAATAGATTTCAATATATCACATGGAAAATTCCATTTCATAATGACTCATGAAAATATTATCCATCTTCTCTTCTCTCTCAAGAATAAAGACATAAAGCTTCTTCATCCACTCTGATTGATTTCTTAGGAACATAACATGACCCATTAACATAAAAATCATATGATCCCAACTCCTCACCTCTATCTTTCTTTTCCCTTATCTCCTTTTTTTGAGAACATTCTAATACTCTATTGCAACTCTATATAGTCTCTTACTTTTAATATTCACCCTGATGGGGTCTTAAATATTCTCCTCTTTAAACAATATCTCTAACTCCACTATCCAATTAAAAATCTCATTTGGGATCATTTTACCACAAAAAAAAATATATTGCTAGTGGGTTTATGTCTTTCCTTTATCTTGACCTCAAATTGTGTATTTTCTATTATAAGTGGTCCTCTCTCCAAGACATCTAACTTTCTTTGTAAGGATAACAAAATATCCATAATTTGTTCTTATTCACTTACAATTGCAATATATTCATGTTTTTCATCCTTCATCATCTCCAATATTCCTTGGAATCCCCTTAAGATCTCAACCAAGTCTTATACCTCTATGCTCTTCTTCCTTTATATGCCATATCATCTTTAACAAACATAATTCTATTTAAAGACTCATAATATATTAAAACACATCCTCTTACACTTTCTCTCATATTTCATGACTTTTCTCACACTTGAAAAAAACTCATATTCTCACCTATGCAAGATTCTCTTTTGAAATTTATAAAATTGCTAAAACCTAATATTGACTCATATAAGATCCCTAAGAACTCAACCCATCAAGGAAAGACCCTGTTATGATACAAAATGATGTAATCACAAGATAGAGGGTACAATTAAGGAATAAATTTATCTTTATGTTTTCTAGTTAGACACATCCATGGTCAAACATGAGCACACAATTGAACTTGACACAATTGAACACTCTATCCTTATTGAAGTCAATAGCATACTACATAAAACTGATGAACACTCTCTCATACTCTAAAACATGCCTATTTAACATTATTTATACATAAAAGTGAATAATTACTTTCATGCACATTATTTCATGTAATGATTAGCCTTCAACTTCTTATTTTCTTCCCTAGAGTTCTCTCTTTCACACTTAGAGCTCTCTTTGAGTGATGTGATTCAATCCTCTCTCAATTTTTGATCTTTTATATCATTTTTTAAGTTCTCCACTATCTCTTCACCTCCTTTACCCATTATAAACACTAAAAATATATCCATTCATCTTTTTGGGCCTTTAATTTTGTTTTAATTTCATTAAACATGAAACTACCCCTATTTTTAGGCCAAAATTCCACTAGTTTTAAAATTTCCCTTGAAGGTTATGTGGATCAAATCCACATTTTGAATATTTTGGGGTTAAATTTTTGTCATGTACATAGTTTCTGAGTTAGGAAGATTAGTATTGGCCTCTTCTTTCTTGGGTTCCCCTTTTTTTATTTTTGGCTAAGTCTTGGCTCCTTTTAGTCATGTCACATGGCACCCTATGCTCATTCTATATGAAAAAGGTTTTGGCTTCCCAAAGAGTAGTACCAACTATCCATGTGGCATCATAATTCTCTTTGAGAGTGAAGGATTCTTTTGTTAGAGATTTAAGGTGCATCATTGACTGATGAAATAATAATGGGGCCTATTATGTAGGTATAATGAGAAGGAAGAAAATATTCCATGTGGTGACATGATGCTTATCCAAGGCAAAGATTTTTATGTTAGAGATTCAAGTTGCACCATTTGACAAGGTAAGTGGGCCCAATTTCTAACAATAATTTTAGAGGTAGTTCAGAGAGAGACATGCATCACCATAACACTTCTTCTAAGTATCATGGGAATCATAAAGCATCAAAGTTGTGCCATATTTGGGATTTGAAGACTGTTTGCACTCATAAGCCAAAGTTACCCCCTTTTAGTTTCAATGGAATCATCATGAGTGTGAGTGCCAAGTTCTATGTGTCATTTCCTTGTGAGGCCATTGTGCCTATATATTGGGGATTTATTTCTTTTATTAAGGAGAGAGATAGATAATAGATTTTTATTTTTATGACTATTATTAGAGAGTAGCCATTATAATATCTTTAATTTTTAATAGGAATAACACTAGTATTTATTTTTTATTTCAAGACCTTAGTAGGTAGTAGTAGTATTTATTTTTTATTTAAATACCTTAGTAGGTGCCCCTCGTGAGAAGGATTAAATATTATATACTATGTCTTTCAGCCTTTTGTATTTTGTTCTCTACCCAAAAATGAAAAGGATGTGGTTTTCTATGTCAAATTGAGTATAATCAATTTATGTTTGTTGTTTCTATTTTTTTCTTCTATAGTGTTAGATTTTATTTATATTTTAGACTTTAAATCATGCATAATCTCTTTTAAATTGTCTATAATGTTTTAAGGGGTCATGTTATTTTATGTAATTTTAGGAATGGATACATAAATAATTTGAGCGCAACACCTTAGTTTTATTTTCATTTTAGTTTTATTTCATCTTTATTCTTTTCCTCTTGAAAAAATTCAAAGAGCTGAATTCTAAAATCCTAGAGGTTGCTTCATAGATTTCAATTTTAGTCCCATATCTATAAATCTTCCCATAGGAAATTGTTTTCCAAGAATGAAAGTTTTAGGCATCAATATATCCCTTCTCTGGCATACCCAATGGGACCAATCTACCTAACTAGAATTCAATGTTTATGAGCTAGAGGCCCATTATAAGGTCACTAAAAACACAAAATCTCAAATTACTACTACCACCTTTGGTAGTTATAACTCACCAAAGAAATATAGGGTCCAACATAACACAATAACTACCACAAATAGCTATCCTAGGATCACTAAGACACTTTGTAACATGGAATAGTGGTAGCTCACTCATCCCTTTAGTATCTCTGGCTACATGGGATACTATTCCTACTAATTCCTTGAAATCACTCCCTAAATTCATAGGGGAAGATTTCAAAGGTGCAATAGAACATCTTCAATATGTGTCTAATGTTTCTACCATGCATCATGTCATAGAGCATCACATAGCCTTAATATTACTAGTCACCTCTTTAAAAGGGCAAGTTCTTGAATAGTATCAATCCTTGCCACCCAAATCCATTGCTACCTAGGATGAGCTAGGCAATAGATTATTCAATTGATTCAATGAGAAAGGAGACTAGTCATCTCTCTTTTAGCATCTAATCACTATTAAAAGAGCCCTACAAGAGGAAATCATCAATTTTTATACCATATTTGATAACAACTAGAAAATAATATCAGTAGTTGCTTGACCACTTATGGTTATAGCCATTGTATTTTAACTTAAAGCCTTCAACTTAGACATAGGACTTATGATTCAATCCCTTGGAGGCCAAAAACTTCTAGATGTGTATAAGTTAGTTGTTAGAGTAAAGAATAGTTTGATAGATGCTAGGAAACTCTCCCCATGACTTTTGATGCATATGTTACTAGAACTATCAATTCCACCATAGGATTAAGTCCTAATCACCTCCCAAGCATCTCCTTATATCTATGTATACCTAGTTTCTCAAATGAGCATGTTCACTTCATCTATGCTAGCTACAGAGATGAATGACATGAAGATCATCCTATAAAACTTCTTAAATGAGATTATAAATCTCAAGAAGCATCATGATATGCCCTTGAAGCCCCATTACCAAAATTACCAAGGTGAAAGAGTGTTGTATTAGAATAACTAATACTAGGGAGGGTAGAGGCTGAATCACCAAACATGATCTACAAATCAAATCATCTTGGTTCTTGATATTTTGAGAATGGTCCCACCAAACTCAAATATAGAACTAGTCACTAGCCAATACAACTTGGTAAATGACTAAAATTCATGGTGCTTTTTATGTAATAATGCACATACACCCCAAAATTTCCCAAGAGGTAATCTATGTCAAAAGGTCACCAAACAACAAAGGCAAGGGAATGCACCTGATCTAGCTCCTTATAGATACCATTCCTAAGGTGTTAAAAATGTTATCCTCATTACTCAATTGCAAGTAATGTCCTTAGATCAAGAAGAAGAGATAGCCTTAGAAAATGCACTTTTCTCTTAGATGGAAGGCAAAGATGAAGTTTATACAAATGAGATCCCCATGATGAAAGCCCTGCAAGTTCAATTAGACTACTATACTCAATCCAAAAATAAACCAACCAAAAAACAAGAGTCTTTTACAAGGCCTAATGTGACTTTTGGGAAAAGTTCAGGACCCTAACCATCACCCTTGTCATATCAAAAGTGAAGAAAAATAACATAAGTCAAGATAAAGGACCTCAAAGTCCAAACTCAATGGTTATTTAACATGGTGGAGAAACTAAAGAAGGCTCTAGCCAATTTTTCTCTCTAGGATGTATTATCTATCCCTAAGTAAAAATATCTATTGCAAGAAGCATTGGAAGAATAAGAGAAGCCTATGTAAGGTAACCTAGCTATAGAGCAATCACAAACTAAGGGAAAGGAAATTAGTAGTAATACACAACCCAATGTGCCATCTATGTTCATCATCTCCAAAATAGGGGCAAGTAAAAAAAATCACCCCATTTTATTTAACTTTCATTATGGGGGAAAAGATGTTGCACAATTCTATGATTAATTCTGGTGCCAAAACTATAGTGATGCCCAAATAAATTGTTGATGCACTACAACTTCAATCTGAACCTTTGGATAAAGGGGTAATGTAGTTAGACAAGAAGAAATTTCAAACCATAGGTGTTATAAAGGCCCTTCCCCTAACTTTATATTCTTTTCCTAGTATTATAGTCCTCTAAGAAGTTATGGTAATAGACATCCTGTCAGTCTTTGGGTTATGTTTATCAAGAGATTTCACAGCCAAGATAGGTAGATACTTATCTTAGGATTGGTCTCACTTAATCCTAAAGACCAAATATGGTTTTAAATTGAATGTGTTATCTAAGTTACTACATCTAAAACACATAGTTGATGATGTTATGATAAATTTTGAAGTGATACACACTTCCTTCTCCAAGAAAGAGATGTATTACATAGAAATTCTTAAGGGAGAAAGAGTGATAGACAATAGAAGACTAGAGGAGGAAGTCCTCATTAATAAATTCATTGAGAATGATCTATTTGGAAACTTTGATGCCACTAGCCTTAGGACTTATGTAATCCATGATGAAGATAAATCCATACTTGAATTCAAAGAAAAGAGAAGATCAAAGTAAGAAACCTAAAATTGAGTCTTATTTTTGGACTCTACATTTTGATGGTGTGAAATGTAAGATCAGCTCTATAGTTAGTATCTGATTGGTGTCTCCATATGAAAAAGAGACCCTTAGGTCCTTTTGATTCTAGTTTATCTACATGAATAATGAATCTAAATATGAAGCTCTAGTACATGGCCTCTACCTTGTTGATCACATGGGCATGAATCAGTTAAAGGTGTTTGGAGATTTTGAGCTAGTAGTAAGGCAATTAAGAGGAGTCATAATTGCAGAGAATGTTTACATGAAGTCTTACTACCATTAAATATGGGATTTGACTAGATAATTTGAAGTATTTAATATTAAAACCATCTCTAGATCTATGAATGTAGAGTTAGATATAATGGAAGTAATTGTCTCCTAGTTTGATATAGTAACTAATTTGTTGACCAATGAATAGGTAGTGTGAGTGATTATGAGACTCACTACCTAAATAATGATTAAAATTGGTAGGTATTTGAAAGTGATTCTCAAATTATCATATTTTTTAAATAGCCATTTGAGTTTGTAGAGAAGTTGTAGCCAAAGATTGAAGAAGCATACAAAGATCAAATCATATAATTGAAGTCTAATAAAATACCAAAGGGATTGATCACTGTAGAGAATATTTTTTATTTTGATGATGCAAGGAATGACAAAAGGAAATTTTTCATAAACCAAAGTGACTACTATGATCTTGATGTAGGAGATGGAAGAAAATTGAAGGCGGGGGAAAAAGTTTTTGAAAAGGATAAGGATTAAATGGTATCCTTCTATATTAAATATAAAGGGGTTATAGCTTGGACCTATGATGATTTTAAATGGTATGAATGTAAGGTGATCCAACACACCATAGATATAATTGAAGGATCCAAACTATTCTAACAAAATCAAAGGATATTAAACCCAAAAATTGAGTCTCTCATGGCTTAGGAAGTGAAGAAATTTACCGACTCAAGGATTATATAACCAATCAAGCATTCAAATTGGGTATATAAGAAAGAAGAATGGGGAAATCAAATTATCTATAGACTTTAGGGACCTAAAAAATCATCTATGAAATATCATTATCCCCTTCCTTTAATGGAATAGATCCTCCAAATAGTAGTGGGCACAAAAATATTCTCTCTACTGGATGGGTTCTCAAGTTATACCAAGTATGGGTTAATGAGGAGGATCAACATAAAACCACTTTCACTACAAAGTGGGGAAGCTTCATATATACGAAGATGAATTTTGGATTCTCTAATGTAGGAGATACTTTCTAGTGGGTCATGGATATAGATTTTAATGGTTTGATTAAAAAAATCATCCTCGTCTATCTAGATGATTTGATAGTGTTCTCTAAGAAGAAAGAAGACCATTTTGATCATTTGGAGAAGATTTTTCAAAAGTGTCAAGAGTTTGAGGTATCCCTTAACCCCAAAAAATACATTTTTGGCATCTTAAAAAGTAAGTTTCTAGGGTACATGGTATCTAAATAAGGCATCTCTATTAATCTATATAGAGTGAAGGCCATAAGGGACTTAACCTTACTAGTTAACAAGAAAGGAATCTAATCCTTCTTAGGGAAGATCAACTTCATTATCCAATTCATATCTAACTTTTTGAGGTTGGTAAGGCCAATTACATTAATGATAAAGAAATACCAAGTTTTCAAATGGAATATTAAAGGAAGAATGGCATTTGAAAAAATTAAGGAGGCAATGTCCACCACTCTCATTCTAGTCAATCCTGACTTATCTAAATATTTTGTCATGTATGTTTATGGGAACAAAACATAGCTTGGTGACTGTGCTAACTCAGAAATAAGATGAAAATAAAGAAGAGCATCTTATTACATTATATTTAACAACCCTAGGTATATGAGACTAAATATAATTTCATTGAGAAACAAACCTTCACCATAGTTAAAGGTCTCAAGAAGTTCAAATGCGTAGTGGTAAGGAACAAATCATGATATATGTGGTGTATTTTAGTGTCAAAGATTACATAATGGACGGAGAAATCATAGAGAAAAGATCTAATTTAATCATTAAGATATTGGAATATGACATTTAAGTTAAATTAAATAAGGTGATCCAAGGGAAATGACTTTACAGATATTTGGCCCAATGCATGGATGCCTCAACAAATGAGCAGGATACATCAAAAATGGTTTTAATAAGTTAGTATGAAACTAATGGGTCCTAGGTTGATGATAGAACCTAATTTATACAAAATGTCCAATATCTAGATAGCCTCCCCACACATAAAAATAGATTAAATAACTTTCAAGGATCTATTTACATGCTAGTCCAAGGGGTCATTTTCAAAAAAAAATTGATGGGGAGTTACTCTGATGTGTTAACAACCATCAATCCCAAAAAATCCTACAAGATATGCATTTTACCCCTCCAAGTGGACATTTTTTAATCAAAAATTACCTCAACTAAAATCTTACACACTAGATACTATTGGTTGAACATGTTTTTAGATTGCCATCAGGCGGTGAAGAAATGCTAGCAATGCCAACTTTTTGTAGGAAAGTGAAAGAATTCATCCATGCTAATGAAACTGATTGTGATTGATGAAGCTTTTATGTAGTGGGGATTAAATTTAATTAGGATGATCAATACCATGTCTTGTATGGGCCATAAATACATACTCATGGCCACATACTACTTCATTATATGGATTGAAACAACCCCTTTAAAAGAGGCAACTAAAAATGTGATCCTCAACTTCTTGGAGGAATTAGTATCAAGGTTCAACCCTATTAGAAAAATCATATCCAATAATGCAAAGGCCTTCCTTAGATCTCAAGAATGGAATTTTCCTTAAAATTTTATCTAATTACTAACCCCAAGGGAATGGGTTGGCTGAACTGACCAATAAGAACCTCACAATGTTAATCAAGAGGATGGGCACTGAATGAAAAATGGAGTGGCATAGTCATATAAATACAACTCTATGGGTTAACTAAATCACTCATAATAAAATTCTAAAAATGTGTCCATATGAATTAGTATATGAGAAAGAAGTGGTCATGCCCATCTCGATGGAAATTCTTACTTTACAATTATTTTAAACTATCAAGATAATAAAAAAAGAGTAATGGATGTTAGGCTAGCAAAATTTATTCATCTTAAATAAGAAAGAGAATAAACCAATGATGCTAAGATCATTCTATAGTAGGTAGTTAAGATATGGTTTGATAAGAAGGTATCCAACCCAAGTTTCAATATGAGAGACTTGGTTCTGAAGTATGATAAAAGGGACGTGAAGCTATGTCAACACACGAAGTTTGATTCCCTATAGAGAGGACCATTTTTCATCAATATTAATAGGTAGGGAAATGTGTTTTATTTAGAATATGAAGAAGGCAATGCCTTAGGGATTCTGGTTAATGAAATCCACTTGAAGAACTTTAATTGATCTATCAGCTTCACCTTGTATAAATTTAGTTAGTTTCCCTCTTTTTTTGTTGTTTTCTTTTGAAAATTAGTGTAGTTGGCACAATTTATTGTTGTATTTTTTCCAAGTGTCCATGCTTTGACTCCCCTCATTTTGAATCCTCTCTAATAGATGGTTATCTACCCCACTCCCCCTACAATTAATTTTTAGGCACCTCTAATTACACAATCCCCCATAAAGATCATCATAAATATTTTATGAGTGGATCCTCAAGTGTGTATTCTACCCTTCTAATTTATGGATACCCAAATTCAAAAAGTTTTTATGATGATTGATGTATGAGTGTTAGCCTATAAATATCCCTCTCTTAATTGAATAAAACATTTAAACACCTTAAGAATTTTGAGAGAACTGATCTGAGTAGAGAATCTTGAGTGGAGAATTGTGCTAAGAATTATGAGAAAAAGATAGTATCAAGTGTTCCCCAAAGGATATTTTAGGAAAATTACAAGATGGAACATTTTGGGTCCTTGTTCAATGGTAGACATCCTAGGAAAAAAAGATATCATGATTCAAGTGGTCACATAGACATTCCACCATAATTTACAAGAAGTAAATCATATTATTCTATCCTTGCACAACTAAAGCCCATGGTACTAATGTGAAGAATGTCACCAAGGTAAATTAAAGGGACCTCACACTGGTCCTCAAATTTACAGATGGGATATTTGATCTCAAATTTACTAAAAATATAAAGATCCTAAGGGAGGGTGCTCACACCCACATGATCACAAAGCTTCAAAATAATGACTTTGAGTCATTTAGATTCAATAAATGGAGCTATACCTTGGATCAATACATGGTACCTCTCATGCACCCATGCCCATAGATCATTGATTTATATGAATAAATATACAATGCCAATACTAACATTGTCATAGGAAACCACCTAAATGTGGTAATTAGTGTCAATGAAATGAGGGAGATGCTCTAGTTCCCTAGTGATTCTAGTATAGAAATATATGATATGGAGAGCTTATAGAATGTATGGGACACTCATGTCCAAAATCTAAAGTTTTTGACCTGAGCTCTCTACAACAATTACATGAAAGTGTTATCTTTTCCCATCATTCTCTTGAGATTTATAAAAAAAACATGAAATATGACCTATCTATGTTGGTGTTCATATTTAAAATGTACTCAAACATTAATGTCTATGATTTCTAATTAGGTGTAGTCTTCCACTTGAAGATAGTGAGTAAGGAGAGGGCCTAAGAAATGGACATCATAGAAACCATTACTAACACCATTCATAATCAATTGGTAAATGTTTGGCCAAAAATACCTTTAGGAATTACTCCTTCCTTCACTTGATCTTGTACCAAAGCTACTAGTTCTCTTCATTATACTTCACCATCAATGCATCTAATATGAGAACTTATCCCCATACAATTATCCCCATATCTGCACAGACCCACATCCTTTCAACCATACATGATTATCATAAATTTACAGAGTGTTTACTATCTTTGGTCCTCATTAACCTTAGTCAAGAATCCATTACCTTTTAAATGATAGATCACCAAAGAGTGTGGCTCACAAGTTGAAAAATTCTAACTAACTAGTTCTTTGTATCCCATTTTACATTCATCAGGGTCACAGATTTAAGGAGGAGATATTCTGGCTCCCACACATGCTCGTAGATAGGACCTTAGACCTAGATCTAGCCCATCAACTTAATGTGGTGGATTCATTATATAGTGTGGACCAAAATAAGAGTTCCCTTTATGACATACCCTTTTCAAAAGGAGGAATTACAATTATGAGGAAGTTATAAGAGCATCTACTTATGCTCAAATTACTAAATCTTGGCCTAGACCAAATCAATAATTAGTGGAATTATGACCTAATTGGCCACATAGACACTCTCAAGATGACCACCCCCTTCAATCATGATCCCTAGTTGTACTTTGATGAATGGAAGTTTCCAATGGAGTATGACATTAAGCACTATGTCCATATATCCAATATCCCCTCAAACACCCACTAGTTGTGGGAGTCTTTCTACAAACTAGTCCAAGATTTTGATCTTATGAAGCTCATGACAAAAGGTATAAGAGCCTAGATCATCCATAAGGGATGGATTACATAAAAAATGAAAGCTTATTGGAAATATAGGTAGTAAATTGGCCAAATGGATCTCAATTTTGAATATCTAAATTCTGATGAGAAATTTGAGAACTTTTGGGATGGGCACCATGAGGAAGAAATTTGGTTATAGGAAGAGGTTTTAATTGAATAAGAATAAGAATATTCCCCCTTGGTGATAGAGGAATATTATTTTGTTGTTCATATGCATACGTCATGGCCCCCTCTTCTTTATGTAACTCCCAAATAGTAGGGGTTGGACACTCCAAGGTAGCTAATGGATGGGCCATCTCAGCCTGACTCCATGGTGCAAGCTTCCATACTTCCTCCTAAACCCAAGTAGAAGAAGGTATAATTTTTTCACCCTCTCGTTTACAATTTTTCTTCATTCTTTTCTTCATCTTCACCTTCCACTATTTCCACTACATTTTCCCTATTTCCATTGCTCAACCAATCACCATACTTGCATTGATTTTCACTCATTCAGCTTCATCCTCCACAAGTACATCCATCTTGGTGCAATCACCTACCACCCCTCTCTATGGCCTCCCTCCTTTTTAGAATTATACATTAACAATTTACTTTCTCATCCCTAAAATAATAGTTTCTACTACTTCACAATAGTAAGTGACCATTCCTTTTGAATTACCACAAGGATCCACCTTCATGGGGAAATTAATTTAGTCATAAGATTAGTTACACTAATAGTTGGAGATTTCAAGAAAATATCAAGAATATTGGGTAGAAAAGAGAACAGAAAAAGTGGTTAAGGCTTCAGTGGTACCTTACATGTGGTCATTCTTTGACCCCATAAAGCAATCTTGATGATTTCACATATGACATCGATAATAATCAAGACCCAAGAATAGATGTAGTTGGGGGATCACTCAATACACACCATTGACCTTAACCTCATCTAGGTTATGCCACATAATAGGGATAAAATAATAGATGAGACCCATAAGTTTATCACAATGGACTACCTCAATGTAGGTTGTCGATTAGAAAAGAAGGAACATGAACTCACAAGAGTTAAGGCCACCATCAACCACCTCAATGTAAACACCAAGGCCAAAGACATAGAGCTCAAAAATATGTAGTCTAACCTATATAACCACATCACCTTTGAGAGAATCTAATCAAAATCCAATCAAATAATCCAACTATAAATTCAAGTAGTAGAGCTAAAGGCCAAAATAGATGGCATAAAAAAGAAGAAGTAGGCCATAGAGAATATGTTGCAAGAAAATGAAGTAGATCTTGTGCAGACCTATAAGAGTCTCTTGAACTCTATAAGTGTATAAAAACATATGTAGAAATATATTCAATAAGAGTCCTTGACCAAGGACTAAAAAATCTAGTAGTTAAAGAATGACCTTAACACCCACTCCTAGACCATAGACATCCTCCCAATGATCCATCAATTATATGTTTCATATTAGGAGATAATAAATAATATAGCCTTGATCTTGAAGCTAGTGTTTGGGTGCATTGTGGAATCATAGTGATTAAGCACACAAGTGAACATGTCAATGGATTAGGTCCTTACCTTCATATCCCCTAAGGTCCAAGATTCATAGCTCCTAGTCTAAAAGTTGTATAACATAATGAATGGGATTCTCTAGGCATTAGAGGTGGTCAATAAAAGATAGGTGATAGTCAAGGTTAATGAGTTCATAAGCTACAACAAAGTTATAATGAAATGTAAGGCATTTTTTAATACCTTAGAGCAAGTGGTCTAGGATATGAAGGGACACATTGAGCAATGGGTCTAGTTAGGACTCCCCTCCCATTTCCTCATAGATAATATGGTTCTTACATAGGAAAAAATAAAAGAGATGATGATCATAAATCAAAATGACCAGACCTCTTTTACAACCTTGAGTGAAGCACCAAACATTTAAGAAGTGGAGACCATTTTACAACCTCTTGCCTAGCTCAAGTTTTAGATGTGAGTAATTTTTTAGGGACTAAGCAACATATCCTTCAAGGAGATAATTAATTTGGATAAAGCCTTCAAGGCTCTAAAAAAAAGAATCACCCCATTGGGGAAGAGTTGATGCCTTTGAAGGTGGTTATTCAAAAGTTGTAAGTTTTACAAGCCTCACCCTTTTTATAGTTTTTCTTTGAATGGTGTGAGAAACCAAATATTTTGGGTTCTTTCATCTATAGGTAGGTTCCCCTAAAATTTTCTAGGAATGATGAATCAAATCCATGTTTTGAATATTTTGGGGTTAGCTTTTAATCATGGATGTTCTTAGTGAGTTGGGTAGACTAGTATCAACCTCATCTTTTTAGGGTTCCCTTTTTTTATTTTTGTCTAAGTCTCAGCTCCTGCTAGTGCATGTGGTTCCCTCATGCTCATTCTCTACACAAGATTTCTCAACTTCCCTATGAGTAACACTAGCTAACCACGTGGCATCATAACGCTCCTCAAGAGTGAAGGGTTATTTTGTCAAAGTTTTAAGGTGCATCATTAGCTAATGAAATAATAATTAGGGCCCACTATACAAATATAATGAGAAGGAATGATAAGGAAGAAAACCTTCCACATGGCACCATAATGATTATCCAAGGCAAAGCTTTTTCTATTAGAGTTTTAAGTTGTGCCATTAGCCAAGGGAAGTGAGCCCCATTTCTAATAAAAATTCAAGATATAGTTTGGAGAGAGACGCACATCACCATAACACTTGCATCATGGGAATCATGTGGCATCAAAGTTGTTTCATATCCAAGATTTGAATACTATATACACTCATGAGCTAAAGCTCCCCCCTTTCAGTTGTAATGGCCTCATTATGAGTGCGAGTGTTAAGTTCCAGCTATCATTTACTCATGAGGTTATTGTTCCTATATATTAGGTATTTATTTTATTAGGGGAGAGCTAGATAATATAGTTTTATTTTTACTATTGTTATCAGAGAGAAACCATTATAATTTATTTAGTTTTTAATAGTAATAGAAGTATTTTTTTTAATTTCAAGACCTTAGCAGGTGCCCCTCATGAGAAGGATTGAATATTTTATACTATGCCTTTGGTACTTTTGTATTTTGTTCTCTACCTAAAAATGAAGAGGATGTGGTGTTCTATGTCAAATTAAGTAGAATCAATTATTGTTTATTGTTTCTATTTTATGCTTCTATAGTGTTGGCTTTTAATTATATTACAAACTTTAAATCATGCATAAGCTCTTTTAAAATTTTTGTAATGTTTTAAGGGTTAAATATATTTTATGAAATTTTAGGAATGGATAAATAATTTTTTTTGGCACATTGCCTTAGATAGTTTTATTTTTATTTTACTTGCATTTCCTCTTTACTCTTTTCCTCCCCAATTAATTCAAAGAGCCAACTTCTATAATCCCAGAGGTTACTTCACAAATCATAATTTTAGTCCCACATATGTAAAGCTTTCCATTGGAAATTATTTTTTGAAAATGAAAATTTTAGGCATCAACAGGTTCTATAAATACCATTGATGATTTTGAATCTGTTTCCATATGTATACTAACAATTTTATCACTATGAAAAAGTTCTAGCTTTTATAGGCCATAACTTTGGCATACATACCCAGATTGAGATTTTTTTTTTAAACACACTAATTTTTGAAATGAATCCAATTATGTAATCATTTTTAAGTTTATGGAATATTTTTATAAACTTTTATTCTTTTTCCCATAACATAATTTTGTTATCCCTTCAATTGACATAGTGAAATCATATATTGTATTGAATGTTGAGAGAGTCAACCAACTTGATTATAACCAGTATATATATGAAATTCATCCTTATTTAATGTGATTTATTTTAGAGTGGGACACACTTGAGGATAAATAACTAGATAGGATCAAATTCATGATGATAAAGATATATGGAGTAGTGAAATCATGAACGCATGAGAGGAAAAAAATTCACAATGTGAAAAAGCATTCAAATGCAATAACATTCTTGGTTTGTTAGACAAAAGTACATAGGAATGGTATATATATAGGTGGAAGATAGTCATGTCCCCACATCCTCATGAATGTGGTATTATCTTCCCTAATGACCCTTATTAAACACCTAAGTGACACTTAATCAAGCTAGATAGACCATATAGGTAAAATAACATGGCGGTAAAAATATTACACAAACACACCCATTTTAAGTGTAGCTTAGGTGGGTATAAGAATTGGGTCCCAAAAATTAGGCCTTATGAAGTAACCAAGTTCATATTAGTCTCTAATAAATTATAAAAAGGAGAAAAATCATACGAAAAAATTCCCTAAAAAGATAGAAAATAAGAAGAGTGGGATAATAATACCCACTAGAAGTTATAACTACATGTAGCCATCTCGTATCCTAAAAAATAAGGTAAATGTTTTCCTCCATAAAGAAGAGAGAAGGTAAGCATAAAATGGTTCATGGTGATTGCTATAGTAGGTCCCTCTGTAGAAAATGATGTCTCTTCCTTTCAAAAGAAAGAGACCCCAATCTATTTAACTACTAAATTCCAACTCAAGTGGAATGTAGGTAGGAATAATGATGTAAATCTCTAGAAAATAATGTAATGTATCCAAGATTATTCTCAAATGTTCCAACCTCTAATCAAGAAAACCATGCCTAAGTATATAATATGGTAATAATGAAGCATGAAATGAAGGAGGGAGAGCAGGAGGGTTTATAAGTACCCTTATTATATCTAGAGAAGAAGATGAAACTCTAATAGATTTGTCATCAAAGAGAAGACAAATATCCTAAATGTTATCATCTAGATATAAAATGTGAGACCCTACAAAAAAATAAAAGATGTCTAGTATGAAAATGTCCTAAAAAGGTGAATCTATAAGACATGTAATCTTGCTACAAAGAATCATTGGAAGATCTTGAAGGAGTAATTATAAACTATATTATAGTAACATGGGAAGGTGGAATCTTAGTGCATATCATGTGAATACACTACACATCCCATAAAATACCCTATTGTAAAGAAAACATATGTGATGGATATATAAGAACAACATTCTATATAATAAAAAATGTGGATTCTTTAATATGATAGCTAAGGTCTAGCATTATCTTGTCCTATATTGGTGGATCAATATAAGTAAGATCATTGTCCATCAAGAATGTGTCATCACAATAAATATAATTATTATGAGGAGGAGTGATATAAAATTTAGTAGGATCTCCAAAAAGAGTTTGAAGAGTGATCCAAATAGTGGAGGGATACTCTATATGATCCACATGGTGGTGTATATCCTATGAAACATGCATCAGCAAGTGACCATAAACACAGTCATAAGAGTTATCCCTATCATTATATTGAGTTGGGTGAATGTGAGGAGGAACATGTCCATATAGAAATAGAATAAGGTAATGTTCTCTGAGCAAATATTATATGTGCATATTTTATGAAGCATAGTTTATATTTATAATAAGAACCACTAGAGTAAAATCAATTGTACTCATCTAATACCTCTCAAGGTGAGTCAACATGACCATAATTAACCATGCACACTAAATGTGATTGATGATGGACTCAACAAAAAATATGTCTAAGTGAATAATATATATAATGGTCACCAAATTACCTTAATATTACATAGGTTGGCACTTTATATTTGAGTGCATACATAATCAAGACATTTAAGTGTGTATAAAATCAACACATATATAGAAGAAACACAAGATAGAAAAAGATAAGAATAAATTCAACCCCCATAAAACTATAGAGGATCATTTTACAAGGCTCAATAATAACATAAATGTGTAGAGCTCAAAACAAATTGCACTTTTAAAAAATAGATCTTAAAAAGGAACTATATGCTAAAACTTATATGACTTTGAAATTGTTATAAAAACTTCATCTTGTAAAAATAAAATTTTAGTCTTGAAAATTTTTTGACTCAAATTTTCATGGAAAAATTAATCCCCCCTTGGGTTGGTTGTGACTAAGGTATTAAATTCTCATGGGACCAAGGGCTAAGGGTGAGGATGGGTGCTTTCACTCTTAATTTATTTGATTGATGTAGGAATAATGTCATCTCAAAAATGCCTTCACATTTCCCATGAATAGTGTTGAAATTAAATTTATTAAATTTTTCATGCTCTCACAAGTCATAAAATCCACCCATGGTATTGTGGATTTACATGACTGAGTTCATTCATTGGATGTCACAGGGTAGAAAGTGATGGAAATCTAGGTCACATGAATAAGTCTAGTGTAAATCTAACTCAAATTTGGGTATAATATATCTGATCTAAAATTTCATATTCAAAACATCCATGAGTCAAATAAATAATGGGAACCACACTAACCCAACATGTTTCTCAAAAATGTGAAAATCCACATCATAGGATCTCACAAGAGTAGTATAGAGGCCATAAACTATATGTGCTAAAGAAAATATGCCATTTTATTTTAGAGGTAAAACACAAATGTATGTATAATGAAAAAAAAAACTAAAAACCCTGCCAAAATGCTAAACCCACACATAAAAGCTCATATTTAAAAAAATTAGCAAGCTTTCTGTTGACAATTTTGCCACCATTAGTCAAAGTTACTTATGTGTAAGTTTTAAATAAGATTCCTTTCATGGATTTAAGATTTTAAAATGTCTCAAAAAAATCATACAAAATTCATCAGCAAAAAATATTCTCAATAACATCTCACATATCCAAATTTTGATAGAGCTTTCTTTTATTCCTCTAACTAGCTACTACTTATAAGCTAGTGAAGGAAATTTTCAAATACTCAATATAAGAAGGTGAAGAAGAGTTGGTAAAAATATTATTAGGGGGAATTTTTTGACCCTATTAAATCAATATTTAATGAATTGGTTTTAGGTTACAGTATCTTAACTTTATGAATAAGCATTAATAAGAACAAGTGTTCTAAAATCCTTATTAAACCCCAATGTCTTAGTTTTAGGAGATATAATTGCATTTTTGAGTTCCTTGTTGAAAAATAAATTTTATGTGAGATTTTATAGGAAATAAATTAACTTATTAAACATTAATCAATAAAAATTTTGAGGTAAAAAAATAATAAAGGAAAAGGTAAGCACATAAAATGGTTGTAATATAGATAGTGGTTGTTAATTTTCCTAATTAAAAAACAATTAGGTATTTAGGACTCATAAAAATCAATAAAATTGCAAAAATCAAACCTACATGCATTCAAAAATGAATTTCTGCAAGCTAGTCGACAGCAAAAAGTGTATATTTTGAGTTTTATTAAATAAAATCTTGTGAAATTTGACATGAAAGTATATTTTTACTTATTTTAATGTTGAAAATTAATTTCATGCTCATAATATACATAAGGAGAGATAAAATTCAAAAATATGGGTTGCCCTTTTTTGCCTAAATTTAGAAAAGGTCAAGTCAATAGCAAGAGTCTTTAGTTAGCCCTAGAAAAGTGGAGTTCAAACATGAAAAAGTAGATAATTTGATTTCAAGTATTGGTTAATATTTTAGGGCTTATTTTCAAATAATATAAATATTATAATATCAACACAAAACATCTCTCCCAATGATCCAAAACTCTAAAGCTTTGGTTGAAAGATAATTCAAGAAATAAGAACAAAACAATTCAATTAATGTTATCTCTGATAAGAGATGTTTTATTGATCAAAATTGCAGACCCAAACATATGCTTATCTCTGAGAAGAGATGTCTAATTTCCATTTTGGGTTACATCTTAATTTATACATGTTTTGAAGGTGTGGGGAGGATGTGGAAGGTCACCAATATCGAGGGAGGTGAATTGGTTTAACTTCCATGATTTACAACAATACAGAATTCGAGGAATTACTATTTTTAGTAGATTACTATTTTTAGACTACACTATTAAAATTGAAATTTGGGACACTTTTGTTGGGTTTTAAGGGGTCAAAATTAATCAAGAATATCTCATTTCCATCTCATGATGTTCCCCTCATTATTAGCTTTTCAACGGTTTAAACGGTGAGTCAATTGGAGCTACGGTGCAAAAGTTATGGCTCTTGGAAGTTTCATCATCAATTGGGGTGGACCCATCACCCGAATTGTCATCTGAATTGTTGTCTGGATCACCTACTGCACGCCCCTTTGGGGTAAATTTATAAAGTCAATATGCATGTAGGTTGTAAATCAAGATAAGTGAAGTCAAACTCCAAGTTGCAAGTCAAGAAGATCAAATTAAATCTCCAATATACATATAAATTTAATTTAATTAAAAATTCAAGATGCATGAAAGATCAAAATGATTTAATGTATGATCAAATTTTAATACAAGTTTCAAGTTCAAGAGGAGTTAACTAAAGATCTATTTAAGACTAAAGACTTTCAAATCATGTAAGAGACCTTTGAATTTTAAAGAACTTAGACATGCTTATCTATATAATTACTATGCCATATTACAAGGTAAATAATTTTAATACTCTTAAAATGCTACGTTTTAATTTATGAAGTGTTTTTAAAAGTTTGAATTTTTAATTCAAGGTTGAGTTGGTAGTGGAGTTGAAGCATGAGTGAACTAGGACTAGCAGGGACTCATATAAAGCTTATTTTATTATCTCTCTCTTATTAATTTATATATGTACATTAATTTTTTATTTATTTTTGGGAGATTATGATTTTAATTTACTAAAACTTTTTCAGAATTTTTTACTACCTCACCTTTGAAGTAATAAAGAGCTAAATGTTTCTTCCATCTTCAAGGTGTTCATGAAGTGTGTTCTTAATATTAATTGATGTAAATTAGCAAATGAATATTTTTTCTATGTTTATATATGAATATATTACCTTTATTAAAATAATGAGAATTATTACAATTCATATAAAGTATCTAAGTCTAATTTATACCTAATCTGGTATTGGGAGAAGAATTCAGATTGTAAAGCTGCGTAAGATATTTATCTAATATTCATACATTATGTACTCATTTTATCATATATAAGTCTATTTTGTCCTATCTGTATGACTTGTAACAGGTTATAATATGAAAAGGCTCCATTTTTGGCACTAATCATGAAAAGAAGATGAATAGTCATAGATTGGAAGCATCTATATATACTTGTGTCTATAAGAAGAATATACTTCCACTTTTGAAAAGATCAATAGAGACTTATCTAGTTATGGTTAATTATGTGTTTCATTAATTTTTTCCATTCATGTGATCTCATGTATAATGCTTGAGTACTTTCCATCTAATTTAACCCAAATACTCTATTTATGTTGATGAATCCCTAGTTGTTTTTACATTCTACTTAATGCATGATAATTCATACTTGCTATGCTTCTATTTTCTAACCTTTTGTATGAATATGATACACTATCCTACTCACTAAAGTATATCCTATATTTACTCATGCTTTGAAAGTTCTAATGATTTAGAGACCTCTATTAAAAATGGTGTGGTGGGTGTGGAAACACTCCTTCTAGAGGAAATTATGATAAGATGGCTACCAGGATAGAGGGACATTGAAGCATGGTTAGACCATCGAGTATGTATTTTTCTAGAATAAGAATCAAAATGAGCTAGTCTTTCCATATAGGAACCATTTAAGAGCATATTTATGGAGAGATTTACAAAAAAAAATTCTTTGAGTTGCTTGAATTTATATCTAATTGGCTAGCATAGTTAGAATATTATTGTTTTAACCCAAAAATGGAAGAAACAATAATCTAGACTCAAGAAAAGATACACCGATTATAGAAATTAGAAACTAACTAGATAAGAGAAATAGAATATTGGGTTGTTAATACTATAGATGGATATATAACTAAGTTAGAAGTATAAGGACACATAGATTTCAAAGCTACAAAGGAATTGTTTGTTAGAGGAATTTGAGAGAAATTTTTATAGACAACCTCTCCTTATGAATATGTTGGTTGAGGATAAGGCCATGGTGCCTACTATAGCCAATATGGATTAGTCACTTCATGCATATGGGGATGTGTCTGATATGATAGTGAATGATGATTATATGATTAAATAAGGCTTGAAATTGAATCTAGACTAGAAACATGAGAAATTAAGATTCAAAATAAAAGTTTGCATTCAGAATGTGAGCTACAATAATATAATAGATGGAGTAAACAAAAAAAATACCCAAGTAGCTACAAGTAGAGCTAAGAACAATAGTAAAATAGATGATGAATAGGTAATGATATATGATGAGAAAGATGAAAGATATGAAGAATGAATGATAAATAAAGAATATTATGAATGCCGACATAAAGAAAGAAGTGACAAAGAATGAGAGGAAGAAGAAATGTTTGAAGAAGAAGGCAAGAATAGTGTACAAATAGAAAAGTTAGATGATATATGTAGTGCACAACTATAATAATGGGTATTATCAGATGAGGGACATGATTAATTAAGTAAAGAAGAAAAACACAATCATAGAATAATATTATGTTCTAGTAGATAAGAAGTCATAGGAAATAATCATTCACTAGAATAACACACATCATCACAACCCAATTTATTATATTCTAATAGAATTTTTCAACTAGAGAGACAGGAGAATAGTAATTGGGAAGGTCCATTTTTATAAAAAAATGCATTTTTGGGTATTGAATTGAAAAAACATAAATATAAAAGGCTTTAAAGGCCATAGGGCTTATTGAAAACAAGCAAAGAAAAGAAGGAAACATAGAAAAATAGAGTGCACAAGTTGACTTTCATAGTGCACAAAGAAATCTTCATAGTAAGTAAGTAGGATCACATAAAATGTAGCCTCCTCTTATAATAATTAAATAATAGATCCCATAGATACTATTTTATACAATGGGTGTTGTAGGAGCATTTATAAATATGTTGATATATGATGAGTCTATGGACCCTGAATAGTACTTACTAACTTATGAAATGAGATGGAAAGCTAAGGGCATTATTGATGAAGCTATCAAAAAGTGTGAGTTAGTATGGGCACTAATCAAAATATCACTTGAGTTTATGTACCAAATATAAATTTAGTAGGCAAGTCTAAAATAGGTTAAGGAAAGTCTTGTTGTGGAGTTCAAGATAAAGAAATGTACCAATCATACTATCCAAAATTTAAAGAAAATAAGGCATAAATTAGGAGAATCAATCTAAAATTATGATCATAGGTTCTCTAATGTTATGAATAAGGTGTAATTTACCTTAACAAACAAAGATAAATCTATGTGGTTTATCAAAGGATTGCATTTCAGAATCAGATTTGCTACTACATAAACTCAATATGCCACTAAAGTGGATGCTAGAGTTGTTTCCCTATGAGTGGAGCAAATTAAAGACTATGGGGAAGTTTGTATCATAAGTTCTAAGATTGAAAATACATTACAAGATTTTATGAAGAGGATGGAGAAATATCATGAGGTAGTTAAACCTAAATTAAATATATAATATATAGAGTGTGGGAAATAAGGACATCAAAGTAATGATTATCCTAAGATCAAGATAGTTTTATGTGATTTTTTCAATTAGTAGGGCACACAATAATGTAGTGCCCATTTCCTGTAATGATATGTCAAGAACCCAAAGAATTTATATTATAATTTATATAAGTCACACAATCATGATGATAAGAACTATATAAATTTGTAGGATCTCAAAGAGGACATCGACAAAAATGTATTCGATGTCACTATGTATCAAGTGTCCTTGATGAAATAAACACTTCTAGGCCCAGAGGTCAATAAATGTTGTGTGACCCAAGTAGGACCACAATGGATTCTTATTTCACCATAGTAATAGTCTCAAAATATATCCAATTAGACCCTTCTTTTTCCAAGTTGGACACCTCTATCACCAAAATACTAGTATGCAACACCCTAGAATCCATTTATGATGAAGAAATACCAAACTAATTAGACCCCACTAGTTTTAGAATAGCAATATTGGATTGGAGATAATACCTGGTAGCATCAAGATTATAATACAATACAACAAGGAGGGTATAGAGGAGGTTGTTAGTTTAATATAAGAGGATTTAGGGGTGGATACAAAGGAGGTTACAAGGTGGTAGAGTAAATAAATATCAATTCCCTCCTACACAATTCTATTTGTGTAGAGAATACAATCATGTGCAATGCAATTGCCCTTTGAATCCTAAAAGACCATCTTACTATGCATATTGTACAATATATGACAAACATGAGAAAGAAGATTGTCTTATCTTGGAAAAGCAATGAAATTTTAAGGCCATTAGGAATGTTAATATGGCTAATGCTAATAATACATGACACTAGCATGAATAAAGAGGTTTGATTCTTCTTGAAATGCCTTGGGACCAGGGAATCCAAAAAAAAAAGGACAAATACCCAAACCCAACTATAGAAAAGGGGATCGTGTATGAAGCTACACAGATGTTGGAAAATATTCAACATAAAAACATTAATATAGGAGATGTCATAGCCATAGATTCCCAAAAGTATGAATAGATCATGTGCATTATGCATTAGGATGGATTTGTTATTATGTTGAGGGATTTATTGAAAATTTTAAGCACACTATGAAATGAAGACATCTCTCAGAACATCAAAAAATTAATACACAATCTACTAGAGTGTGTGAAACAAGGACAATAGAAGAAAGAAAATCTTGTTTGGTATGCCAAAACAAAGAAGCCATGGGATGTAGATGTATGAATCAACATTGAGGTTACAAGATATGAAATTCTAAATGTTATCTTTAATTTTGGCACCACAGTCAACATGATTCCTAGATCTACATGGGAGGCTATTGGATGGTTGGTTCTAAATTATAACATAATAACTCTAAGCTTAGAATATTATGAAAGAGTTGATCCCATTATAATATTTTAAGATGTTAAGGTCAAAGTCACTAATCTAACCCTGTAAAGTGACTTCAAAGTCATAGATATGAAGACATCAGTAGCACATTACCCTATGTTGATTGGTAATAAATGGGAATATGATGGTGAGATGACTAAATATTATGTAAAATCAACTAGAGGCACATCAAGGAGATAAGGTTGTTTGCATTCATTTTATTATGATGCACAAAGCCTACATCATTTTGACTAAACTAGACTCTCCTTATGTTGCACCAAAAAATAGATGGATTAAGGTAAACTATAAAGAGAACCCAAAATCTTTGTACACAACCAAGTGTAACTTTTATATGAGCATACTAAACCTTAGGTACAATATTTACTCAATAGTTGAAGACATATGAACAATATAAGCCTAAACTAGTAGTTATTCAACCATTGGACACCCCATTTGTTATAAAAAATTATGTGTCCATGTTTGATAAATCCCCTACTCATTCAAAATTTGATTTTCTCTATAAAGTAGATGATCATATGAAAGATTATATAGAGATATCTAGAGAAGTAAATTTATCTTAAGAAATATCTTTGTCTACCAGTGGAGGCTCAAACATGCATCTACTTAATTGGGTTCATTGTGATCATGAAATTTGACCTATGAGAATGGTCTGTTCACATGAGAGATAACTTCTTATGTACTATGCGACTGAGGATTTTAGTCAATTAATTTTGCACCTACAAGTTTATATCCCTACCATTAGTTAATGTTTTAGTAATTTGAATTATGCTTTGAAGGATTTGAAGCAACATGGTGGGTAATTCATATAAATAATCATCTCAAATGGGATGATGCATGTAAACTCATGATTAGTAGGTTCCAACTACTGCATGCCATCAAAATCAATTAGCCTTTATTTCAAGAAGGTGAGTGGCCTAAAATACATATTCATAAATGTGTTGAAGTCTAGACTAAATAATGTGTGCCCTTAAAATATTGGGTTCACATATTTCATTATACACTGGCTCCTTTACCATCAACATGGTATATACATCAATAATGTAGGAAGGTAATAAAGTATTGGGCATAGGTACAGAGTGAATTCATTTACATTTTTGTTTTTGAAGATGAGAACCCTTTGATTCAAAATGCATTAATCAAAATCAAACATTTCCTATGCCTTGGGTGCGTAAAAGATTTAAGCACCATGATCGAATCCACTACACAAAAGAATGTAGCTTTTGATCTAAATAGAACATTACAAAGATATAAAGCTACCAAGAAAGAATAATCTCTCATGCAATGATCTCACTAAATATAAGATGAAGAAGAGGATATTGAATATTTAGATACTGATGGTGATATGGATTTTATTGATTTATTTGAATGTAAATGTCTAGTATAACTAGTAAAGGATCCTATCGTAGAACCTACTGAAGAAGATACGTTATACAACATATAAATCCTAGAATAGGAAAGGAAATGAATGATACAAAAATCTGTTGATGAGGAAAAGTGTAATATTTACTATTATCCTATTAAAAATCATGAATCCAACATTAGAATTGAGGAGGTTCCTAATTTTGCCAAAGCTAAAGTTTCTGAAGCAATGCAACTCCTACATGATTATCAAGATGTATTTCCCACTAAATTTTTAGAGGTTAGAGGATTTGATCCATCTTTAGATGAAATTCATATCAGAATCAAGGAGTGTGCACAACCCATAAAGAAATGGCCATACAAGTTAAATCCAACATGAAGTTAAAAGTGAAGGTTGAACTAGATAGAATGCAAGATGTAAGTATAATCTATCCCATATAAAAGGCAGATTGGGTTAGTCCTATGGTAGTAAAGTGTAAGAAAATATGGGAGACCTAAGTATGTGGTGATTATTTCATTTTGGATGATGCATGTGTGAATGATCCATTTCCAATTCCCTTCATAGATGAAGTTTTTAAATCTATCATAGGACATAAAGTTTACTCTTTCATGAATGAATTCATTGGATATCATAAAAAAACCCATCGTAAAAGAAGACAAAGCTAAAACAACTTTTTCCATGGAATGGGGATCCTTTGAATACAAGGAAATACCTTTTGGCCTCAATAATTCACCTATAGTTTTCTCTCACATAATGGTGACTATGTTCAAGGACTTCATTCAAAACTTCCTAGAATTCTATCTCGATCATTGGGAATTTTTTTCTTTGTTTAAAGAATATCTATCTAAACTATGCCTCATGTTAGAATGTGACCAAGCTCTATGTATTTCTCTAAATTTTAAAAAAAAAAGTTTATTATTTACACCTTTTGGTGTCCTACTAGCTCATGTAGTGTGTACCAAAAGCATATTGGTAGATGAGGATAAAATTATAGTCATTTTGAGCATGCCTCCACTAGTCAGATCCATGGAAGTGCAATATTTTCTTGTCCATATAAGATACTATCAAAATGTTATCAAGGGATATGAAACCATTTCTTCTCCACTAGATTATTTATTATACAAAGTTGTGAATTTCATCTAGAATTATGAGTGCCAAGAAGCCTTTATTGAACTTAATTAGAGATTGGTCACTACACCTATCATCATCTTTCTATATTGGATCAATCCCTTTTATGTGCACATTGATGTTATGCTTGTGCAGCCAAGAGATGGTGGATTGGACCACCCCATATATTTTTCAAGCCAAACATTTTTTGATGCAAAAAATTATTACATGATAAATGAAAGAGAAACACTAGATATATTGTTCACACTACAAAAATTTTGACAGTATTTTCTTGAGACACCATTTGAAGTTTTCATAGATCATCAACCTTTACACTACTTGGTCAATAAGCCAATGCTTGGAGGATGCATTTATAGATGGTTGATGTTATTTTAGGAATTTTAATTTCACATTAACATCAATCCAGGTAGATAAAATGTGGGGCTAGATCATCTCACTCACGTTCCCAATGGTGAATAGCTAGAAAAATTATAGGAAGATTCTCCTAATACTCATCTATTTCACATTTATATGATTCCAATTTTTTTAAGTAATTTCTAATTTCATCGAACAAGGAGTATTCCATGTGCACTACCGAGAAAGACACAAGAAGTTGTTTGTCACTAGATATTTGCCATATACCATCATCAATGGGATTTTTTAATCACTTAGGGAAGGATGAAGTATTGCATAGGGTATTTCTGGAACATGAATGACCACAACTCTTATAAGATCACACCAAGGAATAGGAGGCCATTTTTACATAAAATCTACTACCAAAAATCTATTACAAAGTGGGTTATGGTGGACAAATATTTTTCATGATGCATATAAAGTAGTAAAATACTATGATGTATGTCAACACATGGGTAAACCACTAAAAAGAGAAGAAATGCCCTTGTATCCTTTGTTATTTAAAAAACATTTTTAATAATGGGGCATTGATTTTGTCAGACCTATCAATCCACTAATTAAACACAATAAATCAAAGTATATTATCACTATGACATATTACTTTACCAAGTGGGTTGAATTATAATGACTCCTAGTTGTGGTACAAATGATGCAACAAAGTTTTTATATGATAATATTATTGCAAATTTGGGATGCCCCATTGAGACCATTAGCGATCGAGGGACACACTTCTTGAAAAAAACCATCAAGGCTCTTGCTAAGGAATTCATGATTTCTCATCACAAAAGTACTATATACTATTTGTAAGATAATGGCAAGTTGAGGCTTCTAACAAAGTATTGGGAAAACTATTGACAAAGATTTGAAATGTCAAGATGGATGATTGGGAAGATCACATTCTTGAAATTCTATATGCATTCATATGTACTACAATAGGACTATAAGTTTTAATCCTTTCTAGTTGGTCTTTGGGCTTGAAGTAGTTATGCTAATGGAATATTTGGTACCTAGTCTACACATTTCAATGGTCATGAGACTAGGAGATCATGAGTCTCTCACAAATAGACTTATTGAATTGAATATAGTGGATGAATATTGATGCATATCATCTTGGATGAATGGAATTCATAATTAGAGATAGAAATCATGGCATAATAATAATTAATGCCATAAGGAATTTCATAAAGATCAACCAATTTTATTATATGATAGTCATTTTAGAGAATTTTTACATAAATTATAGATTCGATGGAAAGGGCCTTATGTTATGCATGAAATATCACAACAAGGAACCATTTTTCCATGGTAGGTGAATGGATGTAGTCTTAATCACTACTACCAATAGTCTTAATTGATCTCATCTACTAAGTGAGTAGGTTTTGAGTAGCACTAAGTAGATTAGGATTTTGTATTTCTACATGTTTTTGTGTGTTTATTTTTCTATGTGTGTGTGTGTGTGTGTGTGTGTTTGTAAATTATCTCTTAACTACCATTTAGGAACAAAGTAGCCTATTATAGTGTGTGCCAACTATGCATAGGATAATTCATGTATGCTATCAAGGATATTAGTAGGAGTAAAAAATGTAATTAAGTTTGAGAAATATATGGATAAGTCACATCAACTAAGATCTTCATCATATAATAATCATCCCTAAGAAGTTAATGCCAAATCCAAGGTTTGATTGAATTAATCTTCAATAAATTAGTATCCCATAAAAATCATCTACTCCTACTCCCTTACAAACATCAAAGATCATAATGACATGTCTCCACACATGTGCCAATGACTCACTATATTAATTACTAGATCAAATAAGATTTACCACATCAATAATTGCATTTATGTCTAAAAGAAAACTTAGTGCAACATTTATTTAGAAACCAATAGGCATGAGATATATAAAGGTATCACCTTATGAACCAAGTCTGCATTTCAACCTTGAAAATATTTTCATGACTTATAATTTCAAAGGGCCAAGCTAGTTTTATTACACAAAGAGCCAATAGAATTGCATTTTTTTCATTTCAACAATCATGGATACTTCATAACTCTTCAAGGGTTTAACGTATGCAACAAAAGAAGTAATGGGAATTGATATGGCACTAAATTAGATAAAATATAGTGATATAAAGACATTTGATTTCCTTTAGGTAGTAGAGCAGAATCTATTTCAGTTAGACCCCATCAATGTTGCATAATTACTAGCTCTCATAGCTCCCCACCACTTCCATAATATAGATATCGAGCGATTGCTTTGAATCCCACTTTTGGCGGCTTAGGGAATATTGTATAATTCTTACTTATTTGATATAATGATGGAAAAATTTACATTGGATTAGATACCATGGTCATCATTATAATGGCATGAGCCTTGGGCATGTCTATATGAGGGGACTCCCTTGCTTCATACAAGATGAGAATGTCTCCTATTTTCAAATAGGTCAAAGAATCATATGTTTAGGGATCTAAAGAGATATAAATTAAGGAAATTTATGACAAACCAATACACATCCTCATTGAATGTATCATACAGAGGTTATGGTAGATGACCAAGTTTGAAAAATAAATTCTAAAAGGGGTCATGGACATTGCCCATCACATGATCCATCTGAATGAGCAATTTAATTAGACCAAATACTTCATTCATGAGATTCTCATAAAAATTGACAAGTTTTACAGATCTTAGAAGCATACATTCTAATACTAGTTCCTCATATTTCTACTATGTTTCACATAATAAAAGTTCCTAGAGGGAGAGGTACACCTTGATACCAATTATTGGCCAATGTAGAAACTCCCCAACTTGATATGGACACCTGAGCATGGATCCATAGATCATGAGGGAAAATTCAAAACATGATGGGAAGTGTTTCTAACTATTTTCACTTTTCACATTCAAAAGATGAAAGAAACTATGATAATGGTTAGGGGTTTATACGTACCCAGATGAAGTTTTACACACCGTATCTAGACGACTGAAGGAGCTCCTCTTTGGTTGTGGAAGATGACACCTGTTAGATAAGAAATAGACTCAAACATAGAGATTTTTATATAGAGATAAGGTGGACTGCCAAGTGATATGCTTGGTCCCAGAAGTGCAAAGACTTCCTTAAGGGATGATAGTCCACTTGTTGATAAAAAAGAATGTCAGATAAAGATAATAATGAAAGACTAAGCAAGAGAAATAGAAAAAATGCGTACCTATTATCTGCTATCAGTCTACCATAGTCATCAACATCGGTAGTTCTATCAGCATTGGTTGGTTAGGTTGCTGATGTCAGTTAGTCTATCAATGTTAGTGGGGGCAATATAATTTTGGACAGGTCTTAGGTTGTGTCTTTGGTCGACAGAGTGGTCTGTGGTAGTCAGAGAGTCTATGCAGGGCTATAAGACAATAGACAGGGTCTTAGGAGGGACAAGGGGTAGAGAATAGGTTGTCAAAAAGGGTAAGGATATGGGGAATACCTCTCAGCCTCTCCAAGAAGAAAGTTAGGTCTGGTCTGGTTGATGGTCGGGTCTGGTTGATAATGTTATTTAGAAGCAATGAATAGAAAATTGATTGCTGATATAATCTAAATAATTGAAATGAAACAAAAGAAGAATACTCAGCTCTTGCTTATTGAAGGAGTGTAGAAGACTTGTTGTTGATGCGGCTAATGTAAAAGACTTCCTGTAATGTTTCAATTAGGGGTGGAGTGACTGATGCAGAGTTCCTATAGCCTGTGATGCTTGGTGTGTGTCTGAGAGAGAGAGAGAAGGTTGAATACCAAGAGCTAGAGTATTGGCCTTTGGGTTTATGATTTAGCATCCCAACAGGAAGAGAATTTGCTTTTGGGTTGTTTTAAGCGACCAACATCGGCTATCCCACTAGTGTCGGCTGATGTGTAACTGACATTGGCAGCTAAAAGATGGGAAAAAGGCTATTTTTAGCCTTTTGCCCATTCCTCTGTCTATCGAGTTTAATGGTTCATGGTTAAACAGTTGAAGGTGGCTTTAATAGGCGTGGGGGTTAGTGAGAGAGTTGGAATGATTAGTCATAGGGTAATGAATGAGGGTATCTAAGGGTGAGGAATCCAAGGGAGGTGTTATTAATTTAAAATAAGTTATTATTTTAAATTAATAAGTGTGTGGGTTAGGAATGTGTAGAAGTGGACGAAGGGGACCAAGGGAGAGTCAACTAAGGAGTAGACACAATTTTGGTGTCTACATTTGCCCCTTTTTGTCTTGTTGGTTATTCTGGATGAATTACAAGACAAAAATAGGAGTAAGTTGCCCTAGGTATGGGATGAGGTAGTTTTTGCCCTATTGGTTGTTCTGGTGAACTGCAAGACAAAAATTAATGTACGTTGCCCTAATTATGGGATGAGGTATTCCCCTCAAAGCGGGAGTCGAGGGAAGGGAACCTGAAATTAGGTGCTGATTTGATAAATAGTGGATGGATACGGTGAAGTTTGAGTGTGAACGCTACAATGGTTGAGATTGTGTGCATACCACTTCACGAGATGGTTAGGTCAAATTGTCGCAGGTCAAGGGTCAAGGAGTGCTAAAATCAAAATAACTGGTCCCTAGCATTTAGTCTTAGCTAATTGGGTTATATGATCCAAGTTGTAGCTCCAATGGTGATCATGTTCCAAGTATCCCAGGCTCAGGAAGTGCTCTTGAAAAACACAAAAATGTCACAAGTAGTGGGGATCAACTTGCTTGTGATCCAATACTTGTGAGGGTTAGAATGTGGTGTGCAAACAATTCGACTAACTATTCAAGAAGTATCCTACATACAATCAAAACAACTAAGGCAAAGTGGTTGTGGTCAGAGGAGATAGGCGTGATCTCCATGGTTGTTGGTCATGTTGGGTTGAGATATAAGTGATCTCAAGTGTGAGGAGTCAAAAATAACTTCTACTGTGAGGGCTAGTTGTTTGGTCATGAGTTTGGATTGGTATAGATAGTTGATCCATTAGATGGATGGATAAAGGAATGACCGAGCTAACCTCAGAAGACCCCGTGTCAACTGAGTGCTACCTACATAGCCCCTGTTTGAAGGGCCTTAGGCCAATGTAGTTCTCCTTAAAAGGGAGGAAGAGGGTCAGTTATGGATGTGGGTTGGACTAGGTTAAGTCATGGTTTAAAGGTTAAATGGTGTGTCTATTAGATAGATGAATAAAGAGATGTGGCCAAGCTAACCCCAAAAGATGTCATGTCAACTGAGTGTTGCCTACATAGCCCTTGTTGGAAGGGCCTCAGGCTAATGTAGTTCAGGCTGGTTGATAGGTTTGCTTGGTCATGATTAAGTCATGGTCAAAGGTGAAATAGTTTGTCCATTAGGTAGGTGAACAAACAAATGTGGCCAAGCTAACCCCGAAAGATGTCATGTCATCTGAGTGCTGCCTACATAGCCCCTATTGGAAGGGCCTCAGACCAATGTAGTTCAGGATTGGTTAATAGATTGGTTTGGTTTGGTTATAAATGATGAGGGTATGATGATGTTACATCCTTTTCCATATTATGTGATGGTGTATTATGTAACATCGGTTGATGTTTTTCATCCTTAGCAATTTATCCATATTGGTGATGGTGTATGCTAAAAATGAAATGAGTCAATTTATGCTTCAGCAAGTAATGGTTTATGCTTAACATAAATTGTGTGGTTGATAGTTTCCATGTGTATTATTGTCCATAGAAACTATGTGAAATGGATTATGTCATGTTGGTGGTCTAAAAATGTTTGGTTTGGTTTGGAAGATGATTTGGTTGTATTTGGCAAAGGTATGGAGGAATTGAAAGGCATTTTTCCCATTCATGGATAAGGACCATAATGATAGCATAGGTAGGGGGTTTTTTAGAAACAAAATCCCTATTCATGCATTACGTCATTGACCATTGGTTGTGTTAGAGAAGTAATCGAATCACTTTGACATTAAAATGAGCCCAAAATCTTTTGAGTCGGTGATGTGATCTGTTAGGATAGGGTAACCCTTTTTATTAGGGATAATGTTGCCCCTTTTATAAGTGGCCCTGAGAATGATTATAAGTCCAGTCCATGACCCCCCCCTTTTTTTTTTGGTAGACTGATCAATGCAGGAAGTCTACATGGGGATGTCATTTTGGTTTGTGGTCATTTGTGAAGCTGATCGATGTGGGAAGTTTCTAAGAGAGTGTTGTTTGTAGCAAGATTTTTAGGCATAGCCATCCTTCGAGGGAGTGGTCTATATTTTTTCTTTATATGTTTTTGAGGGCTTTGAATAGCTGTCCTTCAAGGGAGTAGTCTATTAGCTACAATAATGATGATGCAACTATCCTTTGAGGGAGCAGTCTACATTTAGAGTTTATGACCTTTTGATATTTTGACATCTCTATTTATTTTTGATAGGATTTATAGTCATGGACAAGATTATACAAGGTTAAGGGATCCCTTTTATTAGGGTAAAGTATCCATATTTTATAAAAGGGTCACATAGTGTTTGTGTAGGGGAACAAGGTTAAAAGGAATGAGGATTAAAATGATAGGGATTGCTCAAGGGATGAGCTCAAGTTAAATATCAAGTGAATGAGTACTTGATTAATAGTAGAATGGTCACATATGCAAGGCATTAAGGAGCTTAGTTTCTGGTCGGCCTTCAAGAGAAGATAGATGATAAGTCCCTGATCCATACTTGTGCATTATGATATAAGGTCTAAGCCAATTAGGAGCAAACTTTCCTCATTTACTTCTTTCCAAATTGGTCACATGTTGGTCGATGCTTGGGTTGGTTGATGTCTGGTCAATGCTTAGTTGATTGATGTTTGGTCGATGATTGGTTGATTGATATTTGGTTGATGCTTGGTTGGTTGATGTTTGGTTAATGCTTGGTTGGTTGATGTTTGGTCAATGATTGGTTGATGCTTGGTCGAGGCTTGGTCGATGTTTGGTCGAGGCTTGGTCAAGGCTTGGTTGATGCTTGGTCAAGGCTTGGTCGATGCTTGGTCGATACATGGTTGAGGCTTGGTCGAGGCTTGGTCGATGCTTGGTCAAGGCTTGGTTGATGCTTGGTTGAGGCTTGGTCGATGCTTGGTTGAGGCTTGGTCAATGCTTGGTCGAGGCTTGGTTGAGGTCATGATAGTCAATATAGAGTCAAATTACCATAGTTATTTTGGTGATGAGGAGAATGCTTGAGAAATGGTTGGATAAGATGGAGAGAAGACATTGAAGCTTCTCTTTGTCAAAGAGTGTGATGCAAGGATGCATCTTGTAAATATTTTGCCTGATAGACTTAGTTTAAAAGGGTGAGATCCTGATCTTCTAGGTTTGGGTTTGGAATCTTAGAATTAGGGGCGGTGATGGAGGCAATGGTTGGTAATGTTTGGACTAAGGCAGCTAGTGATTGGGGGTCCTCGAGTTGGACCTTCACTATATATAAGGCTTTGATCAAGGTTTGATGATTTTATGGAGAGCTTTGTATGAGGTCATACAAAGATGTCTTCACACAAGTTTGGTGAAGTTGTTTCACCATGGGGTCATGAATTGGTTTCAAAAAAGTTGGTCGAGATGCGCCCAAGATTGAAATCTTGGGTTTTGGTGGTTGAGGAGGCTTGACGAATGGCTATGTTTGAGGGAGAGAAACCTTCTCTTTCCCTTTAACCTTCATGGTTTGTGACCTATTGGCCACATTGATGGTGTTGATTTCAAACAAAGGGGTTGAAGGTGATAGAGGAACCATAGTCTTGCATTGACATCCCAATTTAGGTGATGAGGTTTGAAAGGCATGGGATGGTGTTGATGGTTTGTTGAAAGGGTGGTCAAAAGTATCCTTAATGGAAGAGGTGTCCTTTTTGAAGTGTTGGTGAATGATAGCTTTAAGAGCATAGCAATGCTCAGTGTCATGTCCAGGTGTGCGATGATATGTACAAAATTTAGTGTCATCGAACCAAGATGGTTTTGATCTGAGAGTTGATGAGTGTGACGGTGAAAAGGGTTGGGAGACATGAGATAGTGTTGGAGATTTGTTGATAGTATCCCCAAAAAGAAGGGTGTCTTTATCCATATAATGGTGAATGGCAACCTTAAGGGCACAACAATTTTTAGTGTCATGTCTAGGTGTGCGATGACATAGGCAAATTTTAGTGTCATCGAACCAAGATGGTTTTGGTCTGAGAGGTTGAAATGGTTTAATAGGTAGAAGAGTGATGCTAGAAGTTTGCAGAAGTCAGTGTAATATCAAAGCATATGAACCCACTAAGGGGTTCGTGCTTGTTGATGCACTAGGTGTTGATGACTTTTGTTTGGGAGTTGTTGAGGGAGATTTCCATGCCACCCTTTTATTTGGCAGTGTGGCTAGATGCGTAGATGACACTTTCATGGTAGGAGGCATTGGATGTTTTGAAGGAGGTATTGTTTTGTTAGGTGTTGGTAATAATGGAGGTGATTTGTTTTTGTTGGGTAAAGGGAGCAATGGAGGCAATTTGTTGTTGATAGGTGTTGGTAGTAATGGAGGTGATTTGCTTTTGTTGGGTGTCGGAGTAGGAAGCACTCTTATTAAGGTGGATGGGTGTGGGCCCAAAATAGAGGGCAATGATGATGGTGGAGGAGGAATTCTCCGATGTGGTTTAGTAGCCTTCTTTGGTTTTGTGCGAGGCAAGGTTCAAGTCTACCCTCACCGGATCTTCTTCAACTAAAGTAGGTGAGGTGGCGAGTTCCTCTTTTGACAGAGAAGGGATTGGAAATTATAGCTCTTTTAGAGGGAAAAGCATAGGGATGGTGATGGCTTTGGCATGTAGTCAAGGCATGGGAAAAGTATGATCCCCCATTGTTGATAAGAAGGATGAAGGTGAGGCAGCCAGTGTTGGAATCGTCAAAGCATCCTCCAATATAAGAGAGGTCGATGGAGAACTAATAAGAGAAGAAGGTTTGTCCACCTATGGAAGAGAAGTGGGAGAAAAAGGCTCTTCTTCCTATGATGGACCAATGGGTGGGCTAACCTCTTTAGTCTGTGAGAGAGGTTGGTTAGGCATAAGAGGTGAGACCGTGTTGACTGTGAATATATTACGCTCTTGGGAGTCATCGGCCATGGTCTGCATGTTGTTTTGGCTAGGGGGATGGTTAGGAAAAGGTTGTCTAAAGATGTCTATGTTTTGATTTGGTGGCGCATTTGGGTTATCTAAGACAAGATCACCTTTATCTATCATGTCTTGGACAATGTTTTTGAAGGTTTTGCAGTTGTTTATGTCATGGCCTTTGACACGGTGATAATTGTAGAAGTCATTCTCCTTATACTATGTAGGGATGGCACGTGAGGGATCAAATTGAGGTGGTCAAATATGAGGGAGATTGAGGACCCCCTGCTTGACTAGTTTATCCAAAATGAAAGCATATGACTCTCTTATTGGAGTGTATTGATGCTATATGTATCATTGTTGGAATTGTCTTGTGATGCTTTGAGATGTGGAAGGTTGAGATTGGTTGGTTGTTGTTGAAGATGATGGCCTAAGGACCACAACATTTGCCGATCCTTTGGACTTGATGTTGGAAGAAGAATGTTGGGAAGAAGGGTCGTTTGACATTGCATTGGGGTTTTTACTACTCAATTTGACCTTGTTTTCTTTGACCGTGCAGTGTTCAAGCTTCCTAGCCATGGTGAAAGCTTCATCAAATGTGCAGAATGTTTGGACCCACAAAGTAGATGAGATATGTTTGCCACACGCTTGTGAAAAGAGCTCAATGAGCTCAGATTGAGGTAAAGAAAAGGAGAGTTGGTTGATTAAGCCTCTCCATCGAGCAATGAAATTGGCTATTGATTCATCGTCAAATTATCTGATAGAGTATAGGTCCATGATGGAGACCTTTTTGGTGATGTTGATCGAAAAGTGGTCAAGGAAAAGTTGAGCTAGGTGGGTGAATGTAAAAAGAGAGTGAATGGTAATAGAACTATACCAATCAAGGGTAGGGCCAAAAAGTAACATGGGAAATGTTCGTAGCAATAACGCATCATCATGTGCTATAAGGTAACAAGCATGCCTAAATGATCGTAGATGTTGATGTGGGTCTTCCTTACTCTAGAAGTGAGTAAACTTTAGAAGTTCCCACTAACTAGGATATGGTCAGATTGGGACTGAAGGATGAATGGGTTCATTGCAAATTTGTTCATATGAAAGAACATTGCTTAAACTGGAAACAGATGTCTCAAGATTATACATTATGTCCATCAACATCTTGATTATATCGGTTGATAGATTTGTAGGTGGAGTGCCCCCTAGATTGTAAGGCGCTTGGAAGGTGTTAGGAGGGGTGTATGACATAGTTGGTTGCGCTTGTATAGGTGAAACATATTGATAACTAGTCATAGGGACAAATTTTGAAGCCAGGGGTGGTTGTGTTATGAAGCTAGGAGGCACAACTTCGCTTGATATCGCTACAGGTGGTTGAATGGTAGCACTGGTAAAAGGACAAGTAGTCACTCCCATGTTTATAGGCACAAGAGTGTGTGGAGTCAAGACAATCAAGTTCTAAAAATGGGATGAACTTGGTTGAATTGAAGAGTCTTGCATTTGGCTCTTAGCGGGATAGTTTTGGAGAGCCTTGATGTTATGGTCAAGGAATCTCTCAAAATTTTGATCCCCTTCAGGAACAAGAGGAGATTGATCGAGGGTTGACTGGATAGGAGAATATTCAGTGTTTGAAGTACACTCCATTAGGGGACTTGTTATGGAGGGTGAAGGTGGAAGTGGTTGTTACCTTGCGTGGTCAACAAGAGTTTTGGTTTGACTACGTGTCAAAACCATTCAAGGCAAAAAGGTTCAGGTTCTAGAAACTATGTTTTTTTTTAGTTTTAGAAACTCAAAATGTGTGTCTAACAACAAGAAAGTTGGGTTTTAAGCCTACTATTTTGGAAGAAGGATTTTGAAAGTGACCGACGTTGGCAAAAAAATTGATGTCGGTTAAGAAAATTGCTAATGTCGATCAGATAACTAATGTTGGATAAGAAAGTTGTCGACGTCGGTGGAAAAACTGATGTCAGTTACTATGTATTTCCAAAAACTTTAGAAGACTGAAAGTTTTTGGAAGAAAGAAGAAAGTCTGAGTTGTTCTTGAAGCTCAGAATGTGACCTCGCTAGCTCAAAAAACCAGATAGAGACAAAAAAATAGATGAAGACAAGCAAAATCTAACGTTAAATTCTTAAGAATAAGTTTTAGAGTCTTGTTGACTTATGCCTTAGAAGAGTATGTTTGGGAAGTTGGCTTTTAGAACGAGTCCTAGGAGAAGCAGTCTAAGGTTGGTTTCAAGTTAGTTTCGGTGCTCAAAAGTTTGTATTAGGTTCCATACATGGCCTAGTGCTAAGGAGCAAGCTCCCCTCACTTCACGAGCCCAAAGATAAGCTAGGTCACTTAGCCAGTATATACTTCCCCTAGAGTTTATACTCTGCCAGAGAACAGAGTGGGCTCTCCCCTTGGTAGTGAAGTCCAAGTGGGATTACTAGGAAGGGTAAGGTATCCACTAGGTGATGAATTCCTAGTCAGACCTTGTCTCAGGTATGTTTAGATGTTTAGTTTTGAAAGTGGTTTGGTTGTGTGACATAAGTGCTCTATGATTTATTCATAATGTGGTTTTAATTACTAGATGTGAGAGCTAAGTATGCATTCAGGTAGAAATGACATGCAATAGATTTTAAGCCCAAATTGAAATGTGTGTTCAGATGCAGACAAGTAGGGAAAATGTTAAGAGTATGAACTTCACTACTCTAAGATGTAAGAGGAAAGGTGACAAGAAGAAAAAGAAGGATTCTTTTTAACTTGCTTATGATGTCTTTTTGAAAGAGATAGAATAAAAGGATGTAAGAAGAGATTTAATGCACCTATATGAATGTTTGTTTTAGAAGAAAAAGATTGATGAACCCAACGAAAATTATAGGGGTCCCACCAGGCATGCCAGAATGTTTTTAATTATTTTTGCTTTTCACATTCAAAAGATGAAAGAAACTATGATAATGGTCAGGGGTTTATACATACCCAAATGAATTTTTGTGCACCGTATTCAGACGACTGAAGGAGCTCCTCTTTGGCTATGGAGGATGACACCTGTTAGATAAGAAAGAGACTCAAACATAGATATTGTTAGATAGAGATAAGGTGGACTACCAAGTGATATGCTCAATCTTAGAAGTGCAAAGACTTTCTTAAGGGATGACAGTCCACTTGTTGATAAAAAAGAATGTCAGATAAAGATAATAATGAAAGACTAAGCAAGAGAAATAGAAACAATGTGTACCTACTATCTACTGTCAGTCTGCCACAGTCACCGACGTTGGTAGTTTTGTCGGCATTAGTTGGTTAGGTTGCTAGCGTCGATTAGTCTACTGACATCGGTGGGGGCAATGGACTTTTGGATGGGTCTCAGGTTGTGTCTTTGGTTGATAGAGTGGTCTGTGGTAGTCAGAGAGTCTATGCAAGGCTGTAGGACAATAGACAAGGTCTTATGAGGGACAAGGGGTAGAGGATAGGTTGTCAAAAAGGGTAAGGATATGGTGAAGACCTCTCAGCCTCTCCAAGAAGAAAGTCAGGTCTGGTTTGGTTGATGGCCAGGTCTGGTTGATAATGTTATTTAGAAGCAATGAATAGAAAACTTATTGCTGATATAATCTAAATAATTGAAATGAAATATAAGAAGAATGCTTAGCTCTTGCTTGCTAAAGAAGGAGTGTAGAAGACTTGTTGCTGATGCAGCTGATGTAGAAGACTTCCTGTAATGTTTCAATCAAGGGTGGAGTGACTAATGTAGAGTTCCTATAGCCTGTGATGCTTGGTGTGCATCTGAGAGAGAGAGAGAGAAAGGTCGAATACCAGGATCTAGAGAATTAGCCTTCAGGTCTATGATTTAGCATCCCAGTGGGAAGAGAATTCACCTTCAGGTTGTTTTAAGTGACCGACATCGGCTATCCTGCCAGTGTCGGCCGATGTGTAACCGACGTTGGCAGATGGGAAAAAGGCTATTTTTAGCCTTCTGCCCATTCCTCCATCTGTCGAGTTTAATGGTTTGTGGTTAAACAGTCAAAGATGGGTTTAATAGGCATGGGGGTTAGTGACAGAGTTGGAATGATTAGTCATAGGGTAATGAATGAGGGTATCCAAGGGTGACGAATCCAAGGGAGGTGTTATTAATTTAAAATAAGTTATTATTTTAAATTAATAAGTGTGTGGGTTAGGAATGTGTAGAAGTGGATAGAGGGCACCAAGGGAGAGTCAACCAAGGAGTAGACGCAATTTTGGTGTCTACAGGAAGAGTTCTTAGAGATGATTACCACACATCTTTGGGTGCCACTACATGTAATGTAATACTTGGCCCAACATGTTGATGTCACCTTAATGTTAGAAGGTGTCTTCATACACATCCATAAGTTGTTAAGGTCAGCCTTCATACCTCTACCATTCTTTGTCACCATGGCCATGGTGAAAGCCAAAATTTCTAAATATAAATCTTTCATAGCTAGGTGTGTGACACCACCTTAGGCCATACCACTTGGCATAACCATGCATATATCATATCAACAAGATGAGGCCACTAGTTCATAGTCATAGAAAGGAAAGTGCAATCTGATAACCAAACATCAATCTACATATCCTCCATTGAAATGTGAGATAAGGAGCATGGAGACTGAGTTAGATGATCCTAAGGTGCCCTAGATTATAAACTCATGTGATTTATCATGAATGTGAACATATAAATAAGAAGTCTACTAGGTAATGGTTATTGATATGGTCAATGAATTATATGACAAAGAGGAAGAGAAGGAATTCTTCCTCTAGGAGGCTATGTGCATGGTAAAAGTGTATAAAAAGGTTCCTCAAAATCTATGGGTTCACCTACTATTATGATCTGCATCCATCATCATTGAAACTATAAAATAGTAGGTAGAGTAACTATAGTAAAGGGTTGACTTCTTCTAGTAACAACCTTCTACCACCTTCACAGTTGAAGATGTCTTTATTCTAGTCCCATAAAGCTTTCTAGAGTCATTCTTGTGTAGAACTCAAAATAATCATGAGGCTAGGGTCTCACCTACACTAAAAGAATGCACATTTTTTCAATCAACTACCTCATAAGAAGTATATCCTTATTCATCATCACTTTACCACCACCCAAACATAGATTGGTCACCCTAGGATTTAAGCAAGCATAGGTTTCTAGCTGTGTGGTCTAGGTAAATGAATCACCACCTTCACCTCAAGCCTAAGAGGTTAGAGAAATCACACCCAAACAACCCACAATATAAGAAAAATTTGTGTCAAGATAAGAAATAACTCATGCAGTAGAACAATGCATTAGAAAAGAGGAAAATAAATTCCATAAGAAGTAGGCTCAATAAAAATAATAATAAGAGAGTCAAAAATATGAAGAATTTAAGGCCACACAAAATGCCTAGGAAATAGAGGATGATTAACAAAAATCCATCGACATGGCTAAGAATGCATAAGAAGCTACCAATGTAACCAAGTAAACAGAAGAAGTGCAAGCACAGAAGGACAAAGAAATTGAGATTACTACCAAGAATAAGGTAGAATAAGAATAATAAAAATATGATTCAATGGAATAAGAAAATTAGGCTAAAAAATATTCCACACACACACAACAACAAGTTGAGGAAGATATAAAGAATAAAAAAGAAGAAGAAGATGAATCCCTGCACCAATAATAAGTACAAACACAATAACAAACATAGGGATAGGCTAAGGTTGGATAGTCCAAGGTTATTATCCTTGAAGATTAAAATAAATAAAAATAATAACATGCATATAATACTTAGGTAGAGGAAGAACAAGCCAAATAGAAAGATACGTAAGAAGAGATGACTAGGAAATCAGAGGAGGAGGTCAAACAAAAGTAGGTTAAAGATGTTGTCTAGCAACTCAAGATTATAGTAGAGGCCATGGCACAAAAATAGTAGGTACTTGAGAAATAAAAATATAAATAAAAGTAGTTAAAATAATAATAATAACCCACTTAGCTCCAATAGGTCCAAAATTTCTAGAATTGCCTTTGGGAGGTGTGTGGCTATGGACATCCTGACTGTGGGTGCTCAGTGCACCACCTCTCTCCCACTTATGATAATACCACAAATAGACCCTTAATAAAATATAAACACATTGGTATCACTATCATTCAAGAATAAATCATCATTGGATGTCATTAAATGCCTATTAAAGAAACAAATTGAGGGTACAACAACATTTTAGGAGTCCATTACACAAAAGGCTACCTATTTGGAGTAAGAGATGGATCAGTCCAAGGTAGATAATGTTGAGTTGAAATATTTCCTCCATGAAGATATAAAAATCATCTAGGGTGCCTATCTATAGTTGTTCACTCAAACAATGAGGGACCAAGTCATGTCTGACCAACACAGACTCAATAATCTCATATCTAAATTGACTAAGAACTAGTGCATAGCTTAGAAACTCATGTAATAAACACATTAGGAAAAGATTTCAAGATCAATTTTGTGAGTCTTATCACTTTAATAGAGGATTACTAAGGCATGTTGGACACTGCTACATTACAAATATAATAGGTCGCACATAACTTGTTGGACTAGAAGTAGAAACTAGATAATTCCTTAGCTAGTTTTATCACAAACTTTGTAATGATTACCACTAACAAATTAACCATCAGAATCCACACTAATTATATGTATTATAAGGATGGAATATTCCAATATTTACTCAATACTAGGGATAATGTGTGTGATAACCTCTTCAAGTGGCATAGTCAATTTATGTGTAGCTCCTTTGCTAGTTTCTAATCTCAACATCACACTGACAAGATGGAGTAGTTGAGTGTCAAGATTTAGATAATGACCTCCAACACCAAGGTATCCATGAGCATCATTGCTGACATGGATTTGAATCAACTCATTATTTATCATGATCCATTATGTAACCTACTATGGATGATGTAGGAAGTCATGCTGGACTAGAATGCTTACAGGATCGATCTGACTCCTTTTTCTAGTAAAGTCACCTAGATTGTCAACAAAATTATGTATCAACCACATTTAGAAATATAATAGATCATCAATCAATTAAATTTTATGTATACCAAGTCCAAGTACTCTTATGGTTAGTAACCATATATGTCCATGCCATGTCCATCATCTTAAGTATTGCATAGAGTATGAATTTTGTAAAATTTTGTATTGAGGATGATTTAATAAGATAAGTAGAGCTTGGTTGGTTGAAAAATTTTAAAGGGAAGACACCTCACTATGTAAACCTATTGAAAACCTAAAAGGATAGTAGGTTGGTATGTTACTTAGTTGAAAACCTGACATGGTGGTTAAGTAGTGTGCAAGAGGAAAAAACCATAAATTTTGCCTTGAGAAATTACTATAATTCTTAATATCTAAATAATTCTTCAAACTTTTCTCACTTTTGAAATTTTGGAATATCCTACAATGTTTTATTAGGATGAGACAACCTTTTAAGTCCAAAAAAGAGTTGGGAAAATAATTTGAATTGTAAAGCTACAAAGGATATTTGTCTAATATTCATTCATTATGTACTCATTTTATCATATATAAGTCTATTTTGTCTTATCTCCATGACTTGTAATAAGTTATAATATGAATATACACCACTTTTTGTGTCAAGTACTAGAAGAAGATGAATAGTCATAGACTAGAAACATCTATATATACTTGTGTTTGTAAGAAGAATAGAGTTCCACTTTTAAAGAGATTAGTAAAGATTTATCTAGTTATGGTTACCTATGTGGTTTCCTACTTTGTTCCTTGTGTGAATTATCATGTATAATATTTTAGTACTTTTTGTCTAATTTAAATAAAGTACTCTATTTATGTTAATGAATCACTAGTTGCTCTTACTTTATACTTAATTCATGATAATTCACACTTGTTATGTTTTTGTTTTCCAACCTTTTGTATGAATATGATACACTATCCTAATCACTAAAGTATATCCTAAATATAATCATATTTAGAATGTTTTGATGCTTTAGGAACCTCTACCAACTTCTAAAAGTGAATTCAACCATTGTTAATTTATTTTAAGCTAGTGTGAGTGTCTGTAAAGACTTTTGTGTGAATTACTGATGTAAGAGCCATTGTATGAAGATGAAGTGTATGTGTGTAATTTTTTAGGCTTCCAAAATGTGTTTAGTATAGTCATAATTTACCTTCACATTGGTTCATTACCCCAATTTTTAATTATTTCCATTTTCATATTTAGAATTGCTCCTTCTACCCTTTTCCCAGTCAAGAAAGCACAAAACTAGAGAGTTAAGATAAAAGTAGGTAATTGTACCAAATATAACCAAACCTTTATCTAAATATTGTATATAATATAAGGTCCCACACCTTAGAGAGTTTCCATTATATCAATAGAAGTGAGAACAGACACACATTCTTAGTAGGATGCAATTTTGAGTGATAAATATTTCTACAATGCCTTATAGGATAATTACATATAAGATTACTAAATATTGGTGTTGGTTTAGAAATTTTCAGCATAGACATTGCTCAATTACTCAGTATATAGTGACTCAAAGTTATACACATTTTGTTTAAAAATTCCAAGTTCCTAAAGAGGATCAATTGGTATGTATCCCAATCATTATTTTGGTCAAAATATAGCTTGTATACCTTTGTATACACACTATATTGGTCAAGCAACCACACATATCATGTCTTTTCACATTATTTTCATAGGAGACTTTGACTAGAGAATATGAGCTTTGTTCACATTTGGCCATGTCTTCTATTTTATCCATTTAAGTTTGGTTATAAGTTTGAGTCACTATTTTACCCATTCCCAATCACTCTAAGCCTTTTAAATGGTCATTCCACCTTAGCCAGGTCAAGTTTCCCATGCTCATTCCATCCCCACTAGTCCTTAGCATATAGGATATGAGTGTTTGGATTGGATCACAACACTAAAACCTAGGGTGTCCAATTTCTAGCACTCTTGTTCGAAGCCAATTTGAGCCTAAATGATCAGTTTCTTCCATTAGATGGATCCCTTTTCTTTGCTTCATTCCTAAGTTTTCCAATGTCATCCAAATGCAAATGAAAATCCTAAATTTGAAATAATGAGTCTCCTATATAAATCACTACATAAGTAATTTTATATCTAGCACTTACTAATTTGGTATACTTGACATAATAAAAATTAGTCAATAGTATAACTCAACTTCTTTACATCACACATAGACTTGCATGATTGACCAAGGAAGGGCCAAGGCAAAATTCATTATTTCATCTATCATTCACGTTGATTATGCATGATCCCTATGGGAGAACTACATTTGATCTGAGACCCTAGTTTGAGGGTTAATGTAGGCAATAGTCAAGATAGTAGGGGTTCTAGATTGTGTGATCACTCTTCCCCTAACCTAGTTTTTCTTCCTTTTGATTTTGATGTATTCATTATTTGCATGTGTGTAGATGGATATAGGTATTGAAGACTAAAATGAACCTACAATGAGCTCTATTAACTTCTAACCCCTAAAATTTGGTACAAAGGCTCAAACTAACCTAGCAAATAAAATCCAAAAAGCTTATATCCTAAGGACAATAGTGTTAGGGAGGAACTATAGTGCTAGACACTAGGGTTTCCTATTTTCATGCTCTTGTCCAATTAGAAAATTAAAACTAGGGTAAAATTCCTGATAGTGTCTCAGTCCTTTTCAATTACCAGCTCTAAAATCATTCATTTTCTCTTAACATTAAGATAAGTTTATTATTCTTCCTCTTGAAAATTTACCTATTTAAAATATATATATTTTCCCCATTAAATTCTATTTTTCCTATTATTACAAACCTTTATTATTTAGGATCTAAATAATAGATTCCCAAAATTAATAAAACATTTGATGAACCTGACTTACTTTGAACAAACTTAAAACCCTAGCTACACTTAGAGTTTTTCCTTCATATTTTATACAAAAATTTAATTTCCAAAATTTTGACTTTTGTACAAATATTTGTACATTTTTCCTATTCAAAATAATTTTTAAAATTTTAAATTATTGTATAATTTTCAAAAATTCTAAAACCTTAGCTCAAAACCCTAGATTTCGAAACTAGGTCATCAAACACCAAGCTTTCCTCCCTTACAAATTTTAGAAAACTATCTTGGAATTTTTTCAAATTGATTACTTTGTGAAAAATAATTTAAAAGTTTAAAAAATAGTTGTTTCTTGTGCAAAATTTTAATTTCCAAAATTTTGATTTTTTGTATTAATTTTTGTGCATTTATCCTATTTCAAATTCATTTTTAGAATTTAAAATTATTGCATAATTTTCAAAAAATAGAAAACCCTAGCTAAAAACCCTAGATTTCCAATCTAGATCCTCAAAGCTCAAGTTTTCCTCCCTTACAATTTTTAGAAAAATAATTTGAATTTTTTGCAAATTGTTTGGATTATCAAAAGTAATTTCAAAATTTCAATGGTAGTAGTTCTTTGTGAATTTATTTTCTTCATAGTACTTTTCAAAATTCTCTTTGGTGAAAGAAATAAGATGGACACAAAGACAATTCCTCCTTCTCATCCCATAGATAAATTTCTAAAATTTTCTTATAATTATGAGAATGATTAGACAAATTTGCAAAATTATACATTATCTAAAAATGTGGAAAATGATTTCATATACAATGATTATAATTACTATTATAATAATGAAGAATATGATGATACATATGAAAATTATAGTGAACAAAAATTAGATGCATCTTCTTTTCTCAAACCTATCTCTTTTATTCTTGCTTTTAAAGAAAATCATTTTGATAAATGGGAAAAGTACTTCTGACTTCATTTTACTATGCATAATGTACCAAATGAACAAATTAGTCATGCACTTCCAATTGAACCTCTTATTGTTGATATATTACTTCCATCTGAACCTAATCTCTCTCTCTCTCTCTCTCTCTCTTTTTCTACTTTAATGTTCAAATTACAACAATATAAATGCAATAGAATCAAATTACCAATGTATAGTTCAAATGATACATCTCATGTTCTTAACTCTACTCTTTCAAAAGAATATTCAAATGAAAAATCTCTTTATCATACTTCTTATATTGAACATGAAAATAATGCATGTCTTTCATCCATGGATAATATAGATGCATATGATATTCTAATTTCAAATGATAATTTATTGCATATTAGAAAATAATTAAATTCTTCTCTTACACACCTCCCTAGCAATGATGGAAGTGATAATGAATATGATAGTGAGCATGTCAATGAATATGAAAATGAGAGTGATTATGGAAAATATTACATACATCATGATGATGATGATGATGATGATGATGATGATAATTATGCACATAGTGAATAAGAATATGCATCTCATGTTTCTAACTCTTCTCTCACTCCTCTCAAACATAATGCACTTCCAAATGTTATTTCTACTTTTATGAATGATTCTATTTCAAAGAATGCACATGTTAATTCTAATAACACATATTCTACTCAATTAGAATGTGATTCACTAAAGCATAAAGATACCAATGAATCTCTCATTCCACCACCTCAAAAGGTTTGGAAACTAGTACAACAAGAAAAACCTACTTATAGCATTATAATCTGAGGAATACATAGTGTAGTTCCATATACATATCCAATAGAGTCATAGGTACCATAACAGAGTCCTACTTATGAGAAAAAATCTATGGGTAGATTTTTTGGGTCCTATTTCACGTATCAATCCACTACAGTTAAGATTAAATGACCCCACACCATAGAGTACTGCTCATGACAAATATTCATTATGGGAGGATTTTACCAGTCTTATCTCATGTAAAAACCCATTATGATTATGATTAAATGAGCCCTCATCATAGGTTTTATATCCATCTTGATATATTGCTCAGTAATATACATCACAATAGAAGCCATAGGGTATTTGGTTACAAACATATAAGCCTTATTCATAGCCCACAATTTCAACTACACAAGCAATAAAGTTAAATTTTGTAGAATCTTCACACACAACTATAGTTAGCACATAATAAATACTATTAGATATAGATCACATTCCTACATAGCATGAGTAGTATGGGCACTTGTTTAGTTGGTTAATAGGGTTTAGATAGTGATACAACACAAAATAAGATAATGTATAGTCATACCAGTTTTAGTTCATAAGATTCACTTATGAAGGTAATGATGGAGCCAAAGGTATAGTGAACCTTTATATTATTGAGCCACTCTGAAAGAGGTAAGAGGTAATTCACACCTAGTGTTATCTTACATCCCCATACTAACCACTAACATTCTTGATTCCAAATATCCATTCCTAGCCAAACTAACCTATCCAAATCCAGACTTTACCAATATCCTACTTTTTCCAATTCTAAACCAATTCACTATACCAAATTAATTTTACAAATTATAAAACCACCAAATTTTTACTTACATATAATCACAAATCAAACCTAAACAACACATCCAAACATATCATGAATAATAAAATTGCATCCCAAATGTTATCTTACTAGACAAATCAAAATAATCAAACCACATATCCTAAGTACTATTTTACCAAGAATATGCAAATTTCAAAATCAATACTAGATAAACTACTTTGAATCAAAAAATTTCACCATATTTAAAAATATATTTCAAATCCCTTAACACAATATGCATGAATCAAAACCAAAAACTAGTGTCCATATATATATATATATATATATATACATATACACTATATAAAATACAATCAATCATGAATGGGCATCATGCCCTCACTCTCTCCTCTAGTACTAGTCATATAATCTAGTCTCATGTTCAATGTCCCCACACCTCCTCAAGCTCTTAAATGCCTCTTATGCCAACTATCTCACTCTAATAATTGACCATGCTCCTCATGAAATTATGCACATCACCTCTCCAAATCCATGTATTCTTCCATAATCTACATACTCATTAATCCATAATTAGGAGGAGGCATCCTATGCCTATCTTGCTCAACCTTCAACTCATCTCTCTCTCCCACTACCTTAACATATGTAGCTATAGCTATATCAACCCTATCAAATAAATGAGCATAAATGCTAGATGTAACTATTGATCACTCTATCAAATCCTCCTCCAAAACATCATCAAGAACATGTCATGTGAGCTCACAAAGTGTATACTTAATGATGGTCTCTAAAACCCATCATCTCCACCTCTTGTCCCAGCCTATGCTTCATCTTGAGCACCTTCCACTCCACCTACATGTAAAAATTTGAACACTACATTAGACATACATTTTTAAAATAAGATAAAACATGCACAAACTCAAACTTGTATACAACTCAAATATAAATCATACTTACCTCCCTCATCTAGATTAGATTTGGGTCCTCATACTTAGGGACATTCCCTCCACCAATAAGATATAATGGAACCCATCAATGCCTCACCCACCATGTGTTAAATACCTCTAGACATCCAACAATATCTACATTATGATTATCTATATCTATATCTCATGCATCCAAAGGTAAAGGTGCTAACTCAACCTCAATAGGCCTACCATGAGCTCTTATTCTCATTGGTGCCTGTGCACTCCTCACCCATAGCCATGCTACTAGGGGCACATCTTATGGAACCCCAAATTACCTAGTCATGTGTTGATAATAAAAGTGCTCACACACTCTAGGCTAATGGTCATTTAAACAACAACTGACCCTATTATAATGCAATTGCACTCCATCCTCAGGCCACCCAAGAAATCCTCTATAGGGCCTCCATATGATATCCTGAGCCACCAGTCTATTTAACAATCATCTATAATAAACCATCCATAGATAATTGATAGCCAATGAACTCATCCAACACTCTTCATATGGATATGGATGTGCACATCTCTCTCTCAATAATCCCAGTGGTTGTACAACTACTATGTGCTCATAGGCTCAATAATGCAATAAAGTAGCCGTACTAAAACCACCATTGAATGCCTCTTGAGTAAACATATATAGTTCTCTATATAAGTGGATAAGCTTATTCCTACCCTATGAGAACATAGTGCCATATACCTCTATACCACATACAATCCTATGCATTCTATATGTAATCGATACAACACTCCCATCCACTACAACAAAAGAAGCCAACAACACTACCAATAACTTTTGTGGATGTAGAACACTTGAAAAAATAATAAATAACAATACTACATCACTATCACTACCTCTCTTATGTATTCCTAAGGGCACACCAATAAAATACAAGGATGCATGATCAATGGCATTTGTACCCATATCATCCTATAAATTAACACACCATCCATTAACTAACAAATACAAAATATGATACACATCCTCTAGAGTAATAGTAATCTCTTTAGTAGGAAGCTAGAAAGTACAAGTTTCTACATTCCACCTCTCACACAAGGTGGTAGTCAAATGCCTATCCCACTACATAGTATATAGGTCACACACATGAACTAACCCTACTGTATCCATCACAACCCTATCATCATTTGCTAAAGGCAAAATTTTTAGAGTCTCCATCACTTGGCCTCTATGGAACTCCCTCATCCATACCTCACCCTACATAATTCCAAAAAATAGCATGAATATTAGGCAACCTTGCCAAAACCAATAACCTAGCAAAATGATAACAACTAAACTAAGCATTATCCAAAGAAAGCCAACCTCTAGGAAAACAACACTGAGTACAAGATAGTAGTACTAGATAGGAGTGATACAACCTTGATAGTAACATTGAAGCCTAGACAACAGAACTGGAAAAAGGACAGAAGTGTTGGATTTAGTAAACATTTCCTAAAAAGCTTAAAAATAGCTCAAAATCATAAAAAATAGGCTTCTAAATAGGCCTAAATCATGCATTTTAGCTACTTACCAGGGTACCCTAACCACTCACATTAATCTAGGATGATAATTACTCAAAATAGGTCATGATAGGTGCTCATCTCCTTAGCATACCTCTTACTCTAGAGCTTTAAATCTCAAAACTAGTCAATATGCAAATGAATCAAGAATCAATCCAAATTTTCCTATATCAAATGACTTTTCTTTCAAAGAAAAATACCATTTTCCCCATAATTTAAACCTAATATCTCTATTTTATAACTCATTTTGTTCCATGAAACTATTACAATAATAACTTTAATATCCAATAAACTTGGATCTCTTATTATATCATTTTTCTACTATGGCAGACATATATCTATACCTATTTCATACCCAGTCATACAACTTGGTCCTCAAAATAACAACTTGTTCAAATTTTATAAAACTTCATCCTCACCAATAAAAGCTCATTAAATTTTCAAATAACTCAGTCTAAATAATTAATAAACTTCTCAAATCAATTCAAACTATACCAACCTTGTTCCTAGCATTATGCCACTAGTCATCACTTTTGGCTCAACCTCTTCTATTATAAATTTCATCCCTCTCCCCAAAAGGGGTGTATCATTCTTACTATTTTTATTCCTACACCTACCTAGCACACCTATCCACTCTCATAGATGGATACACCATGGTTTTTACACCTCCAATAGTCAGAATTATCATATTCAGCTCAAATGGGTCAAGATATATAATGATTCATATTACATAGGTCATTCAAATTTACTAAAGACATTCAGAGGGACATACCTTTAGTTTAAAAATACATAAATTACTCATATGTATAGTGGTTTAGATCATATGTATTCATAGTGATTGTGATATATATTTAAACAATATATTAGATTTGGGGGCATGTACATCACTACATGTCTCATATATACAGTTTCATACAACATGACATAGTTACAAACTAGATAGCAGATTATAGGCATAGTGCAGAGAATTTTTTTTAATCTCTAGTTTTACACATAGGACATGACATGATATCTTATTTCACATGTGGTTATATAGATTACTAGACTATACAGATGCATCACTCACATACTAGATTTAGGGGCATGGCATAGATTTTCATGTTCTTCATCATCAAATATTATACATATTAGAATGTTAAGACATGCCATTTTCTTCTTACACATTTACCAAAGTTTTTATATTACACCTAGGCATACCTAGGTTGTCACCAGGTTAGACCATATGATCATCTATAGTGGTTGGTCCATAGCATCACCCAAACCTAGGATTTTATGTAGGATAAAGGGAAGACATTGGTTTTAGATCTTAAAGCACTTCTCAGTTCCAATTCAAATTATTCAGAGTGGGGGAATGATATATCTTTCTATTCATAGCATATAATTTCTATAAACACATTCTAGATTACATGAGTTTATGTGAGACAGAGGGTAGACATTGGTTTTGGGCCTCTAAGCATTTATCATTTCCAATCAGATTCAGTATAGAGGGCATCTAATTTAGGGATTTATTCTCTCTCTTGACACTATTTATATTTAGTATAGGGGGCAACCATTTTAGGGATTCCTTCTTCCTCCAAGCACTATTCAAATCTCCATCCACTTCCCTAGCTAGGAATTTGAACCCCTTTTCTTAGCATGTTTATCTCCACACAAGTAAGTTATGGTATGCATATTCTTTCTTTCTTTTACTTTAGTACTTCATTTCATTACATCACTAGATTAAAAGGGGGGCAAATGTATACACCATAAGTTGGTCAATAAACCACATATATCATGTATTTTCATAGTCCTTTCATAAGAGACTCTAACTGGAGAATATGAGCTTTGTTCACATTTGGACATGTCTTCTCCTTTATCCATTTAGGTCTGGTTCTAAGCTTGAGTCACCTTTTTACCCATTCTTAGTCACCTTAAGCCTTTCAAATGGTCATTCTACCTCAGCCATGTTATGTTTTCTATGCTCATTCCATCCCCCCTAGTCCCTATCTTGAAATATAGGAGCACTAGGATTGGACTATAGTGCTAAAACCCAAGGTGTATAGTTTTTAATGCTCTTATCCAAAGCCAATTTGAGCCTAAATAGTCAATTTCTTCCATTAGACGGGTCTTACCCTTTTTTTTGATTTATTCCTAAGTTTTCCAATGTTGGCTGAATGCAAATAAAGATCCCAAATTCAAAATAATGAGTCTCATATATAAAGTATGGCACAAGGAATTTTATATCTAGCACTTACTACTTTGGCACATTAAACATAATAAACATTAGTTAATAGTATAACCCAGCTCCTCTGCATCACACATAGACTTGCATGCTTGATTAAGGAAGGGCCTAGGTGAAAGTAATTATTTCATCTGTCATGCACATTGATTATGCATGTTCCCTAAGGGAAAAATACATTTGATCTAAGACCCTAGATTAAGGGTTAATGTAGGCAGTGGTTAAGATAGTATGGGTTCCAAATCATGTGATAATTCTTCCCCTAACCCAAATTTCCCCCTTTTTATATTGATGTATTCTTTTTTTTCATGTGTGTAGATGGATAAAGGTTGTGAAGACTAAAATGAACCAACAATGAGCTCTGTTAACTTCTAACCCCTAAAATTTGGTACATAGGCTCACACTAACCTAGAAAACAAAAACCATAAAGCTTAGATATTGAGGATAAAAATGTCAGGGAGACACTACAACACTAGACACCAAAGTGTCCTATTCCAGCACTCTTATCCAATTAGAAAATGGAAACTAGGGTCAAAATCTTGACAGTGTCTCAATCTTGCTTTTCAATTACCAACTCTAGAGTCATTCATTTTAGCCTGATTTAAGATAAGTTTATTATTCTTACTCTTGTAAAATTACCTATTTAAAATCTATATTTTTCCCCATTAAAATAGATTTTCCCTATTATTTGAGACCCTTATTATTTAGGATCTAACACTAAATTCCTAAAATTAATAAAATAACCTTCCTATCCCTTATATCAAGATGAGAATATTCATGGCTTAAATTCAAGTATCACTAAACCAAAATTATATCAACATTATCATGATATTTACCCCCTTCCCACCCCATATTATGTTTCCAATCAGTCTTATAAAAATCATTTTCTTTCTAATCAGCCTGAAAAGAGTGTGCAAGAGATAACACTTAACTTTGAGAGATAATGTATAGAGTGTTATAGGGAAGAGGAATATAATATGCATCAATAATTTCTTGCATATCAAGCCTATATACATTAGCAAGAGATATAATCATTGAATAGATATAATGAACTTATAAAAGAAACAATATAATAGTTTCCCATGATAGTAAAAATAATTGAGTATAAAATCCTAATTAGGAAACAATAAGAACTCATTGAAACTTAAATAAAGTCTACTTTATTTAATATTTATGTTTTGAAAATCCTAATCCTATGAAATATCTTAATACCATTCCATCTTGGAAAGCTTCTTGGACCGATACCCCTGATTATGTCATGCCTACTCTTAAGAAAGAGCGTTTTCCCATGTCTATCCAAAATCAAGAGAAAGAGAAAGTTGTAGAAGCCCAACCAATAAATTTTCCAAGTTTATTAATCCCTACACCCATCCTTAAAACTTAATTATCCATGAAGATGAATGTGAGATGTTTATTTTTGAGTGGAAAGAGAAGTATGAAGCATTGAAGGATGAAGCCCTCACACAAGTTTCTTTCCCTTATTTCAAATTAATATTGAATGAAACTATTACTTGAAAATGTTAAATACTTCCTAATTCCCATTCAATCCCTCCTTCCATCCTTCAATTTATAACCCTACATGAATTTAAATACACCTCCAAGTTTGAAAAATCAATTGAAGAGTGGAAAGAGAAGAATGCATCTTCAATTCAATTCTCTTCTCCATTCCTTCAAGAACATCATAATCAGCCTAGTACTCCTAAAGTCCTAGGTTAGGAAGATACAATAAGAGCTTTTAATAATGTAAATGATATATATTTCCCTCCCACCATCTCCATTTTTTAAAGAGGACCTATTGTATGGAAGGAAAAAGAAGAACATGCAGGTGAAGAGGAAAAGCTATTAAGAGAGGATGATCTGGAGTTATGTTGGTCAAATGAATTTGGCATAGAAAAATATCATGTTTCATAACTTGTGGATAAATACAAACATTTATAAGTTTAAATTCAATCCAATACATATGCATATGCATTTAGGGTTTTAATCTCCCCAAGCAAAGTAAAAGTTGATAACCCTCAAGAAAAGGTAAATTTTTATTCTAAACTTCCTTTTTTCCTTCAAATTGATGAGTCTATCCCTTACTACAAAGAGTAATTTAATGAGACACAAGAGGACCTAACTAATGTTCAAGATAAAAAATAAAGTTTGAATACTTGTTTTAGGTAATTAGATTAGGTTTCACTCTTATGCAAGGAAAATATTGGCTGAAAAAGATAGAAGAGGGCAGCTTTGGCAAGTAAGACAACATGCAATAAAGAGTTAGTTCTCCAATTCTAAAATTCCAAGAGGTTATCAACATATAAATTAATTTTAATACTTTTGTTCACTCTTGGAAGATGAAAAAAACCTCCATTAGCCTCAAAATCTCAAGAATCATGATGTATTTCCTATTGAATCCAATCTTACTAGTATGCCACAAGGTCTATCTCAATTTGTTTAGTTTGAGAATCCATCTTGTGAAGAGGTGCATGTTGGTTATAAAGATAATATTTGAGAGTTACATACTACAAAAATATCATGTCATATCGGCTATCTAGCCTATTTGGAGGCTAATAAATAAAATATATTACCTATCATGTTCATTTTAGAACATGAAAAAGAGCTTAAACATGTTCAAAATTAGCTCGAGTGTGCACTTAAAGTTACTCATATTTCAATTTTTGTGGAGGAAGTGTATAAGATTTATTTTTAATAATAAAAATATGTCATGATCATCATATATTTTCCTCTATTCCATTTTATCATGGTGTCCATCAAGTTTTCTAGTCACATGAGCTTGGTGAAGAAGGGTATCTACATTGGACTACTAGTTTATGGATTTATATAGGACTATCTCTAGCTGTCATATTAAGTTAGTATAGGTTAGCTTAGTAGTTTTATATTTTATTCCCCTCCAAGTTATCTTAATCACATTTTATGTTAGTTTTTTTAATTTTCACTTTCCTCTAAGTGTTATTTTACACATTCTTTAGCTGGTAGTTGTTGTAGTTTTCAATTCAATAAGGACTCATGCATAAGAGTTATAGTTTATTAAAGGAAATTTAAATTGAAAATTTGGTTATATTTTAATTAATATATAACCCAATGGGTATAGCTACTTTTCTTGAGTGTTTAGAAGGAAAACATACCAGCAAAGTCACCAAGAATGTTGATAATTATACCACTATTGGTCAAAGTTACTTATGTGTAGATTTTCAAGAAGACTCAATTCATGGATTGAAGATTAAAAAAGGTATAATTTTTTTTAAAACTTCATTTAGGTAAAAACCACACTCAATAACATATCACAAGTCCAAATTTTGACAAAGGTTTCTTCTATTCCTCTAATTAGCTACTAGTTACAAGCTAAGGAAGGTAATTTTCAAATGCTCGGTACATGAAGGTGAATAAGAGTTGGTTAAAATAAAATTAGGGGAACTTTGTATCCTATATTTCATAAATATTTTATTCATTATTTTCATGTTAAAGTGGCTTGAATTTATTAACAATTGTTAAGAAGAACAGGTACTCTAAAACCCTTATTAAACCCTAATGTCTTAGTTTTAAGAGATATAATTACATTTTTGAGTTCCTTGTTTAAAAATAAAAAAATTGTGATATATTATGTGGTGTAAATTATATTAATAAATTTTCCTAAATAAAATAATTTATTCAAAAAATGAATAAAAATAAAGGTACAAGTATCAAGGTTTTAAGCAAACAAGAGAAACAGTCATAAAAGGCAATTTTTTGAGGTTTAAGATATTAGTTGAGCACATACGATAGATTTAATGTTTGTATGGTTTATTAATGTTTATAATTAAAAAATAATAATTTATTTTTTCCACATTAAAATTTATAAAATGGCAAAATGCAGACCTATAGGCATTTAAAAATGAAATTGTGTGAGTTAGTCAACACCAAAAAGTGCATATTTTGAGTTTTATTAAATGAAATCTCATGAAATTTTACACAAAAGTATATTTTTATGTCCTTGAATGTTTAAAAGTGTTTTAATGTCTATAATTCACCTAAGGGATATAAAATTATAAAATATAAGTTGTCCCCTTTTGGCTAAACTTAGAAAAGGTCAAATCAACAACAATAGTCTTTAGTTAACCCTAGAAAAGTGGAGTTCAAAAATGAAAAAGTGGATAAGTTAAGTTCAAGTATTAGTTAATAATTGTGGACTTATTTTTTTTAATAAACCCCTTACAAGGTCAACATGAAATCTCTATCCTACTGCACCCCTTTTGGGCTCAATTTATAAAGTCAAGATGCATGCAAGTTGCAAGTCAAGATAAGTGAAGTCAAACTCCAAGTCATAAGTAAATAAGATAAAGTCAAACTCAAATATAAAAATAAATTTAACTGAATTAAAAATTAATTTTTCATACAATATCAAAAGGAGTTAATTAAATATCTATTTAAGACTGAAGTCTTTCATAGCATGCAAGAGACATTTGGCTTTTAAACAACTCAAACAAGATTCTCTCCATAATTACCACACCATATTACAAGGTAAATAATGTTTATAATATTAAAATTCTAAATTTTAATTTGGAAATTGTGTTTTAAATTTTGATGTTTTACTTCAAGGTTGAGTTAGTAGTGGAGTTAAAGCAGGAGTGAACTAGGACTAGTAGGGACTCATCTGAATTCTTGTCTTCTCTCTCTCTCTTCTCCCTTTATATATGTAAATTCATTTTAAAATTATTATAGGGATATTATGATTTTGTATTATTTAAACTCTATCAAAATTTTATACCACCTCACCTTTGAATCAATAAAGAGTTAAATGTTTTCTCGATCTTCAAGTTATTCATGAAGTGTGTTCTTAATATTCATTAATGTAATTTAATGAATGACTATTTTCCTATGTTTATGTCTAAATATCTAACCTTTATGAAGAAAATTATAATTATTTTATGTCATATAAATTATCAAATTCTTATTTCTACCTAATTTAAAAGTGAGTTCAGTTGTTGTTCATTCCTTCCAAGCTAGTGTGAGTGTTTCTCAAGACGTTTATGTGAATTATTAATGCAAGAGAGATTAGATGAAGATGAAATGAATGTGTAAGTTTTTAATCTTTAAAATTATGTATAGTATAAAAATAATTTATTTTCACATTATTTTATCACCATAACTTTTAGTTTTTAGTTTTCATTTCCATTTTCAGCTTTAGCATTGTTCCTTCTACCTTTTCCCTAGTCAAAAAAGCATAGAATTAGAGAGTAAATATAAAAGCAGGTGATTTTACCAAAGAGAACCATCCATTAATTTATATATTCACTCTAAAATAATTTACCATGCCTTGGAGATTTTCCATTTTATTAAAAAAAGTGAGTACATGTACATATTCTTAGCAAGGTGCACTTCTAAGCGATAATAGTTTCCTCTAAATGCAATAAAGACCCACTAGATTTTTGGAAGAACCCAATAAAACCCATAATTTTTTTTATCATTATACCAATAGATGGTATGTATATTTTATAAATATAAAAATTACCTTCAAACCCTCCAAAATGGTAGAAAAATGGAGTGGCATGAAAATAGGTTGTGTTTATAGCCTTTTGTAGGGTTTTAATATCTTACAAATTTAATGGAACTATTTATTTTTCATATGAATAGTTTAAAATTTTAGTTTAAACTTATTTGCATACAACCGCACTAAACCCTTGAAAATATTCAATATCAAAAAGAACACCAAGAAGGAGATAGAATACAAGTGAGATCACATCATAATCCATGTTACTCATCTACTATCACTACTTTGATACCATGTTGGGGTGGGACATACTTGAGAATCGATAACTGGATAGGATTGAATACATGAAGGTGAAACTATATAGAATATTAAAATCATGAAAACATGAGAGGAAGGAACTTCACAATGTGCAAAATCATTCAAATGAAATAACATTCCTAGTTGGTTATCCAAAATTACATAAGAAATGAACATATATTGGTGGATGATATACATGTTCTCACATCCTCATGAATGTGAATTTATTTTCCTTAGTGACCATTATCAAACACCTAAGTGACATCTTAGAAAGCTAACTAGATTATGTAGTTAAAACCACTATTGGAGAGTTATTATTTATGTCATGGTGATGTCATGGAGGAGTCCTAGTAAGTGGATAAATTGCTTTGATAGCCTAATTAACAATGAAAAAGTGTGTAATGTGCTTGTCCTAGTGTGCTTAAAGGAGGCATGATTGATCTTCAATTTTGGTATGATTAGATATGTTCAGGGATGAATATGGTGATTGAAGCATGTTTATGAGGTCCCTTAAATGTTATCTATGCTTTGATATTTTGTGTTCATAAGTGGAATTTTTTTGGTTGTCCATTGTTTTCATCTAGATAGTTTGGGTCTAGTGGGAAAAAATTGAGTAAGTGATTTGATGACATCACCATTTCCACATGGGAATGAGTCAATATAATTTGGTCTTATAGTTGTGATCACATTAGTCCCTAGTTAATATGTGTTAAATCACAATTCATGCATTGAAGCATGATCAAAGATATGAGAGTGAAAAGTTATTTTTTAAGTCAAAATTAATTATTTTCTCATACTTAGCCAAATTTACATGTGGCCAGAAAGAATCAAGTAAGCATTTTGATGAAGGCATATCTTGTATGTGTGAATGTTTTAGGAGAAGGTATCATATGGGTTTGTTCATTTTCATGCTTAGTTTATTTTTACTAATTTTCATATCATGCAATAAAGTGCATCAAAAGATATGCATATGTAAAGTTGGGCTCTTAGGTAGTTTAACTATGTTTTTCCATACTTATCTAAATTTGCATGTGATAAGAAAAGATGAGTAGGAATTTTTATGGTGATATATATTGCATATGTGAAGGTTTCAAAAGAAACTAATCATTTGCATTTATTCCATTTTGATCCTAGTTTATTTATTCTAAATTTAAGATCATGTGCTAAAGTGTGGTAAAAGTTATGTAATAGCAAAGTTGATCTCTTAGAAAAATTCTAAGCATATTTGGCTCTAGGAAAAAATATTTTGATAATTCATTTTAATGGCATTATATCTCACACACATGATGGTTCAAAGAGATGATTTGTATATGGTTGGATTTTCCTTTATGAGGAGATTATATCATCCAAGTTTGAGATCATGCAAGTAAGTTTAGAAAAAATTATGGCTATGCAAAGTTGTATTTCTAGGAAAATTTCAAAGGTTCCCATACATAGTCATTTCTTGATAAGTTAAAGTGCAATGAAGATCGACAATCCACATAGCTCTAAGAAGTCAGGAATCAATGAGATGAGGATAAGTAAATGATATTTAATGACTAAGCAAAGGTAAAGGATAAGGATCCATTGGTGAGTGGGAGTTTGTATATATTTGTCCAATGGTGAGTGTTGATAGTTAAAGATCTGGTTGATTCATAGAGATCGATGGAGTGCATGAGGTCAAAGTTTCCATATTACATGAGATGAGGTCAAATTGTCTAAGCTTTAATGTTTGAGTTTTAGTGTATATGCATTAAAATTCAAATAAGATCAATGGTGTGCAATTGATCTAAAGTTGAGAGGACACAAGATGATTGTAAATTTTTTGAGGTTTAACTATGACCATTGCCAATTAAATATTTGAATTTAACATAGGGAAAAACTAGAGCTCTATATTTTTTCCATATATTTTCATAGAAGTTAAATTTGATATTTATGTAAAAAGAAAAGTTGTAGAGCACTCCAAGGTACATATAGAAATATATATTTAAATATCTAGAAGTTTTTACAGTCAAAGATATTAAGGTTTAAATTTGGCTATGTGTTCATTCTTATTCTACAAGTGACTTGAAAAGGATGTTTGAGCTTGTGTTGATGTTATTTTGATGTCTCATGATGACTTAGATATTCGGGAGTGTTTTAGACTCCATGAGGATGATCTATATGGATTTTATAGATGTGATAAATCTATCTTGAGTATGAATAATGCTTAAGACGTTGATTGTTTGTTTGGTAATGTTGTTCTTATGTACCAAGTTAGTGTTTGAGTTAGTTGAGCACACATAGAGGTGAGAAAAGTTGAATGTAATAATTTGAGAATGCCAAAGGGAACATAAAGAGTTTACCCATGTATTTGAAAGTGGCCCTATGTTCTTAGTTTGTTTGATGATGTGCTAAATGGGTCAATAGGTCTCTATGAGACCTATAAGAGCTATAAGGGCCTTATTAAAAGGTGTAGCTACTTAAGGGTGACCCATAGTTGTTATGGATGACCTATGAAGGTTGTATTAAGCCATGTATTGATGTGATAGTTACATTAAGGGTTAAAGCATGCTTATTGGACAACCAAGGTGATGAATATCAAGTATTCGCTATAAATAGTGAAATCAAAGTTGGTGATTTATAGATTGTGAGCGAGAGACATGGGAGATATTTGAGAGAGAATTGTGTGTGAGAGAGTTGGAGAGAAAAGGAAAGGAGAGGAGAGTGAGCGTAAAAAAATATTGGGTTGATGAGTAAAGAATATTAAGGACTATGTGTATGATCTATATATCATGTTTCTGATGATAATATAGTGTTCTTACAGTTTAAAGTTGTGTGAAGATATTTGAGTGTACATATGAGGACTATTTTAGTAAATAAAGAGTGATATTATGGCATGCCTATGTGAGAGGCATACATGATTTATAGAGAGAGAGTTTTGAAGTTATCAAATAATAAATATATCCATCTTTAGGTGTTGAAGACATTAGTTCTAAGGTGGAAATATTCTTTTTAAGGAGGGTCTAAAGGACTTGATCTTCATTAGGGGAAGTTTTTCCTTGTGAAATAGGGTTTCATTAAAGACCTTTGGTTAGAAGGACTTGATCAATGTTGTAGGTCTGAAGGACTTTGTTGAATAAGTAGTTAGAATGACTTGATCATCTTAGGGGCAGGCGCCCCTAGTGGAATAGCTTTTTCACTAAGGACTTAACCAAGGTTCCTAATCAAAAGGATTTGATCAATATCTTATTTGTCATCATATTATATGATATTATTCCATGTGTTTGTAGGCTTTAGAGTGGGTTTTATTCCCAAAGAGGGTTTTCCATGTAGATCTTATGTTGTGTATGTGATCTTGCTTTCTATTTATTGTTCATTGCTATGAATGATTTGTATGCTTCATGAATCTTTATATTGAATGCTTGATTATTTTTAAGGGTTTGTAAATTGAATTAGATTATTTACCACCACTGATTCACCCCCTAATGGATTTACCTCTAACAATTGGTATCAAATCAAGGTCCTTTGGTAAAGGATTGACAACTTGAAGGTGATCTAAGGTACAATGGCTAGTCAAAATGTGAAAGGTGGTTTCTCTACTAAGTAAACTTCAATATTCAATGGATCTAATTATGCATTTTAGAGTGTTAGGATAAATACATACATTATTTCCCTAAGGTTTAATGTATGGAAATCTATTTTGGATGGTTATGTTACTCCTGTTATTCTTCCATTCAGTGTTGTAGACAAGAAGTTGCTTGAGAACAACTCTAAAGCCATAAATGCCATCACTTATGATCTTACAAAAAATAAGTTCACCAAAATAATTAATTGCAAATCTACAAATAAAATATGGGATAAATTAAATATTACTTTTGAAGGATATTCAAAGGTTAAGTAGGCAAAGTTCAAGACTCATTGAAGATAATTTGAGAGCCTCAAAATGAAAGAATAAGATTCTATGGTATCCTTTCTGTAGATAGTTGATGAGATTGTAAACACCATAAAATGTCTTTGAGAGAACCTTGAAGAGGATACTATAGTTTAAAAGGTATTAAGGTCTATATTCCTCAATTTTAATCCAAAATTATTTGTTATATAATAAAGTCATGATCTTACATAGTTAAAGATGGATCAATTGCATGGCACCCTTATTGCATATGAGATAAGAGTAAATGATGATATAACACTAAAGCAAGAAGCAACATTAAAAATAGAGATGAAGCCAAAAAGGGATTTCTAAGGTAAGAAACCCAAGGAAGATGGCATCTATAATATTAATGAGGATGAAATAATTACTTTATTTAGAAGAAAATTAAAAATAGGCTCAGACAAATATAAGGGTAAGTTACCTTTCAAATTCTTCAATTGTCATGAGATAGGAAATTTTAATAATAAATACCTTCATAAATATAAGAAATATGATGATGAATAGCATGATCAAGGTCATGATGATGGAAAGAGATCTTTCAAGTCTGATAAAATAAATAAGGGATTCAAAAGATTTAATAAAAAGAAGTACATCAAGGAAAAAAGAGTCCTTACACCAAAGAAGATTGCAACTCACTAGATAAGAGTGAAGATGGTGACTCAAAATATGATGATGAAGATGATGGTCCTATTAAAGATAGAGTCCTTTTCATGGCTGAGGAAGGAAGTTTCTCACAACAAAAATATTCTAATTAGAGGGATTCAAATGATGATGAAGATGTCGTGGAATATGAGATTACATTAACAAATGCTCATAAAGAACTAAAGATTGAGAAGAAGATCAATAAGAATATGAAATATAAACTCAAGGACTTTGAGGAGTACTTTAGTATGTTTGAGGCAAGAATATATGAAGATGCCAAAGAGCATGAAGATATGGCCAAATATCACAATTGTCAATTGGAAGTCCTATCTACAAGTCTAAAAGTTAAAGAAAATGAATGTGAAAGGTATGTAATTGAAAATGAGTCACTAAAATCTGACTTAGAGAAGATGTCTAGTAAGGTAATGTCATTTGTGAGATATGAAAAGAGATCAAGTGATTTAGACAACATTCTAAATGATCAAAATCATGCAAGTGATAAGATTGGTATTGGATACAAAGAAGAACCATAGATTACAACTCAAGACAAGATGAAGACTAATGTGAATAAGAATGATCATCCTTTGAAGACAAATCATAAGATAAGGAATGAAGGTACTGGTAGAATGAATATAAAATAGATCAGATAACCAAATGCCATGAGGTATGCAAATTTCAATGGTTACTACTATACTTGTAATTAGTTTGGGAATAGAGATAGGGAATGTAGAAGACCTGTTAAGAATCAATTTACATGAAACTATGATGGGGGGTCATCAATAAAAAGGTATAAGCAAGGTTGAGTGTTTAACTATCATGATGTGGGACAGTTTGCAAAACATTGTCCATTTAAGGTAATACAAGCTTAGTTTCCTTCAAGAGATATTGAGTGTTATAGTTATGAATTAGTACACATTGCAAGATTTTTTCCAAATTTGGTAAGATAAAATGAGCTTCTTGAAAAAATTATGGGGTGCTTTAACTGTGAATAGAGATGTCACATTTCTAGGTTCTGAAATCAAAGGCCTACAAGTCAAAATAGGTATTATTAGGCTCCTAGAGTACAAGATAGAAGGAAATTGAACTCATGGATATAAAAGGTGGTAAGTAAGAATTGTGATGAGACTACAGGTCCAAGTAATCTATTTTATATGGTTGAAAATGCTTCATAAGTTAAAGAGTCCTAAGAGGTCTCATTGTCTGCTCATGTTGAGAATGAAGAGACTAAGCTCAAACAAAAGACCAAGGTGCTAGTTGAAGCTAGTTTTTAGATATGTATGGATCCAAGTGAAAATCTTGATATTGTTGAAAAAGTGCCTAGTGATTATGATCTAAGCTTAAAGGATGATACTTCAGATGAAAAGGTATGCCATGAATCTATGTTGTCTCCATGTATTGACAATCAAATCATAGAACAAAAGGATAAAGTTGTAGTAGTTGAGGAATTTATTTTTCTAAATCCAAAGAAGAAGAAAAATAAGAATTGTAAGTATAAATTGATCAAGGAGGAGAAGGAATATGAGGATTTGTTTTTGTTTTAGAGCATTGAGGTATGGAGGATGTCTCTAATTACGCTTCTTAAAAGACTCCTTTCAAGTGGAGAAGCAAGTGTTGTGTTTTTTTAGTTATAATAGTTTTTAAGGTTAGATTAAAGTTTCCCAAATGGCAAAGGAGGATTTTTGATTTGTCAAGGTGTAAAATAAGTTTTAGAGGTGGATTTTGATTGGAAGGCATTGTGTTGACTTTGTTTTGATATTCTAGGGTTTTGGGCTCAGTTAGAGAAGTGGTATGCCTTATGAGTTAAGGTATGAGGATTCTTAATATTTTAAATGGGATAAATGGGTTATCAAATCAAGCTTCATAGATATTTGAAGTTTGTTTTTTTCAAATTATTCATGTTTTTATCAAGATGGAGGCCTAATTGGTTAAGTAGGTTTGTGAAGGAAGTATGTTACAAAAGATGAACTAGTTTTTTAAAATTATTTTTATTGAGGGTTAATATGAGAGTGCTCTAGATATGAATTTTTAGGTCTTGAAGATGTATCTACTAAAAGGTGTGAGCTCTGCAAGTTCTAGGTAGGGCTATAAAGAGTCTAAGATAGGATTAGTGTGAAGAAGAGTGATTTTGTTCAATTTATCTAGAATATAAAGTCTTGAATGTTTCAATGTGAGTTCTTAAGTTGGTTTAAAACATGTTTCCTATTTTATGAGTGGTATAATGCTCTGTTGGTGGTCATGGAAGTGTCTTGAGAGAGAAGGCTAGTAAGCATGTGTGGTTGTTCTTCATGGTGTGTGGAGATTTCAAGATGTTCAAATGATGAAATGGTTCATAGGTCTTAGTGGGAGTCCCTCTAATATTTTTATTTGTGATTTATATCATATTTCATTTTTTTGTGTGTTCTTTCTTCATTAGTTGTGGTGCTTGGTTGAAGAGAGTGTTGACATGGAACAAGAGGAAGTTGTCAAGACAAGAATAATTAAGATCAAGGTAGGGGGGAGTTTGTATCACCTTTATAAGGTTCCCCATTCATATTTGTGGTCTTTTCAGGTCCTCAATATTAGTTTTTGTCCACTTTGTCATTGTGTGAAAGGGGGGAAAGTTTCTATTGTGGGAGTGCTTGAAGAGAGAGAAGGTGAACTGTATATTACTATATTTGATGTTTGTTGACATCAATGACAAAGGGATATATTTTTTGGAGATTTTTTAGTGATGTCATGGAGGTGTATTGGTTAGTGGATTAAGTTATTTTATATCCTAAGTAATAATGACAAAGTGGGTAATGTGTTTGTCCTAGTGTGCTTAAAAGAGGCTTGGTTGATCTTCAATTTTGGCATGATTAGAGATGTGCAAGGATGATTATGGTGATTGTATCATGTGAAATAGGTCCCCATGATGTTATCTATGTTTTTATATATTATTTGCATAAGTGGAATTAATTTATTTGTCCATAGTTTTCATCTAGATAGTTTGGGTCTAGTGGTAGAAAATTTGAGTAGATAATTTGATGACATCACCATTTCCACATGGGAATGAGTCAAGGTAATTTGGTCAATGGTTATGATAATATTAGTCTCTAGTTTATATTCACTAAATCTCAAGCCATGCATCAAAGCACAATCAAATATATGAGGGTGCTATTGTCACTTTAATGCACCTAATGAAGAGATGGTACAAGCTTATCCTTGTTCAAGTGTAATAATGGAACCACCCCAGGGCTTTAGGTATCCCTATTAGGGGGTGGATCTCTAGATTAGGGGATATATCCATTTGATGCACCATTTAGGCTCATATTCCTACTACTAAAAACTTGGGGAATAAAAGGGTTAAGAATAACATGAACAGTAAGCCTATTCTACTGGAGGTGATGCACCAAATGTCTGCTTTACTCACACTCTTGACATGTAATTTAAACCAAGAGAAACTTAACATACACTACATCTAATAACATCTTTCTTCTTAAATCAATGTTTCAACATGGGGCCTTGAAATTGAATAAGTATATGAAGACTTAGATAATAGGCATTCTAAGACACACTATTTGGAAAGCTATTCACTACACCTGTAACTCTATATGACACTTCTTTTTGGCTTGTAAAGAGAAGTCTTTGAACTCACAAGGTAATAGGAAAATTTACATGTGAAGGTAAGTTAAGAAACACTTTCACAAGATAATAGCCATAATATACAATTAGATAATTCTTGAATGAGGTAAAAATAGCTATATTTATTAATTCAAGACAAAATTTTGGTAGGGATTCACCATACCCAAGTGGAGTTCCCCATATAATGGCCAAAAGGCTAGAATTTATAGAAGAAATGGGAAGAGAGAGAAGGGAAGTACAAGAGTCACTTGGACATGTGTCACTAGGAAAAAATTAGTTACAATTATATGTGAAAGAAGGGTGAGGTGAGTCATTCCATGTCACGAGGTCTACTTGTCTAAAACAAGTCATAAGAATGGTGAAAAGTGGCATAAAACCTTTAGAATTAGCATATGAAACTAACTACATCAAAGACCATCTATGAACATTTAAAATTGAAAATAGGAGAGTCAACACATAACACTATTCAAATGAAATGGAAGTCATGGTGATAGTTATAAAATGTTCCTTCTAACTACTAGCTATCTTTTGGACACCTATATTTGTCAATTTCATGGAAGCTCCTTGATTTGGGTTAGTTTCCAATAAAAAATCAAATCATCGACCTATCTAATTTTCACTTGTTTTATCTACACCAAATGCTCAAGATCTTACCATTTCTTACCTTTATATTTTCTCTTCAGTTCCCACCAAGTCTTTTTGAATCCAATTTTCCATAGTTTTAAATTGACATTGGTGGGGCCATCACTTTCCTTATTCATTCAAAACATTCCCTCAGACTTAAGTTTCTTTTGGGATTTTACCAAGTGTTCTTTAACTATGGAAAGTTCCCTCCAAATCATGTAAAGTACCCTCCAAATCAATGCATGGGACACTTTTTCTTGCAAGATATCCTATGAATAAATATTTGGCACACTTGGATTTAGAGGTGTCTTTTAGGAAGATTTATCTTGACCACTTTTCCCAAAAGAATTCTTTCAGGTTTTTTGCTTTTGACAATTTTTATGGACAATTTTCCCAAATAAATTATTTTAGTATTTTTCCTAAAAAAAATCATTTATCCCCTTTTTCCACATTAATTCCTTAAAACTTTTGAATAGGGCACCCTACTTGAAAAACACCCTTCAAAAATATTAGAATGCACCTTTTGGAACTTCTATTTGGTCCACTTTCCTATGAAAATACCCTTCAATTTTTTTATAAAGTACCATTTATATTTCTAAAAATGTCTCTTTAAAATAGTTAAAAATGACCTTTTTATAAAGATGGAGGTGCCCTTAATAAAATTTGAAGTGACCTTTATAAAAGTTTTAAATGACCCCTTCATCTTGAAAAGATATCTTTCAAGGAAATTATTTCAGACAAAATGCCTGAAATAATTCCTAACACTTGAACAAAAAATCCAAAAATAAAACCTCCAAAAGAAAGAACACTTGCACTTTTGTTGTGTGTTTTGTGTGGAACACCTCTTCTAAAGGGATTTTTACCTAATAGGAAAACCTAAAGTGGATGGTTGAGATTGAATGACTAAGTCCAAAAATGTTTTTTGAAGTAATTTTTTAAACATGAACAACTTTGTTTGTGCTTCAGTGAATAGCCTCAGACTTAGTACATAGGAACTTTTAACCAAGACAAACAAACCCACATTATTATCTTCCTCTACAACTTCCATTCATGTAAGATCAGGCACTTTGAAAATATTCTTTAAAACTCTACTCAGACCTATTAGAATGACTCAAAACAAAGTAAAAGGACCTAGAAAACAAACTGATCAAATCTAATATCATTAATATTATGTTGAATAAACCTAAGATCACTCTATGACATGATATTTACACCTAAAATATCTAAAGGCAAAATTTTCATATAGGGGTGCCAAATTTTGACTGACAAGGTCAAAAATTGGTCAACAAAATGGTGACTCATAGGGGTAGTATGACTATTATACTAACCAAACCAATAGCCTAAATATTCCATTAGGCATGGAGTCATCTAAGGAATAAGGTAAATAAGAGACAGTGACCATTGACTCAAATCTTGATCAACAAGATAACCATTGACTACCTCAAACACATAAAGGAAAGAGACACACAATAAAGATTAAAGCAAACAAACATGTGCTACTTATCAATTAGGGAAAATAAAAAAAAATAGAAAGGAAACAAATATGTACATTCACCTTGATCATACCTCCCTTCCTGGATCAAAAGGGAAGTATCTTAGGTCTCCTTCCTCACTAGATGAGTGACGGTGCTAGGCATGCTTCTTCTTAGATGGGGTGTTAGATGATTCTTGCTTCCTGTTTGCTCTTTGTCTTTATTTATCATCTAATGGAGCCATATACCATGTATTTTCAAAGTATGCAAGGTCATTTTGAACCTCAAATCATACCTCAAGATATTGGCCCTTCATCTTAACATGACAAATCTGAAAATCCATGTATGGAGTAGCTTGTTGCAAGTTCATCTCTCCTTGAAGGATCTGATCATCCTTTTCCATTCTCATAATATCTTAAAATTATTCAAGGATAATTGTATCATAACCATTTTAAGGTGTGTTTGATTTCATTCTTCATGGATATTATTTGAGGTGGTTGCATAGGTAAATGTAGAGACAAGCTCCAAGTTACCCTCCAAAGGCCTAAAATCATCATAGATTGCTCTACTATGATCCATTTTTTCTTCATGATGCTGATATTCAACATGTATCTATTTTATCTCATCTTGATCTTACTTGTATAGGACATTAGTATTTTCCTCCTCCTCATACTCTTGGAACATTTTCATGTAAATCTACCACATGTCCTCCCTTTGAGCAAAATCTTCTTGCTTGTCATGACTAGTCAACTCTAAGGGATTTATAGGTTTTTTGAGAGATTAAAATTAATTTCATATTATCTCAAATATTTACCATAGTTCATCATATTTTGGCTATCCTACATCATTAAAAGGAGAGACAAAAAAGGCCATTTCTTCTTCATCCTTAGAGTCCAAGAGAACTTGCTTTAAGACATTTTTTTTCAACACAAAGGGAAACTTCCTTCATATCCTCACAATTGAACCTCTCCTCGTCATCATATATCCCTTCTTCATCTTCAATATAATATGATATTTTAATCTCACCCTCCCTCCTAGTGACATCAACCTTAGGCACCTCAAAAATAGGGAGCTTGGCCAAAGGAGATTCCCAAGTAGCAAGACAATTTTAAACATTAAGAGGGAAATTTTTATTAGTTGGAAGGGGAGGAAGTATGGTTTCAATATATTCTTGAATATTGAATGGTTCAAAATGTCTCTTCCCTATGAACTTCTCCACTTAAGCATGATTTATTTCTTCCTTCATGAGCTGCCATCACATCTTTCCCTCTTGGGAAGGTGGGTTAAAGGATATTTTCATGGGACTAAGAGGTTGATGAAGGGGTTAAAGATATGTCTAGGAAACTTGTATTTTCCTTGGGATTATTACTTTGACTATAATTTGGAGAAGTGGGTTTAGATATTTTACCTTCAGCTCCCATGGTAGGCTTCATCCACATCTAATTTTACAACTCAATTTCCCTTTCAAGGTGTGCTTCAAAACTTAGTTTTTCTTCTTCATAATTTTCTTGAGTGTGATATCTTGCTCCATCATGATATCTTCCTTCCATTGGACACTTTATTGAATGGGTTTCTAAGAGGAAATTTTTTTGGGAATGACAAAGATTTTGGGACATGCTGAGGCTACCAAGATATAGGTTGTTCATAAGTTCTCAACCTTTCTTCTAGGTTTAAGATCAAACCACAAATATCAAAAATATCATTAGAAAGACATGGCCAACTATATTTCTCTATAGGGATCCATTCCTTTGTAACTTTATCTAAAGCTTACCTCACACTCTTGACATAAATTATAGGGATAGTTTGACCACAACCACACCTAGTGTCAAGGTCTAACGTATATTCTTGGTAACCAAGGAGAGTTATTATGAAACTAGCAATGGAATGTCTTGGAGGAGAGATAAGGGGGCTAGATGGATCACAAACTTGATAGGTTTGGTCATTGGCATCATATGCTTGATGAGGATCATGACAAGGTTGGATAAAAACTTGATCATAATCAAGAGGAAGAGGAAAAGCTAGAGATAACTCCTCAACTTGTGTTAAAACAAGCTCAAACTCACAAATATCCATAAATCACTTCACAAAATAGTATGGAACAAGAAAAAAAATTCAATTGGTATACCTAGGCTACTCAACCAACATATATGTATGTGGAGTCACCATTGATATATATTAGAATTGCCTCTACAGGCTTATGTCTTGAAGAGAACACCAAAAATCCTCAAGGAATGGACTTAATAGTCCCATTAGGCATGCCAAAAACTATTTTCACTTGAATTCACCTAATGAGGAGATGGCACTATATTATCCTCATTAAAGTGTAACAATGGAACCACCCCAGGGCTATGGGTATCCCTATTGAGGGGTGGATCTCTAGATTAGGGGCTAGCTCCCCTTGATGCATCATTTAGGCTCATATTCCTACTAATAACAACTTGGGGAATGAAAAGGGTTAAGAACAACATGAATAGTTAACCTATTTTATTAGAGGTGATACACCAAATGTCTGCTCTACTCACACTCTTGACATGTACTTTAAACTAAGAGAATCTTAACATACACTGCATCCAATAAAAACCTTATTATTGCATCAATGTTTAAACATGGGGTCTTATAATTAGATCAGGATAGGAAGACCTAGATAATATCCATTCTAAAACACACTATTGGAAAATCTATTTACTATACTTGAAACTCCATTTGACACTTCTTGCTAACTTGTAAAGAGAAGTCTTTGAACTCACAAGGTACTAGTAAAATTAACATGTGAAGGTAAGTTTAGATACACTTGCACAAGACAATAACCATCACATACACTTAGAAAATCCTTGAATGAGGTAAAAATAGATATTTTTATTGATTCAAGATAAAATTTTGGTAGGGCTTCACCATACCCAAGTATATTTCCCCATACAGTGGCCAAAATGTTAGAATTTATAGAATAAATGAGAAGATAGAGAGAAGGGAAGTCCAAGAGTCACTTGGACATGTGTCACCAAGTGAAAATCAATTACAATTTCATGTGAAAGAGGTGTGAGGTAATTAATGCCATGTTAGGAGGTATACTTGTCTAAAATAAGTCATAATAATGGTGAAAAGTGGCATAAAACCTTTAGAATTGGCATAGGAAACTACCTCCATCAAAGACCATCCATGAACATTTGAAACTAAAAATAGGAGAGTCAACACATAACACTATTCAAAGGAAATAGAACTCATGGTGATAGTTATAAAATGTTCCTTCTAACTTCTAACTATCCTCTATACACCTATGTTTATTGATTTCATGGAATCTCCTATATTTGGGTTAGCTACCAATAACAACTCGAATCATTGACCTATCTATTTTTCACTTGTTTTGTCTACACTAGATGCTCAAAATCTTATCATTTGTTACTTCTATATTTGATCCTAGTTTCCTACCAAGTCGTTTTGACTCCAAAATATATTTTCCATAGTTTTAAATTGATGTTTGTGAAGCCATCACCTTCCTTATTCATTTAGAACATTCCTTGAAACTTAATTTTATTTCAAACTTTTTCCATGTTTTCTTTAACTATGGAAAGTACCCTTTGAATCATGAAAAGTTCCATCTAAATAAATGCATGGGACACTTTTTATTGCAAGATATACTTCAAATAACTATTTGGGGCACTTGGATTTAGATGTGTCCTTTAGGAAGATTTGTCTCGACCACTTCTCCCAAAAGAATTCCTTTGGGTTTTTTGCTTTTGACAATTTCTGTTGACAATTTTTCCAAACAAATTCCTTGAAGATTTTTCCTGAAATAAATCCTTCAACCCCTTTTTCTACATTAATTCCTTTAGAATTTTGAATAGGGCACCTTACTTGAAAAATACCCTTCATAAAGATGGATGCACCTTTTGAAACTTCTATTTGGTACACCTTCCTATGAAAATACCCTTTGTATTTTTTGTAAGGTACCTTTTAGCTGTTTGAAAATGTCCCTTCAAAAAATTTTAAAATGACCTTTGTATAAAAATGGAGGTGCCCTTCAAAAAATTTAAATTTCCCTTCAAAAAAGTTTCGAATGACCCCTTCAACTTGAAAAGATATTTTTTGGGGAAATTGTTTGGGACAAAATGTTTGAGATAATTCCTGACACTTGAACAGAAAACTTGAAAACAAAACCTCTGAAAGAAAGAACACTTGCACTTTTGCTATGAGTTTTGTGTCAAAAACCTCCTCTAAAGGAATTTTACCTAATAAGAAAACCCAAATCAGATGGTCAAGCTCAAATGACTAAGTCCAAATATGTTTTTTAAAGTAATTTTTTGAACACAAACAACTTTGTTTGTGCTTCAATGAAGGGCATCAGATTTAGTACACATGAACTTTGAACCAGGATGAACAAACCCACATGATTAGCTTCCTCTACAACTACCATATGTGTAAGATATATAATTTTAAAATTTTCTTTAAAACTCTACTTAGACCTATTAGAATGAATCAAAGCAAAGTTAAAGGACCTAGACAACAAACTGATCAAAGCTAATAGCATTCATATTATGTTGAATGAACTTGAGATCACTCTATGACATGCTATTTAACCCTAAAAGATCCAAAGGCCAAATTTTCATATAGGGGTGCCCAATTTTGACCTATACGGTCAAAAACTAGTCAACAAGTGCAAAGTTGGCTTCTCAATCAAAATTCATTATTTTCCCATACTTAGCCAAATTTACATGTGGCCAAAAAGAGCTGAGTAAGCATTTTGATGAAGGCATATCTTGCACATGTGGATGTTTCAAGAGAAGGTGATTATATGGATTTTTTAATTTTTATGCCTAGTTTATTTATGATAATTTTTAGATCATGTAATAAATCACGTCAAAATATATTCATATGCAAAGTTGGGCTTCTAGGCAGTTTGACTATGTTTTTCCATACCTAGCCAAATTTTTGTGTGACAAGAAAAGTTGAGTAGACATTTTGATGGTGTTATATATTACACATGTGAAGGTTTTAAGATAAAATAATCATATGGGTTTATTTAGTTTTGATCTTATTTTATTTGTGTTAAATTTTAGATCATGCACTAAAGCACAACAAAAGTTACGTAAGACCAAATTTGGTCTCCTATTCAAATTCTAAGTAGATTTGGCTCTATGATAGAATATTTTGAGAATGCATTTTAATGACATTATATCTTTCACGTGTGAAGGTTATAGGAGATACTTAGTATATGGTTGAATTATCATTTATGAGGAGATCATATGTTCTAAATTTGAAATCATGCGAGTAAGCATAAAAAAGTTATGACTATGCAAAGTTGGCCTTCTAAGCGTATTTCAAAGGTTCCCATACTTGGTCATTTCTACATAAGTTAAAGTTTGAGAATGATTGATAGTACATGTTACTCTAAGAAGTTAAGAAGTATCAAGATGAGGATAGGTGAAAAATGTCTAACAACTAAGATAAGGTAAAGGATAAGGATCTAATGGTGAGTGGGTGTTCATATAGATTAATCAAATAATGAGCATTGATAGTTAAATACCTGGTTGATCCATATAGATCAATGGAGTACATGAGGTCAAAGTGACCAAGATTTAATGTTTTAGCATTGGTTCCTATGTGTTAAAGTTCATATAATATAAATGGCACATAATTGATCTAACAATGAGAGGACACGAGATGATTGCAAAGTTTCCAAGGTTTAACGGTGACTGTTGCCATTTAAATATTTGAATTTAACATGGGGAAAAACTAGAGATATGTATTTTATCCATATATTTTGATAGAATTAAAATTTTATATTAATATAAAAAGAAAATTTGTAGAAGACTCCAAGGCACATCTATAATTATAGATTTGAAGATCCAAATGTTTGTACAATTAAAGATATTAAGGTTCAACATTGATTATGTGTTTGTGCATGTTTTGCAAGTGACCCAAGAAGGATGTTTGAGCTTGTGTTGGTGTTGTTTTGATGTCTCAATATGAATTAGATATTGGGGAGTGTTTTAGACTCCATGAAGATGCTCTATGTATATTTTATAGGTATGATAATTATATCTTTAGTATGAATAATGTTTAAAAAGTTGACTGTATGTTCAGTAATGGTGTTCCTATGTACCAAGTCAGTGTTTGAATTATTTGAGCATACACATAGGTGAGAAAAGTTGAATATAGTCATTTGAGGATGTTAAAGGGAACATAAGGAGTGGACCCATGTATTTTACAGTGGTCTTATGTTCTTATTTTGTTTGATGATGTGTTGAATGGGTGAATAGGTCTCCATAAGACCTATAAGAGCTACAAGAGCCTTATTAAAATGTACAGCTACTTAAGGGTGATCCATAGTTTTTATGGCTAACCTATGAATTTTTTATTGATTTATGTATATGTGTGATAGTTTCCTTAATGATTAAGGCATGCCTAATGTCTGACTAACGTGATGATTATCAAGTATGCTCTACAAATAGTGAAATCAAAGTTGGTGATTTCTAGACTATGAGAGACTTAGGAGAGATTTGAGAGAGACTTGTATTTGAGAGAGTTGGAAAGTGAAGGAAGTTAGAGGAGAGTGAGAGTGCCTAGTTTTTGGGTTGATGAGTATATAATATTAAGGACTGTGTGTATGATTTATAGATCATGTTTTTGATGATAGTATAGTGTTCTTGTAGTTTTAAGTTGTGTGAAGAGATTTGAGTGTGCATATGAGGAGTATTTGAGTAAAGAGAGAGAGAGATTATGTCATGCCTATGTGATAGGCATGTATGAGTTAAATATAAATTTTTTATAGCTATGAGATAATCAAGTGGTTTATCATCAGGTGTTGAAGACATCAGTTCTAAGGTGAAAGTTTTCTTTTCAAGGAGGGTCTAATGGACTTGATCTTCCTTAGTGGTAGTTTCTTCTTATGAAATAGGGTTTCACTAAATACCTTTGATAAAAATACTTGATCAATGTTATAGGTCATAAGGACTTGACCAAATAGGTGGTTAAAAGGACTTGATCATCTTAGGGGTAGGTGTTCCTTTTGGAACAATTTTTTCACTAAGGGCTTTAGGTCAGAAGGATTTGACGAGGGTTCTTGATCAGAATGAATTAATCAATATCTTATTTTTGATTGTCTTATAGGATAGTATTCCATGTGTTTTTAGGCTTGAGAGTGGGTTTGATTCCCCAAGAGGGTTTCTTATGTAGATCTTGTGTTATGTATGTGATCTTACTTTATGTTCATTGTTCACTGCTATGAATTATTTGAATGCTTCATGAATGTTTGTATTGAATTCTTAAATATTTTCAAGGGATTATAAATTGAATCAAATTGTTTTCCACCATTGATTCACCCCCCACTCTTGGTGGATTGTACCTCTAACAATGACATGGTGGAAGGCTATACCAAAACTTGATGATACTAAAGTATAGGAGTATTGTTACTCCCTTAGATCATACTCATCATTCCAAGAATTAAAAAAACACAAATAATGATACATGAATACACACCACTTTATTTTTTATTGACGTAATATTTCACAAACCCTTATATGCCATTACATTAGACACCTTAAGTGTTTGAAGTATGACATCCTAATCACACATATGGAGTAAGTGGTAAAACCAATATTTTTACTAAGAAGAATAATTTCCATGGCATTAACTTCCAACACACCAAGTAATTTAGATGATTTTTTCTCTTTTTATTTTTCTTCCAACTCCTTATTTCCTTCAAATAATTTCTTCTCTGATTACATGTGCTCTTCCTTTTCTACTTTATGGGATTTGATCCACAATATCCTATCCACATCCACCAAATGATTATATTTTTCTCTCTTCATCCTCTTGTGGTTTAAATCCTACCTTTAATCTAACCACCTCCACCAAATGATTTTATTTTTCTCTCTCCATCCTCGTGTGGGTTAAAACCTACCTTCATCTAACCACCTCCACTACATTCATTCACCATCATAAAATATCCAACCTTCATTTGATTTGAACCAATGACATCCATCTATGCTAAATTCTTATCTCATCTCCAATATTAACTTAGTACACTCAACATACATTTTGACATCTAAATGATCATCCATATCCTCTAATTCAACCTCTAGGATAGTCTCACTTCATCATATCTGGTATTCCTCTTTTTTTTCAAAAAATCCTCCATCTTTGATGTGACATAATTTTACATGTCTCTCTATTTATAAAACTTGTACTCTTATCCACATTCTTATGATGATAAGAAAAGTTAACAAATTGGGAATCATAATATTTTTTAAGAGGTAACACTTAAAAACATAATTGTAAGGATTAATTCTAACTTTATATTTGACTAGATGATCAAATATTCTATTAAGATCATGAAGATAGATTTCCTTATGCTTGGATTCTTAAATGATATCATCCATATAGGTTTCTACTATTTTATGGAAGAGGTTATGAAATATATGGGTCATTTTACATTGATATGTTATTCTAGTGTTTTTAAAGATGAAGGGAATCTTAACATATAAATATGTTCCCCATTTTGTGTTAAAAGTAATTCTATGTTGATATTTAGAATAAATATGAATTTGATTATATCTTTAAAAACCATCCATGAGGGAAATAATATCATAGAAAGATGTATAATCAACAATGACATCAAGCTATGGTAAAGGAAAATTATCTTTAAGACATGCTAAGTTGAGATTATGAAATTAAATACATATGTGGATGACCATAGTGACTTTATTATGAATGGAAAAAATGTTGGATGCCCATTCATAATAATAATTGGGTTTAATGAAATTAACATCTAAGATATTGCTAATCTCTGTATAACACAAATTAGAAATATTAAGATGAAACTTGTGTTACTTTTGGCATATAGGTTTCACATTAGGATATGTAATGATATTATGATAGGGTCAATGCTAAGAATGTTTTCATATGACCAAAGTAAAGGTTTTATGATATTTTTATGAAAATAAGATGAAATTATCTTTAACTTTAGGATGAATTTACTTACAGACAATAATTTGTTTAGGAGAGGAAGTTGTGCCATAATTAATTGAAAATATTTCTTCAATGAGAATGGCATTCCCATATTGAAAATGGTATGGAGCTTGAGGAAAGTTTGAAATAGGATGAGTTTTGGGATAAATTATAGAAATAAACCTATTTAAATTGGGATCCTTGTCATAAAACAATCAAAGCTTATGATGTTGGAAAGGAAGTTTATGCTCTTGATCACGAAGTAAGTCTAGGATAGATTCATCACTAGGAAGTGTGGGTATAGGTCCACAATATTTGACATATAATTCAAGGTCCACAACATAAAAACTTTTGATAATAATATTAGGATGTATTTATATTAAAAAATGGAATTATAATCTAAGGTAATTTTATGGGGTGAACTATAAGTTAAATAATATGACTTTATGGTATCATCTTATTCAATATAGTATGGTATAGAATAACTAGAATAAAATATATTAGTTTATTTGATAAAATTAATGTATACAGATTATAATTTAACATTTAATAATGTTTTATCTCTTGAAAAAACTTGTTAAATTTCAATCTCTCTAAGTTTATGCCTTAAATGGTGCATTAGGAAATGGGTGGTAAGACCGATGGTGCTTCACAACAGACATTGTTGCTTATTTATCCCTATGTCCATTTCAATTTCCCCAAATTTGATCTCCTAAGCTATCTCCTTCCATATAATATCCTATCAATATGTCAAGACCTTTACTTTCCTACTATGTCAACTCATTTGATATAATTCCAACAATTATTTATCCCATCCCAACTACAATGATCATATCAATTTAGTTACAAATGTTATAGTGCATGTTTCACAACTATGTTAACTTGACTAACCTAGTTATAGGTTACTGAACCAATTTCAAACTAAATAAAATTAGATGATAGCATCAAATAAATATCTTAAATGGATTAGGGTCATACACTACTATAAATAAAAGTCATTATTTCAATCCAATGTGAGGAAACATTAATTTTCAATTGGTATTTCTCACACTTCTACCCTAAATCTACATTTAGAGGAGTTATTACTTAGATCTTATCTTAAAGTAAAAACCATGTATTATAGAATCATGGATGCAATATGAGGATTCCTTTTATTATATATCTTGATTTATCTATTTAGATCCTTGTAACCAAAACATTATCTTTCAAAACACCATTGTTAAAAGGGAATATTGAGGATCAATAAGTCTTGTTCAAGGTAAACATATTATAACCCTAACTCTTTATATTTTATAGATACAAGTGGCATAATTTCTCAGTTGATGAATGCATGTTTCATTTTTTGAATTCTATCTACACTTAAACTTAGTGTAGCTATAATATTATTCAAACTTTCCATTTATCCACTTTAGGAAGCCTAGACCCACATTTGCCTACCATGACTCCTTACCCATTTTGATATATTTCTCACCCTTCCCCTTAATTACATTATTTGATTGTGATAATTTATTACTTTTTAAATATATACATGTTTGGGTATATTATGTTTGTTGATTTCCTAGAGGCTTTGGAAACTGTTGATGACAAAAATTGCGCTTGACCTTAATAAATCAACAATGGGAAGTTTCAAGATGTGGGACAATGTGGCTTGAAACAACCTCCAAATTTTAGAGAAGTTGGTCTCTTCTTTTGTGTCAAGTGTTGGGGGAAAATGGATATAAGATTAAACAAAAATGCAAATGCAGGAATGAAACCTAACTATGGTGATGCACCTGAGTGTAATCCTAATCCTAACTTGAGCACAGTGAAACTATTATAAGATTCAATTACATTTAAGAGTAGACAAGTGCATGATCAATGTAAAAGATTGAAATAATATAAAAAAAGGTTCACAACAGGGGATTCTTTTGCTGAGATATAACGAATGTCAAGAAAGGCATAGTGTTCAATCTTCTAAATAGAATCTTCCAATCACATAAGAGGCGTAGAAGTCACGTACAGTTATGTAAACCTTCCAACTCAATAAAATGAGACAAAAGCAAATGACATTCCTAATCACAACTCTAGAAAATTTACAGTATAGACTACTCTGCAAATGACACAGATAACACCAACCAAGGCATGGAGTTCAAATATTCTTAATTCATTCAGCCACATAAAAGGCATAGAAACATGCACAATTACATCAAATTTACAACTCAAGAAAATTGAAACAAGAGCAAATGATATTACTAGTCAAAAACTCTAGAAAGTCTAAAACTATAGAATTCCCTCCCCTCTTTTACAATTCTTCTTCTTTTATAGCCTCAGATCTCTCACCATTTTCCTCTTTCCCACATAATTCTACTCTGTCCTTAACTCATAGGGCACAAACAGATGATGCTTTCAATGCCTTGGATGCATCTTGGTCTTATCAAGAACTGCCCTAACTGTGGCATGGTGATTCATGTCTAGTACCTCCTTTTACGCTTGAATTTCTCATTCCATCATCTACTTAGCTGCTTAATTGTCCATTCTACCTCTGCTTACAGGGGCAAATAGATGGCCCTTTTAATGTTTGCAAGCCCCCAAAAATATACCCAATGAACTATTCCATCTACCAAAAATAACTCCCACTGAGTTTCCCTCCATCTCGCTTTGCGGCAATAGATACACAAAACACTCTATTCTATTGAAATGGAAGAGGACACTTGGTCAATATCTATAAATTCTCTTTATTAATTAGAAGGCACCAGAGAATGATGCCTGGTGCTTTCCACTTTCTCTATATTCTACTTAGGAATGCTCTGCCTTTGACACCTGTTACAATCTACTTCCTCAATACTTAGCAGTTTTAACAAAATGAAACTCACCGCATTCCTTACCCAAGCAACTTTTAAAAGGGGAAGGATGCACATGGTAGTCTTTGCATGTTAACACTTGGTGCTGTGAAGGTCTTTTAAATAACACCTGAGACCCACCACAATCTTTACATGGCAATGAAGCTCAAAGATGGTCTCTCAAAAGTTGACATGTGATAGCCTCCATTATTCTTAGGAAGATACATGGCATCTTTTGCTTCTCCTTTGAGGGGTATGCGACATCTTCCATTGTTTCTAGGGATTGAGTAGAAAGGGGCTTAGAGAGTGACACCTAGTAGCCTCTGCTACTCTTTGATACTTAGACAAAATGGAATGATGCCTTTTTGTGTTGAACCAAAGCATTGAACCCATGCATTGAACCAAAGTCTCTCAGATGCTGAAACATGGTGAGTTTTACCTTCCTCTAAAAAAGGTAGTTGAGGGCCATCTACGACTGCCACCTGGTGCTTTCCACTGCAATTTGACACTTAGATGGAAAATGAACCCATGCTCTACTCTAAATTTGCCGCTACGACCAAGGTATGCTGGAACCAAAACTGTAGTGCTTGACTAAAAATTTGAATGCAACATAGAGTAAAAATTTACTCTACAGTTATTAGTGACCCTCAAGATTTTTGAGCCTACTCAAAAATAAAACTCCACCTCCCGCTAGATCAAAATTGTGAAAATTATAGCTTTAAAAAAGCTGTCGACATATGTTTAAAACACTTATTTAAAAGAAAAGTGGGAAAACAACAGAAAAACAATGTGAGAAAGGGAAATTATTTAACTATAATACATGAGAGACCCAAGTCAATTTAAATGTTTCAAATAGATTCTATTTATAGTAATTTCTTTAGGTTTTCCTTCCATCGACTCTAGCTCAAAAGAATTCTTTTGATTGCATGCATGAATTCTATACAGGCCAGTCCATAACACTTTGAATTTGGTATGCTGACCCAGCTTGGTGGCCCTTGCATCCCATTTCAAAACAATCGAGCCCACTTCAAAATTAGGATTCTAAGTCCTTTTATCAAAATAGTCCTTAATCATTCCCTGATGCTTGATCAATGAATCATGGGCTATATCCCTATTTTCCTAAACTTCCAAAAGTTTTGTGAGTCTGACCTGCGTAGGGCCATTTTCTTCAATCTCAATTTGTTTGATCAGCTGGAGAGCAGGGATTTCCAAGCTTAGGGGAATCACGACAGAATTTCCATATACCAATTCATATGGAGACATTTTGATCACCTACTTGGGCATGATTCTATCAGCCCATAGTGCTAGATTAAGCACTTTATGCCACTCTTTGTGATGATCAGCCCCTACTCTTTTGATGAGTCTTATCAGGTTCTTGTTGGTTGATTCTGCAAGACCATTACCTTGAGGGTAATAGTTAGATGAAGTTTTCAGATAGATTCCATGTCTCAAGGCAAAGTCAAATACTTTAGACCCCAAGAATGCTTTAGCATTATTGAAATGATGGTACGAGGAGCCCCAAAGTGAGTAGTGATACCCCCTAGAAAATCTAGGATCACATTATCTATTGCTTCCTTAAGTGGGACTGCCTCAGTCCATCTAGTGAAATAGTTTGTGGCAGTTAATATCCATTTGTGACACATACCAGACACTAGATTTATCATTCCAATGAAGTCAAGAACCCATTGAGAAAAATTTTCATCCACAATTATAGGACTAAGGGGCATGGCTGCATTCATCCTCATCCCCATATAATACTGACAAGATTGACATTTTCTAACCAACTGATAACAATCTACAAATAAAGTAGGACAAAAATATCCTACCTCACTTATCTTTATGGCTATGGTCTTTGCAAAAAAATGCCCCCCTAATATTCCATGATGCATTTCATGTAGTATCCTCTTAGCTTCAGCCTGTTCTACACATCTTAACAATTTTCCATTAGAATTTCTTCTGAAAAGGACTTGTTCAATTAAAACAAAATGAAATCCCTATATCCTATAATATCTCTTGTTTTGAGGGAGTTCTCTTGGATAAACCCCATTTTCATAAATTGAATCTTGCTTGTGATCTAGGATTCCTAATAAACCTCTTGTAATTTTAGCACTGTCTCTATCTCTCCTTCTGAATCTACTTCCTCAGGTAACATCTTTTCAACCTCTTGGGTTATATATTGGCAAAACCCCCTACCTTTGACTAGCTTGGTGGGTCTGACCTCTACATCATATTCAAGGATCTTAGTGATCTAATTAGCTCTTTCCTCAATAATTTCCCCCTCCATGATGTATTCCTTGACACTTAGGTGAGCTACAAGTATCATAATTTTGTTCCCTGATATTAGATGCTTGAATTTCTTAAGGGATTTTACCATGGCATAGGCTTATCTATCCACAAAATTATACCTGGTCTCATACTCTTTGAGAGTTCTTGAGAAAAAAGCTATTGGGTGTTCCCCCTCTAGCCTATCATTCTTTTGAGTTAAGACAATAGCAATACTTGACTCTCCTCCATAGATATACATTACAAAGGGCTTGGAAAAATTTGGGTTCTTGAGCACTGGGGATGCTGAGATAGCCTTCTTGACCTCTTCAAATGCTTACTTCCCTTCTGTAGTCCATTTGAAGACCAGTTTTTTCTTTAGCAAGAGTGTCATTCGTCTAACCAAACCTACAAAATCAGATATAAATTTACTAACAAAATTGATCTTCCCTAAAAAGTACTGAACTGCCTTTTTATTTATTGGAAGAGGTAGGTCCATTATAGCTATGATTCTCTTTGGATCTATAGAAATCCCTTCCTTAGATACTATGTGCCCCAATAGTTTACCCTAAGGTACAGCAAAAATATATTTCTTGGGATTCAATGATATCCCAAAATCTTGACATTTCTTGAAGACATATTCCAAATGATCAAAATGATCATCAACATTTTTTGAGAAAATAGTGAGGTATCCAGATAGACCAGGATGACCTTATTTATAAGTTCACCAAAGGCTATATCCATAGCTCATTGAAAGGTGGCTCTTGCATTTGATAAGCTGAATGGCATCTTCACATAGGCAAATGTTCCCCATTTGGTAGTGAAAGTAGTTTTGTACTAGTCTTCCTCAGCTAGCCAAATCTGGGTATATCTAGAGAAACCATCAAGTAAAGAAAACCTCTCTAATCTAGCCATAGTTTGTAGAATTCATTCCATGGAGGGTAAGGGATAGTGGTCTTTTAGAGATGCTCTATTTAGATCTCTAAATCTACACACAGTCTTACATCCCCATTCTTTTTACTAATTGGGACTAGATTTGATACCCAAGTTGAGTGTTTGATTGGAAATATTATTTTAGAATCTAGAAGTTTCTATAACTCATCTACCATTAGAGTCTTGATCCTTGGACTTACTGGCCTCTATTTCTATTTGATGGGCTTGGATCCTTCAGTCAACTCTATTGTGTGCTAGATAATGTCTCTATTGTATCCATGAATGTCTTCATAGCTCCAAGCTATGACTCTATCATATCTCTGGCACAATTTGATTAGTCTTTCCTTCTCTTCCTGAGTTGTGAAATTCTCAACTTTTAGTCTTTTTTCATCACTCGCCTCTATTTCAAAATAGTCTGCTTTATCTACCTAGAACCTTTTCTTTTCTAGGCTTACATCCTCTGGGTCAAACAAGTTTTCTAAGGTGATCAATCCCTTAAGGAGCTTATTAGTCCTTAATTGGATAACCTAATCACCATATGCCTCTTCAATTTTAGTTTGCAACTGATCAAAAAACTCATCTAATTGTTGTAAGAAAGAGACTACATGAGCATCATTTTCAAACACTTGCCAATTTTCATCATTGTCTGGGATGGTCGGCCTCACTATAACTTTTACTGACTCATTGTTAACTAATAGGCCAGTTGCTATGTTAAACTGTGAGCCAATTTAAGCCATCCTATCAGCCTCAAAATTTTGACTTCTAGGGATTATCTCAATGTTGAAAGCTTCGAAATTTTCTATCAAATCCCAAATCCTATGCCTGTAGGATCTCATTCTCACATTTTTAGCTGCTACCTTTTCCTGTATTTGCTTTACTACTAATTCTAAATCTCCTTTTACTTTTAGGTTCTTTATTCCCATTTTCTTAGCTAACAAGAGCCCATGTACTAAAGATTCATACTCTACATCATTATTAGTGCAGGCAAATTGGAATCAGATAGCCCTTAAAATTTTATCACCATTTGGAGCAGTAAGACAAATTCCTGCTCCAGCACCATGTCTACTTCTAGCTCCATCAAAATTTGAGGTCCAAATCTCTGAATCTTGAGCAGCAGGTGCCTCTTCTCTTATAACATTTGGGATTGCCTGATCCTCATCAAAAATGACATATGTGCCCAAACCATTAGAGTCATAGTTCCCATTTGGGTCGTTATGCATCATAGCCAACAAGTGGCTATTTTCTTCTTCTTGATCATGCTCAGTCCAGTCTCCTAGTTCTTCGACAAAAATTCTTTCTTCTTTATTTATCATAACATGATTTGCTTATAATCTTGTTGTTGGTTTGTTGGTGATATGGTCTTTGGATAGTGGTTCAGATAGAATTTTCATTTTTGAACCGTATTAGGTTCTCAGGATGAGGTGAGACCAGTCAAGAGACATATATCCTCCTATTTTTGCTGTAAAGTCTCTAGATAAACATAAACCAAAGACAGGAGGGATATCTATGACAACTATATCTTGGTTGACCACTATGTTGGGACATGTGTATAACTTCAAGGGGAGTTGTTTAATTCTCCCTATGGTTTGCACTGTTTTACCATCTAGCTGCATAACTCCCTTTGCAAGGGGTTCATATTTTATTTTCAAAGCATCAGCTATTTTCTTAGGCATCACAGTTGTACTAGCTCCTAAATCTATCAATGCATTATTGAGGAGTTTCTTTCCAACTATCAGAGTCAAATAGAAAGGCTCTGGCTTGGATTTACTTACTTGTGATGCATTGTTCATGAAGGTTATTGTCATTGGAGGAACCATATCTTTGAGCTTTTCCTTTTTAGCAGGTCCTTCTTTAGTAACAACACCTTTGGGTACTACTTGCCCTTGCAGAGCTTCTTGCAGTATTGGCTTTTGTTCAGGAATAGCCAAAATATCCCATATCGATACTTGTGCTGGGGTCCTCTTTAATTGGTCTACTACATTGATCAGTCCCAAGGACTAAGTTTTTTGGTAATAGGGATACCTCATTTTTTCTTGAATCTGGGTAAGAATTTCTTGATCTCATATTGGCTGAGGAACTTCTTGTCTAATAGAAACATTCCTTTGCCCCTGAGATGGATGATTATTCTTGACTTGACCACTTACAATCTCAGGCTACTCCACCATCCTCCTCTTTGATCTAGTGTAATAATTAGATTGCACTACTGGCCTTTAAGAGGTAAATGCTTCATTTAAGAAAACTGTTTCTTCATCCTCAATCCATGAGAACAAATCATGTTTTGAGGCTATTTATTCCTCTTGTTGCAAGGACATTCCTTGCATCTAAGCCACTAAAACTAAATTTTGCATGCCAAGAGACTCGTAGGCTTGATTGTTATTGGTACTAACAAACTAACCATCCATTCTTCTCTGCTCAGCCACCCTTTGTTTTATATTACCCCTAGGACAATCTCTGGGTGTGTGAGCATCCTTGCAAGGGAAACACCAAGCATTAGTATCATCCACATAATTATTCTAACTTGGAACCATCTACCTATTTGAGTTGGGAGGAATGGTCTGTGAGGGGGTGGGAACTGCAACTAATTGATTTGTTGGTTGATGGTTATTTTGTCTTGGAGGGCCTTGATATTGGTTTGGTTGGGATGAAAACCTATTTCCTTGATAGCCTTGATAAGGGGGCTTAGGGAAAGTATTCTGCTACCTCTTTATTTTAATCAACTCATGGGAAAATGTCCTCAGGATATTCTTGATATCATCCATCTCAGATGACTGAGTAGGGACCGGTTACTTCACAGATGATGGAGGGTAAGTATACATAGACACAGGTGGGCTTACAACTTTAGGAACCTCTTGAGGTAAGGGCAAGGAAATTTTTGGGAACATAGGCATGGGGGGCCTTGGAGGTAACTTTCTAGCACCTATTAAATGATTTTTAGCTTTGATCACATAGTCGTAAGCCACTGGCAAAGTGTGTCCTCCCAATGACTGAATCATACCAGATATATCTAAATTTAAAGCCTTGAGATAGAATACTATGGCCATACCAGGTGGTGGTTTAGCTGTAGCAGGGATTCTGTCCCAAGTTTTCTGGAATCTAGTGTTGAAATCAGTCATGTCCTCCTGTGGTCCTCTTTGAATAGTGATTAATTGTTGTAAAAAAGAAGACTTGTCACCCTTCTCTACAAATCTTTTGAAGAACTTATCTCTGAGTTGGTCCCATGTAGATATGGTATTTGCGGTCAAAGACTGATACCATTATAAAGCCTTCCCTTTGAATGAGGCTACTAATAACCTTATGTCCACATTTTGTTGTGTGACAACATGTATGGCACATACATCTGATACATTGTGAAGATGTTCCATGGGTGTTTTTGAGTCTTGCCCATTGAATTTGGGTAGAGCTTTTAGAGCATTTATTAGGATATGATCCCAAATAGCTGGTGGTGTTGGGAGGATTAAGGGGCTACCAGTGTTCCAACTTGCATAATTTCTTGGGGGTATAGGGGCTCCCATGTTTGGTACTGGTAAAAACTGGTTAGCTCTTCTTCTTGGACTAATTACCAGAGGTGGCAAAAGAATACCTAGATTTGTAGCAGATTGTGATCTAGTGACTGGTCCATAGCTTTGACTCCTCATAGCTCTCTAGTTCATGCGGTCTTGAATGAAACTTCAAGATTGGTCCCACCAGGTATTCCAAAAACTGTTGATGATAAAAATTGCACTTGATCTTAATCAATCAAAAATGGGAAGTTTCAAGTTGTGGGACAATGCAGCTTGAAACAACCTCCAAATTTTAGAGAAGTTGATCTCTTCTTTTGTGTCAAGTATTGGGGGAAAAGGGATAGAAGATTAAACATAACCCTTTCTCTTGACATTATGTTATAGGTGCTCCCATTGCTAGGTTTATAAGATCCATTGGTCATAATCCAATTAAAATGATTATCAATGGCCTTTACTTGATTAACCTTATCTAATTATAGTTCTTTAGATAGCATTTTTTTAATTCATCAAGTTATTACATACATGTTATTGAGCCCATTATGAACTAACAATTACTTTCACCTTTGTATTGAATTATATCAAACAAATAGATCTAGTTCTATTTCATTTTTATGTTAGTGAGTTATAATAAATAATTTGATACAAATAAAACATATTTTTTACTTACAAAAAACTATATTTAATACATCGACATAATTTTATCTCTATGTATTTCTCAGTAAATTACTTAGGTAAGCACAAGATAGTTTTACTCCTAGATCCACACTATTTTATATAGCCAACTATAGCAACCTAGTCCATTTAGTTTTGTTTAATTACATATATTTTAAGCTATATCAAACTATATGATATAATTCTATCTTATATTCATTTTTTTATTCAACTATATCTATCTACTCGACATAGTTCTGCATTCACATTATTGTTATTTTTTAGCATTAGCAACTAGATTGATCTTTCCAAACTAGATCTATATTTAAATTTTTAATTATACCTAAAAATGGTTTACACTATATCAATATGTCCAATTTAGTTATGTTATACATTTATTTTTAAGTAAACTATATTGAAATACATGAATTATTTTTATGGTTCAATTATTTCTAATCAATTGTATTGACCTAATCAATTTAGTTATATAATTACAATTATTTTTAATAAATTGATTCAGCCCATTCAATCTATTTATATATCTATATTTTGTAATTTTGGTATACATAGAATGTATTGATCTACTCAATACAATTTTGTACTGTGTACAATGACATCAACTAACACTAATACAATTTTGTTTGTTTTATTTTCAAGCATAACCAAGGCTAATGAAAATTTCCTTTCGAAATATAATCACACATTTCATTTCAATTTCACTATTTTTTATTTCAATGATACAAATTGGATTTTGATGTTTATTTTAAAAATTTATTTTCTATTTGTTTGGATTTCCATAGAAATTATTTTCCAAAATTTTTAAAACTCCTTCATTACTATTGTGAAGGGATATTTAGTGTTATATTTATAATAATTATATATTATTTATAGGCATTATGGCATGAGGTTATTTACCAAATGCTCATAGACATAATATAGAGTTAAACATTAACTTTAGTTTCCACTTACCTCAAGGTATATCAAAAACACCTAGGATTCCTTTTTTATTTAACTTTAGGAAATCATCCTTCCATATGATTATATAAAGCACTGGTAAGTGTTTAGAACTAGGAAGTTTCTCTTACCTTACCCTCAACATTTAGTTTAATGGGTTATGAACATGGTAATTCTATAGTCAGTTATTTAAAACATTGGGATGACACTATCCAATAGATGAGTTTGTATATATAAGAGCCTAAAAACTAGACAATTTTTTGTAGTATATTTACCTAATCTTATTTTTGAAAAAATAGTTAGAAATAATTATTATATTTCAATTATTATATTTATAAATTTATTGTATATTATAGAATGCATCAACTAGCATCAATGCAATTTTATGTTGTATGTGGTTACTATATCATCTAGTGTTCATATAATAACCTGTGCTTGTAGACTACATAGACTAACTCGATACATTCTCATGTGTTTTCATCCCTGACTAAACTCAACATGATATATTTCTTATATTTTATCCCTTTTTCTATAATACTATATATAAGAAATAGCCACATTTAATTTAATGACCGTTTTTCTCATACCTTTATCCTATGTATTGTATCTAAAAACTCTACATAATCTATTATCAGTTATTTCAATCCTCTTAATACAAACAATATTGACTAGCTCAAGAAATTTTGTTACTCATTTTTCACATGTGTAAGTGAATAAAACATTTGGATATAGTTAATTTATATATTATATCTCAGCTTCACTATACCACATTACATTGTTTGATATATTATATCTCAAACATCTCAGTTATTAAACCACATTAAAAATATTGGCATAGTCTATTTCATGCTACCTTAAAAACCCTTTTTGATATAGCTACATCAACCAACCTAATACAGTTGATATGTCATATTTTCTTTATTTATGGCATTGAATTAATTGATACTATTAGTTTTCCACAAATATAATTTTCTCCACATTTATTTATATTATATTAATCTAGTAAATACCATTTTACCTTGAGTATCTTCTTTTCAATTACATTATCCTAGTTGATATCCTACCTTGGTTGTAAGATATCCATCTTCTATCACTTTTTCACATCTAGTTAACACCATTAATTCACCTATTATTATTTTCCTTGATAGCCTCAACCCATGAATATTTTACCTGGGTTGTTATTTCCTAACTACCTTTTCCACCACTAAATATAATACCTCATGGTGTAAGCATTCTCAAAATCCATCTAGGTCCATTACATGTAACATGGTTAAAATAACTCAAAATCATGATCTATATAATTCCAAAAAAATTAAAAACCTTGATGATGATACCATTTATATTCTTAAAAAATGGTAATTTATTTTAACTTCCTTACTTCATAGTAGGAGTGATCGATACCAACATTTGGAATCCTCCTCCTAATACTAGTAATCAAAATCAAAATTTACCTATTGACACAACTTAACTTCTTGCAGAAATGGTTCAACAAGTGAATGTCATGGAATCAACTAATAACTATAAAATAATTGAAATGAAAAATCATATCTTGAAAATAGTTATCCAACCTCTAGTTATCATGACTCAACAAAATTATAATTTTAATCCTCCTCCCCTTAGAGATACCATTAAGAATATCATGTATCAAAATGAAACTTTAGCACCCCTCATTATGTTCATACACATTAGAAATATTTATCCAACTATCACATATGATGGGAATCAATATCTTTCTATTTTCATTAAGTCTTTTTGCAATATATATAAGGAATGGGTCTAAACTAATACTTATCCACTATTATACTTATCATCAAAACCTTCATAGGAGACACATTAGAATGGTTTAATTAACTCCCTAGACATTCCATTATATAAATTGAGGATTTATTCAATGCATTAGGTAAGGAATTTAAACATAATGATTTTCCTTGAAATAGCTTATCCATTTCATCAATGCTAAGTAACTTCCTAATGAATCTTCTCACACTTTTATCAAGCGGTGAAAATATTTAAGACAAAAAGCATATAATAATATGAGTGATGATAATATTTTCAAAAAATTCATTATTTCGATTAAATCTTCTCTTAAATAAAAATATAGGATATTATCTCCCCAAATAATAGAAGAGGCCTTTGATTAAGCAAAACTAAAATATTTCCTTACTGATCAATTTGAACCTTATCACAATCTCATCAAATAATATTTCCAAACTTCAAATAATGAAATACCCATTATTAAATATCAACTTAAGAATCCTTATTCTAAAATAAGAGACACCAAATTAGATATTTAAACTCATAACCACCCACCTTTTAGTATGGTGAAATTGAGGAAGTTGTTATCTTCATATAAAATGTTCATCCATACTACTACTTCCCCTCCATCATGGTATGATCCAAAAAAAAATTTAGTTTCATGTCGACATAGGTGTTTATCAAGAGATATGTCATGCCCTTACAATTTTTTAATTTCATTCGTATTGGGATATGTTTTTGATCATGATGTTATTCTTGACCAATTTTGACCTTTAAGTCAAAATAGGGCACCCCTATTAAAAATTTTCATTTTTAGGCCTATAAGGGGGTATAATATATTTTAATAAGGTATTTTATAGGTCATTTCAAGCCTCTTAATGTTATATTAACCTTGGTCACTCATTTCATTATTCTATCATGTCATTTGGGGTCATTTCAAGGGTATAAATGTTGCATTTAATGCTTTATACATGTTTCTTGGGAAATGTGCAAGTTTAAAAATCTGATGTAATCCCCAAAGTGTCATTAAAGTCTTAAATAACTAAAAATATAGGAATTTGTAGGTTCAATCAGAAGAAAGTTAGTTTTCCTAAAGAAGAGGAAGAAAATGACACATGTATGGCTCCTTGGGAAGCATTCCACATGTGAGGAGGCCATGGAACGTCTCTCAATATTAATAAATATCATTTCCACATTTTTTTTGATCTATAAATGTAAATTTTAAGACAAAACTATTCATCTCTCTTTTCCTCCTTCTTGGCATAGTGAAGTCACTTGTAGGTTTTTGCTTAGAATAACTAACACAAAGGGTTTCAAGAAAAATGCTCTTGGGGGCATATTATACACTCCAATACCTTAAAATAAATATATTAATTTATAATATTCGTTAAGTTTTCTTCATGAACCATCCATTCAAAGTGGATTGTGTAAAATTTCTTGGTTCTCCATGCACCTTTTAGGTTTTCTTTCATTCTAGGCAAATTCATACAAATTGATCACTAAGATTGTTTATATATAATTTTAGATTCATATTATAGTGATTAACACACTTTTTTTCATGTTTAAAGTGGTTTTTATGAGCTAACCAACTCAATTTATAGGAAGATACACTATTGTTCGTTATGGGTAATTTTCACCATTTTCAAGAGGTTTTGTGCTTTGTTAGCAGTTCTAGGTGGTTGTGTTAGTGTTATATACATGTTTTAAAAGTAATAATTTCTCATTTTAACCTCACATAAAAGTCACATTGATCCTCATGTTTGTAAACCCATATATCCACCTTGCTATGAAGTTATGTGTTTCCCTTGATTGGTATTTTCTTTGTGCATACAAGTGATCTTCAGGATGAAAAGGTGTCTTAAATTTTGTTGTAAGGTGTCCAAGAATATAGGCCTAATTTTAATATTAATTAATGTACTTGCTTTTGTTTTGAAGTAATTTTTCCTTTATGATTTGCCACATTTATTACCTTTACTATCTATAGACAGTCAAAATAAACACCAAAAAGCTCCCAGATGACATCATCTCAAGGTAAATAGCTTGATTATGAGTTTAAGCATTTGAATAATAAAGAATGACATATGTTTTTAATATTATCTTGAGTTATTTTGGTTCATTCTTGTTCTCTATTTCCCACCTGGCTAATCTCACTACCTATTTAGTCAGATACTCACCTATAGGAGATGAAACAGGGGATTGAAGGACTAAAGAACATGTTAAATCATATGGTAAAGCATTAATTGAAGACATTATATGTATAAGAGGCCATGAAATTTTTTTATTAGATGTTAAGATGAAAAATAGGATATGAGAAGCTTTTCTAAGAGTAAGGACTTAGTTTAGGGAATCAGTCCCTAAAATGGCAAAATAATGGTCCTTACAGTTCTTGAATTTTACATAACATATCTAGCATTTAGAGTTAGAACATCTAGATAGCTGATTTTAACATCATTTATCATAAATAGAATTTATTCCAAATATGAGATCTAGAAGATGGATATAAGGTGGTGTATTAGGGGCTCAAAGTTCCCTAAAACACACTGAAACCCCTGTAATCACATCTACAAATTTGACACTCAAGTGAATGGTTGGTTTACAGGGAATAAATGAAGGGATACTATTGTTTTTGGATGATATAATGAAGTTAAATTCATGCCAAATATCCTAAGGAATATTCAAAAGAAAAGCTTAAGTGATGAAAATACTTCTTACACCCTTCCTTGTCTGTACATAGTCTTGTATGTACTTACAACCAATAGGGTTTTAATATTAGGAGTATCTTAGTCCAAGAGAAGCATAATTTTGACCTCTATTGAGAATTTATGATGATTTAAAGGTGATATAATTATATTGGGACTCCAAGAGGGACTAAAATAAACCTTTCACACCATGATCATCATAATTGAGACCCTTAAATGTCCACCTATAGCCAATTTTATGACTGAGATAGGCAGTGACCTATATGGTTATGTCTAGGTGTTTGGAAATACGAGAGGAAAGTGAAAATATAATATTATTTGGAATCCTAAATGAGTGTGGTTTTCCTTGATATCAAACCTCAGGAGCACATTAATGCACACCTATAGGAACCTTAAGGGTAGGGTTTCACTATCATGGGAGAAAGAACTCAATTTGTGAGTTTAAAGAGATATGCAAGAGGCATATAGTGATATATGTAAGATAAAATATTCATATCATGACCTTAGAAATTTTAATTGAATACATATCATCCTATCACAAGGTTTATGAGCCAAAACAACCTATAACAAGCCTAAGAAAGTGGCCCCTACATGTAGAAATTTTGTGAAAGAAGTGTGATCATGCACAAGAAGAAGAGATTTTATTATTTAATGAGTAAAAACATACCATGCCATCAAAAACACCATGACCAGGGTCTATTAAGGCCACGTTAGCCTCAACAAGGGTGTCCCAGTTCACCTACAAGTTAGGTAAATAGGGTATATAGGTAGTATTTTAGAAATAAGGTTTCTTGATACTAAATGAGACTGTGTTGGTGGAGTCTGACTTATACGAAGTGGAGAGTAACCTCAAGAGACTATAAAAATGTTTTTTAAACACTTTTATAATCTTGTTTAATGGCAAGCAACCTCGAAGGATCAGTCAAGTAGACTATCTCAATCCAGTAGGCAAGGGTTGATAAGTTGGCATAAAGGATAAACCTTTAAAGACTTATGGAGAATGGAATCATTTAGAAAAAATTATATGACTGTAATATAGACCTAAATAGACTTTCCTACACCCCTATATAGTTTCATGAAATAAGTTAGCAACCTAAAATAGAGATTAGTGCAAACAAAGTATGCAGGAGGTAGATTAGGTTATGTTGTGATGATGTTTTGCGAGAAACAAGGTGAATGAAGTCATATAATGATAATAAATTATTAGGAGAAGATAATGGAAGGTTTAAAAGGCAAAAAACATGATCAATAACCTATAGGTAGGGTCTCTAAGGATCAAACTCAGTCCACTCCTACAAACCTTGAACACAATCCATGGTTGAAAGTCTACCTAAGAGATTGGGTAGGTTAATGGTATAAATCATCTCACCAGGTGATAAAATTTAGTACAAAACATCCTTTAGAGTTGTAAAATCTTATATATTTTTTGTTTTTTTGGGATAAATAGGACATAATTCCTCTATTTTGTCTCAGAGGTGGTACACTCCTTAAGTACACTAAACCCTGTAAGTTTTGAGAAAAGAACTAAAACATGAACTAGAAATTGTGGAGACCTTTATATAAGGTTTGTATAGTTGATACACACCTAAAAAAACATGGTAATCTAGGATATAATTTTGGACTATATGCAAGGTGGTCTAGACAAGGAGGTCTATAGGTAGACCTAGTGAGACAATATGCAAGTTTAGCTCCAAATGGAAGGTCATATTCATTCCCAAGTGTGAAAAATAATTAAAAGGATTTGTTTCATGTCTATAGAGTTATTTTTAAGGTTTTTAGGCCATTGTATATAGGGAGTTCATTCAATAGGAATTTTGAACCTAAAGTTACAAGTAAGGCCTACTAAGCCTAATCTAGGCCTAGTACTTAGATAGGAGTTCTATCAATTTTATAACTAGATGACCACTAAGACCTATTTAATAATGTTATTTTGGAGGTATAAGGTGTATATAAGCCTTAGGATTGCAAGTAAATCCATCAATAAGACATATTTTGGCTTGAATAACTCCTAGATCATACAAAATGCAAGAAAGGAGCTCGAGGCGTAACTTCAAATGCTTGGAACTTCCAATAAGCTTTACATGGAACTTTATGTGATTGGAGAATTTAGAGAGGGTCACTAATAATCCCTCAATTGAATTTTGAGGATTTCCCAATTTTTATCCTTTATGAACAAAGGCTAAGACTGAAAGTAACTAGAAACCCTTGTAAACCCTCAATACATACCCGATTGGGAAAATATTAAAAATTAAGCTTAAGAATGAAATTTGAATGCCATGAAACTTTGGGAACTTAAAATATACTCTCTTAGAAACCCTTTAATGCCAATTTATTGTATGAACCTGTATGAAATAGATTAGATCATAGCTCTTTTTAACCTTTTGTGTGTTATGTAGGCATGGAAAACTTTCAAGAGACAAAATCACTTTTGGGAGAGAATTTAGGACATGTTATAAGTCCTCATGTCAATTTTATCACCCATATAAACTCATAAACATATATTATACCTCTTTCATTTCAGCCAGTCTAGTGGGTAAATAGTGAACACTTAGGAAAAAGTGGTGAAACTCAATTTAGAAAGCATTTTAAGGATAATTTATTGAAACTAATGATATGGAAACTTTGGAAACATGACATTCCTCCTTTTTCATGGATAGATGGCATATTTGGGAATGTTTTGGATGCCAAGTGTGAGAGGTGGTTGGAGAGGGGTCATTTTAGGACTCTCATGGATGATTGTGCATGGCCATAATGATAGGAATGATTAGAGGCTAATATAATGCATGTGAGGAATTTTTAGTAACCCCTTACACTCAGACCAATCATCATACCTGATCATTTTTAGTGATAATGCAAGTTTGGAATGCGAATCATGAGGGACTTTTTTAATGTAAGGAAAGGAGTTTTTAGACCACTTTACAAAAGTTAGATTTTTTGAAATGATAATTGTAACTCTTAAGATTACGTGGCTCACCCCATCTCTCTCTCTCTCACATGTAAAATTAACTAATCTTTTCATTTTGGAAAGTGTCTCTATGGCTCTTGAACTCCCTTTCTCTCTCTCTTCTCACATCTTCTATAAATTTTGGCCTTTTTGGTATTGAATGGGATCTCTCCACCTTGGTATGGTGAATCCTTAACAAATTTTTTCCTTGATCTAATAAAGATAGTGTTTTTACCTCACTCAATATTTCACTAAGTTTACACAATGGTTGTTAGTCTTGTGCAAGTGTAGTTTGTTTACCTTCACATGTTACTCTTCATAGTACCTAGTGTTTTGTAATCTCTATTTTTTAGGTCAAAAAGAAGTGCCTAATGGGATTAGAAGTTTAGTGAGTAGTATATTCAATAAAGTGTCTTATAATGCCTATTTCCTATGTCTTCCTAGCCTAAGATATCTCTAAGACCCCATGTTGAAACATTGATGTGAGAGAGAAGGTTGTCATTGGATGAAGTGTATGTGGATACTTATTATTGGTTCTAAGTGCAAGTCAAAAGGTGTGAGTAGAGTCACCTCCCATAGAGTAGGTTTTATTTCAGATATTCTTATACCTTTTCATTCCCCTAATTTTTAGTGGTAAAATTGAGATATAGTGATGCATCAAGGGGAGCTAGCCCCTCATCTAGATATCCACCTCCAAATAGGGTTACCTATAGGCATGAGGTGGTTCCATTATGCCACTTGAATGAGTAGAGACTTATCATCTCCTCATTAGGTGAAAGTTCAAGTGACAAAAACTAGGATTAAGTTTCACCATAATTAATATCTTAAATCTTTTCAAACATAAATCTTTTCCAAATCTACAAATCAAAATTCTAAAAAAAACTTCTTCCAATCCCAATACACAACATTACAACAAGGATGTTTGTGGAAGAAATTATTGATGAGATGGAGGAAGGTGTTTATTAAGGGAATTCCATTTCCACCTTGAAGGGTCATGTAAATAAATTGGAAAACTCACTCTCCACTATGCTCAGGTGTATTGTGTTACTTAATCTTTCTGTGTTGCAAGATCTTGAGACTACAATTGCGGAGGACAAAGATGAGAATTTCAAAAATTTAGATTAATTTAATAAATATCTAGCTAAAATATGGGAGAATATTTATCCTTAGTTTTATTTTACTTTATTCTATTTATTCTCTTCTTCTTTATACAAATTATGTTTAGATTGGCTACGCTATCTTTGTTGTTTATGTTAGTTAAGCGGGCTATGTTGTAACTGTTTCAAGGCTCTTTTGTGTTGATGCCTCTAGTGTTTATTTTTGATTATTTATAAGGGTTCAAACCATTTATTTTTCCACCTTAATTAATCAAAAACATTACAACAAATATATTTATGCTATTGATGCCAATTATGACCAATATTAGACAAATTCTAAATAGGTGAACATGAAAAAAGGTTAACTATTATTCTAATCCTACTCACAAATATCTTTGTAATAAATATAATAAAACCTATATTGAGGAAAAAAATATTAAAAATACTACAACCAATCCTAATTTAGCTTTAGAATAATTCCCTAGTGATCATCCAACTGCACAATCAAAGCTTCAACTACTTCTTGCATCCCTTCTAAGAAATTATTTATAATCAACCCAAGTATCATGATAATTTTTTTTCCAAACATCATTTTAATTTTGTAAATGTGCTTAACTCTATGCCTTAATTCCACTCATGGAATTTGTAAGAACTTCTCCTTATCATCACAATTTTATTAATAAAAAATTGTAAGACATAGAATAAATCCCACCTAATGATATTGATACACATAATTATATCTATGAAGGTCCCATGCTTATGGAGGTTCATGATATTGAAACCATTTATCAACCTTCTTATTCTATGAAACCCTCCATATATTTTACCAAACAAGACATGATTCATGCTAAAATTCTTATTTTAGCTAATTATCCACCCCTCTTAATTAAGATTAGAATCAATGATAATTTAATAAGGAAAGTATAATTGGATGAACTTTTAAGCAATAATGTCACTTCTCTTTAGTTATTATAATAAATTGAATATTTGAAATCAAACTATTTTATCCTTTTAAGAATTAATTAGATTAAATCCTAAGTTGATAAAGGGCTGGAGTAAATAGGATAAATGTAGATAAATATTAAGAATGACTAATTTAATTGATTTAATCTAAATAGTAAGTGTAAAGGATAAATTCAACTTATTTAGAATGAATTACGAGTTATTGGGTGATAGTATTGATAGAGTAAATCAGAGGAACAATCAATATCATGTTCATTCTAAAACTAAAATTTCACCTATTTTAGGTCAATAGCATTGTCAGGTGGACTATAGCATGGTGCACTATTGAAAAAGTGCATTGTGTTATTATCCTTTTATGGAGAAGAGTTCTAAAATTTCTAGAGAGTTTTTAGGAGGTATTATGGGTCCTTTACATGTGATTATGAACTTTTGATCATCCTTTTATGTATATTTGTGGTTGCTCCTTCTTAGAAAGCCTAATGAACACCTACACACATGGAATAAAAATGAAATAAAATGCAAAAGGAAGGGGAAAAGGTGAGTTGTTGGAGGTTATGATAAAAAAAAATATAACCCATGTTGCTCTAGGTATTTCATACATTAAACCCAATGATATGGGTGTCATATTTAATGTATTTATACCTTAGAAAATGTGCATAATCGACATGCATGGTATACAAGAATGACTTTCACTTAGGCCTTTATTTGATCAATTGTAAAAACATATGTGTGATGTTGAGTAAATATATAGAATGATGAGCTATATTATTAAGTTATTTTTCTATAATTATGTGCCAAAGTAGTAAGTGCTAGATGTAGAATTCCTCATGAAGCTATTTATATAGAAGAATATTTATTTTGAATGTGAGACACTTGTTCACATGATGAAAAGGCAAAAATACAAATAGAATCATAAGAGGAGACCTAAAGGAGGGTAAGAACCTAAAATAAGTTAGAAATATGACCATTGGACACTAAAATTGAGGTGGAAAATATCATGGTATGCTCCTCTCCAATATCATTATATTATCCTGTGTACACAAAACTAGGTTATGACTGGGACAAGTAGGCCAGGGTTCCCTATGACTAGAAAGGGGATGGCATCAAAAATTTTGAGGTTGTAGAATAAGGAAAATTAATCCATAATAAGGACCAAAATAACATAAAAAAACAAAGTGACATGCTTGAACAAGCCCCTTATTCATCATTAGGAACTTATTGTGAAATTACTTCAAAGGACATAATACTTATGTTTGCTTGACCAAATTAAGGTGTGTGCATTTCCACCCTTTTAATATAGTAATATAATGTAATGCAATGAAATAATTAGAGAAAATAAAAACATAAATGTGTACATGTACATACATGTGTGATTAACCCTTGTAGATAATAGATTTGCTTTGACCTGCCCCCCTCCTTGGATAAAGAAGTGGATAAGAATTAGAATAATGTGTGTGAAGGGAGAATACATAATGTGGGTGTCCCTTGTCTTGAATCTAAGTAATTGACTAAATTATGAGAGATAAAGCCCTATTTTTCCCACTCTGATATGTGAATTGAGTTTAAGAAATAATCTATAATTGTGGAGAGATAATCCATGCGTACCCCTACTCTGATATGAAATTGAATCTTAGAAGAGGTGTGCTTAAAGGTCAAAACTACTACTTGACATGTGTCCTTATACATACTGGTGTAATTTGGGTCTAGTGAAAACTATGACTCAACCATTATAGTTGGTTGTATGACCCAATTTGGTGAAATCCTAGTGACATCCTAAGTGTAATCTAGTGATCTAAACATAGAGAATGGTATATATTGTCATTTCATATTTATAACCTAGTGAAATTCTATGGGATTAAGAATATGTGCCCTACATTATGCCCCAAAACCTAATATATGAGTGATGCATCTATGTAATATGTGTGAAAACTATATATATAGGGATGTTTTACTATGTGCATGCCCCCATAGTCATAGTCTAAGTTTAGAATTGTATCAAGATCTTGTATAAGACCTAAGAATCTAAAAAATATGTCCCTAGAAATTTGAATCAAATTATGTAACAAGATATATGAGTGTCTAAATAAAGAAACTATTTATCTAAGTCTAATTATATGAATATCTAAATAAATATATGTAATTATATATCTGAGCATGAGTATCTAAGTAAATTTGTGTAACTATATATTTGAGTGTCTAAATAAATAAAATATGTATATGAGCCTGAGTATTTGAATAAATCTATGTAACTATGTATCTAAGCTTGAGTATCTGAGTAAATCTCTAAATAAAGGAAATGTGTATCTAAGATTGAGTATCTAAGTATCTGAATAAATGTGTAATTGTATATTTGAGCCTGAGTATCCAAGTAAATTTGTATAAATATATTATTGAACTTGAGTATCTTACTAGATATATGTTGATGTGAATCGTGTATGTATTCCCCTTTTTGGTGAGAGAGCCAAGACCAGAGTAAGGATATAAAACCAAAATTTATACTAGAATGTTTGTTAGTGAGTAATTAATGTTTAATAATATGATTACAAGTTTTATGGCATTGATAATTATACAATAATTAATTATAGATTGAGACTAAGATATATCTATGGTCTATAGTGATTTTGTTAAGTAAAGTATGATTTTTGGCCTTTAGAAGGCAATATGACTAGAATAGAAGTGAAATTTGTACAATGCATGACATATCATTATTAGATTTTACATGTAATAAATAGATCAAAAATTAAAGCTATGGGGTCCCATTTATCATGTTTGGAAGTTTTTGGAAATAGTTGATGAAATGTGCATATGGGAACAACCTTAGGTAGGTGGCATTTTCAAAAACATGTTTTAAATAGGTCAAATTGATTGAATTTAAAGTCATTTGATTTTTTAGATTTTGAGATAATGTTACTCTAAGCCAAGAAAATATATCGAAGAGACGAAGTGCTCACATGACCAATTACAAAGAGGTGGAGGTATTTATTTAGGTTAAAGAAGAGGTCAGATTGGCAAAGATTATATCATTTTCCATGTGTTTGAATGTTTTGGTTAATTTTGTAATCAATTTTCATGTAAAATATGCTATATTAGGGTTTTTTGAGGGACCACACTATTGTTTAAAGGACAATTCTAATGTCCCAAGCTATCATAATAATATCTAAGGACCACACTATTATCCAAAATTATATTCTTATGGCAGTGCTAGGATCCTATCATCAATTGTATCTTATTATAGGCTAGGGAAGTGGAATTTTTGAATTAAAATTATATTTAATGATTATTTAAGTATGCAGATTTGATATTTAGAGATCTAATCTCATATTTTGCATTTTTTTTAAGTGGGTGTATGCATGACAAATCTCTAAAGGGGTCATATAATGGAGTGTCTATGTGTTCTACCCCTAACAAATGATTAGAGAGTAGTGATAAATAGGGAAAGTTTAGGGTATGTGGCATCATTGGCACCAATGCCATGGGATTGTCAGATGATGAAAATGTTATGTGGGTAGTGGGATGTCAACAAATATACCTTTTAGAAGCCCATTAAAGTGATTAATATTACTTTGAAGGACTTATATAGGATATTGAGGATACCCATTTCTCATTAGTGATTGGTATTATAGGAGGTAGGTAGACAAAGAGACATAGATATGGCCCTAAGGTATTTTATGTCCATTCTTATAGTGTTACATCATTGGGGTAGTATTAGTGATATACTTTCATTTGTGATTGATTGTTAAAGCTAATTTTCTATAGTTTTAAAAGTTTTTGGTAATGTTATTGGCTTCATTTATTATGGTTGATGGTAGTTTTATATCTATTACATATACAATTTATGATATTATTCAAGATATAGAGGAGCATGGGAATGTATATTCTTATGGTTATACCAAGCTAACCCACCTATATCAAGATTTGTACTAGTTCACTAAGGATTTGTACAGTGATGAGATTGGCTCATCTACATTATTACATTACTAGGCTTATGATCATATTTTAGTGGCTAGACCAGAGGGTTTTCCATATACATATTGGGAACACCCTAATGTATTTTTAGAGAGGTGCATGGGCATGGTCCCCATGTAGTTGAAGTGCATGATGCACTATCTTTAGGTTTTGGATCAAGTTATAACTTGAGATATTATTTGGATACCATATAGGGGATTTCAAGGATGGCCCAAGGATGGGGTTCAATTGAGATGGATTTGGGTGAAATATTATCTTTATGATTGATGGAATATTATTTTTGAGATATTCTAGTATGATTAGGTTACATGGAAGCTCAGTATGGTGTAGGATGTGCCCCTTACACCAGGGGTGTGGGTGAGGAGTACTTGAGCCATGGTGAGGCTAGGTAGTAGAACTAAATCTATGGTAGCTGAGTTGGACATGATTCTAGTGATAGATAAAGATGAGGTGGTAAAGGTGTTAGACATGGATGATTTAGGGGACATAAATGCTTATATAATATGGTGAGGAAAACATAGATGGGAACTTTTATTTCTAGGAAATGGGGCCATTATGGAGGATATGATAGATCTAAAGCCCATTAGAGAAGTTGGAGGTATGTTATTATCATTAATTATTATAGTTGGTTTGTTCAGTATTGGCTTAGTTAGTAGATTCCTAATGTATTATGGTTATGTGCATAGGTGCAAGATATGATGAGTACTGGGAGACTATCATTAAGGTATTATTATGAGACCTTATATAATAGATTCATGATGATATTGTGGAAGATGAGCCAGTGTATTGGGCTGCAAAGGTTGTAGGTATCCATGCACATTTATCTGATCAAGTGGCCATTTCTACTATAACATACACATGAGCAATAGTAGAAAAAGATGAGGCACATGTGGAGTTATAGAGGAAAGTAATACCCCCACCTAATATTATAGTTAGGGTAGGTGGAAATATAGTAGATTATTATATATATCTACAACATGAGCATATAGAGGTGATGGATAAACTAATAGTGCTACAAGAGAGAGCATATGCATAGGTCTCAATCTAGGTCTAAAGGGGATGTAGGTGCATTGAGTTTGAGTGGGTATGCAGATGAGAGTGAGGGTGATGAGATTGGTCATGGTGATCGAGATCCTATTATTGAGTGATTATGTAGAATTTTATGAGAAATTTTCTAAGTTGTATGTGTATACATGTAATTTTTGATATATAGACATCATGTTCTATGTTATTTTGATTCTCGCATTATTTATTTGAGTAGATGTTTTGATTAAATTTGTTGCTTATGTGTTGATATAGAAATATGTATGATTAAATAGATAATGATAATTGAATTATTTTTCATATAAATGTTAAGTAGACATTAATATTGGATTGAAAATGTTAGTTTTTGGTATTCATGACATGGAAGTATTATACTATATGTTAGTGTTGATCTTGTGAATATGGAAACACTATCTAAATCTTGATGGAAGAGTAAACAAATGACTATATTATTCATGTTGTGTAAGTGTATAAATAACATTGGTAACTAATACTAGTCATGGTGCATTAGTGATAGGTAAATTTTTAGACTATGTAGTGAATAATTTAATCGACTATCATACTAAAAATATACTCTGGTGTGTATTATCTCTTAGAAATATGTTAATTGGTTATCGTACTAAAAATGGTGGTTAAGTGTTTTTCCATTTTTTCACCATGTTGCTATAAGAAGGTTTATCTCTTTGAACTATTTTTAATTTTTATTGTCTCTATAGTGAATGAGATCTCACATAAGTAGGTATCCTAGAAACCACATGGCTCATGTGATCAGTAATGAATGGATCCTTGAAAGGAATGTCTTGGGATAACTCAGTCATAGAGGAATGTGATCTAGGGTAGTATAGAGAAAGATATATTAATTCCCCCTATGTGAATGTTATAATTCCTCTTCTAACATATTGGTTAATACAATATTTAAGTACACAATAGTTATTATACCAATGTCCATTGATTCAATGATAATTACAATATGGTTGATTTCATATTATGTGTGAATGATGTGCTAGAAAATGTTGATTAGGATGAAGTGTGATCATCCTTTCATTTAATAATGTAAATAAGTTATCATGAGGCCTATCTTTATCTAATTTAAATTATATATGCCCTTTGCTAGTGTTTTGTGCTATACTCACTATGGAGTATGCTCTGTGAAGTGGCTTTTTTCCTTTGTTGAGTACCTTTATTGGTGGTTTTGATGCCACTCTTTCCTTAGGCATAGGTGGATTATGCTCTTGGACCATACTATATGACTATTATTATGAGAGATTTAAATCAAAATCTACCTCTCAATGTGTCTTAACTAGTCCCAACTTATTATCTAATGTCATAGATGTATGGAGTAGATGCTAAAATGATTTGGATATCTCATTTAATAATTTATCATTAGGATGGAGAATAAGGCCCTTATAAAAGATTTATTGTACCTATAAATCTTTTATTTGGTAGATAAATTATTTAATACATTATTTGAATCATAAAATGTAACTGCTTACTGGTTATGACTTATCCTAGTGTAGTGAAAACAAAATCTCATATGTGACTCAAGTACCCTATTTTGGATATAATGCATGAGAAATATTTATTATATGTAATAATATGTATGTAGTGAACTGTTATGGAGTGAATGATGTAACTAATTTAATTCCTCATCCTCTATACCCTCTAATAAATAAATGTAGGATAATCAAATTTCTAGTGGTATGTGTCATAGACTTTCTATAAGCTTTGAGATGCAAGTATGGATCTCCATGTACATTAGACTTAGGTAATTTTGGTATATATAACTTATTTGGTAGTTTTTAATTGATGATTATAAATGGGATATTATTTCCATGGATAACATTATAATCAACCCAAGATTAGTGTGTTTTACTTTCCAATGTGAGTTGACATACTTCTTGTTGTAAAGTACCCATGGCATGCATTAAGAAGATTCCTCTTAAGAGGATATGTTAAAAAAATTAATAGGTTAATTTAAACATTGAATATTATTATTAATTATATCCATTGGTACACTATTTTTTGGAACATTAGTAGAAATATTGGGTTGGGTCATTGTAACCTTTGGAGGGGTGATGGCTTGGACCTAGTGAGAGGAAAAGTGGCTATGACCCTCATGGTAGTTAGGATGAGGGAAATGTTATAATTTAGTAAGGATGGGTGGAGGATATTAATTGGTATCTCTTATTTATTTTAATTGGTAAATAATTACACATACTAATGGAATATAAGACATATTATTAGAATGCAAATGTAAACTATGTAAACTAGGAACAAGAGTATAAGTTTGCACATTTTTATCTGAAGACATATTATTGTTTATATTAGAATTTAATAATCAATTAATTTTTAAATGAGATATTCATGAATTAGAGACAAAACTAGACTCAATTTATTCTTCACTAAAATCATAGTAATCATTGTTGTTCCAAGTTTCATCAAAATTAGAATTAATTTCACTTGTAGAGTTAAGAGAATAAGAACTATCATTTTCATGTTCAATAAAAGAAAGAGTAGAATAAGATTTTAAATTTTTACTAATATTCAACATATCAACATGTGTAGGTGGAATGTAATTTTTATCTTCACTAACTATGAGTGGGATGCACATGTTATTATTATTTTCAATAATGGAGTTAAGGGTAGAAGAAATAACAATCACATTTTCATCAGGTACATTATCACATGTAAGAGAAGGGTTAGAAATATTTAAATTATCTATATTTTTCATGGAGTAGATATTTTGATATTGAAATTTAAAATAAGGTGACAATGTAATATCATCTTGTTTAGTTTGTGAATATGTAAAAAGTATAATATTAGTTGTACATGTTTTTTGAATTGAATTGAGAAAGGTGAAGAAAGTGCATTTTACTTTTCTATGTTAGGAACATCAGTATGAATAATATGACTTTAATATACAAAACTATATCTATTTTATTTCTCTTCTATTGTTATAATTTGAATAAATATGTGATAAAAGTGGTTGAAAAGCTAGGATCACATTCAAACAAAGCATTACCTATAAGGCGATCTTTTAGCCTTCTATTGTTAAGTTGATTTTGAGAAATGGGTGGGAGAGAGAGGAGAAGGAGAAGAAGATTCATCTAATTTATCATCATTATACATTTCATTATCATTCTTATTATCATCATCATATCCATCATTATAAAAATAATCATCATCATTATAAATTAATTCATGCTCATTATTGTGTGCTAGTGTACAATTTGTAAATTTGGTCCATCTATTTTCATAATTATGAGAGAAGTTTAAAACTTGATCATTTGGGTGAGGGGGAAGAGGTTATATAGAGGTCATATTAAAATTAACAAAAAGAGAATGTGAATAATGAATAATAATTAAAAAATGGGTAGAAGATAATCCAAGATAAATAAATTTGAAAATATGCTAAATATTTATCTCAAAGTACAAAAAATTAGAAGTTGACTTGAAACCCTAAGGGATAATATTTGATATTTTGAGGACCTACTACATGGATCTAGGGTTTAAAGGGGTTTTAATCAAAATTTAAAATATTAAATAAATGAAAACCCTAATATAATATTGTTATGGATCAATTAGATGTGTAAAAATCAATAAAAAAACTTGAATGTAATGAACCCTAATTAATTACACAAAAAAAGAGAAGGAAATTCCTAGGAGGGAATTAGGATTGTTAAGAAATGTTATAAGTTGGGTTAACCAAATATTTTATCCTTTTAGGAATTAAGTATATTAAATCCTAAGGTTGATAAATGGCTTGACTAATTTAATTGATTTACCCTAAATATGAAGTGTAAAGGAGAAAGTTAACTTATCTAGAATGAAATACACATTACTAAGTGATGATATTTCTATAACATATCAAAGGAACATTCAGGATCACCTTAATTATAAAAATGGAATTTCATTTGCCTTAGGTCAATGGCACTATTAGGTGGATTATAACATGATGCATTATTGATAAATGACATTGTGAATTGTATTTTTGTGTACATGAGTCCTAAAACTTATAAGGTGGTTGCATGAGGTATTTTGGGTCCTATGCATGTACTCAATAACTTATTATCATCCTTATGTGTCATTTTGTGGCTTTTCCTTCTTTGAAACACTAATTAACACATGCACACATGAAGAAATAATAAAATTAAATAAAAAATTAAGTGGAAAAGGTGGGTTGTTTGATGTTATGATCAAACAACCTAGAACTCATGTAGAATCATAAGAGGAGACCCAAAGAAGGGTAAAGACCTGAAAGAAGTTAAAAAATTGACCATTGGACACTAGATATTAGGTGGATAATAACATATTTCACTCATATCTAGGACTTTTCTATTATCTTATATGCAAAAAATTGGGTTATGATTGGGAAAAATAGGACAGGGGCCTGTGTGACTTTAAAGGGGATGACATAAAAACTACCCAAGGTGTAAAATAAGGGAAAAATAAGCCATGAAAGAACTAAACTGACATCAAAAACCAAAGTGATACATATGAACAAGGCCCTTATTCATCATTATAAAATTCCTATGAAATATCTACAAAAGAATACTACTTGTGTTTTCTTGACCAAATTAGGGTGTCTACACAAACCTTAAACAAAATCTACCCACTTATCATAGATTATATAAAACCAATAAAAAACCTCTTGGTTTTATTTGTCTCCCTATTACTATTGGACCCCAAAAAAATACACATCAAGATTCTGGTTTTATACCTTCCACTTTATTACAAAATGATTTTATTTCATCCATGGACTCATCACATGAGAGATATTGCATTTTAAAATAGTCAATTCATCAAATTTACCCATAATGGAAAACACTATAAGCATGAGACAGATCCCAAACCTTAGAGTATCCAAATTTAAGATCCCAAATCATAATATCACATTACTGCTACTTATATTATAAATCCAACCCTTCCTAAGTTCATCAACATATATCCTAATCTCTGTGTCACTCTTTAAGATTCTAATGATGATGAACCTAGTGAATTTTAAAACATTTGTAATCCCACTTTCTTACCTTATTATATATCAAAATGGATCTCTCATTCCCTTCTTCCATGAGATAGGTTAATTATTCTAATTGATGATACTATTGATATTCCTCCCCCATGTAATACTCACTAATCCTATTATAAATAATATGACTTCACTTGTAATGAATATGGGTTAGCCAATCTCTTTGAATATCCTCTTACCATGTCTCTAAGGACTTTTAGTGGCATGGGTATTTCCACTATTGACATATCTACTAGCACAAATCAACCTATGTCTCATGTATGTACTATTTATACATATTATTAACTATATTTCATGGCCCAAGACAAATATTGAGAATTGGATGTACTACATTATCAAAATACTTTAGCAGAAATGCATACTTTTAACTAGGATGTTCATGTTATTCATATAACATCTGACTATTCTGATATGAATATAGAATAGAAGGTTATATCCCTCTTTCTATCCCAATAGTGGAATAAAATACATCTTGTTTAGTGAGTCATTATTATTCCCACATATGATGTCATAAAATAACTCTATACTATTTAGACAATATAATATAGTACCAACACTACTGGCTAATCTCATATTGTTCCATCTATCTATTAGTAGTTTTGTTGTATCAACCAACCTAATGTAGTTTAAATTTAAATTATAGATGACATCAACCAAACATAATCAAGTGTTGATATAGTACCCTCAAAATTAATACTCACATAAGACTACATCAACTAGTCTAATATAGTCAAAACTATTATTGTCACTAATAACTATATTGAACAAATTGATATAATTTAGACTAGATTTTACATTCTAGATTATATCATCTAGACCAATAATATGAAATAAAATAATTTCCATTTTTATTCAACACCTAAAATTACTTTAGATACTAAATCCACTGTTGTAAGATAAATAGATTATGAATATGATAACAAAGATAATCAAATAGTAGAGCTTGAATTAGATTTTTAGTATTATGGATCTATACCCATGCTTCCTAAAAATGAAGTTATCTTAGAATTATTTATGCTATAGAGCCTAAAATTCCTCACCAAAATCATAAGCTTAGTCATTTTTTAAAAATGGCTCCCCACTTCAATAAATTTATTCCTTTTATAGATCCTAAAACATGTGTGCTTCAAAACTACCTCCAACTCCATATAATTTTCAAGATGTAAATTCAATCATTATTGAGGAGACTATTTCAATCAATTATGGAACCATTTCATATCCTATACCTATTATTTTCTCTAAGGAAATTTATATTGTGAATAATGATAATTATAGTCTATTCTTTGATAAATATCATGAATCCTTTATTTTTCATATAAATGTATGTTTGGTAATGATGTTAGTATTTTTTTTCCATAATATCATCACATATACAAATGCAAAATCATTACATCAAAAGTAACAAATATTTCCTCCCAATATTTATACACTATCATAAATAAATAATCAATCTTCTAGATACTAAGTTCATAAAACTTGTCAATTAACTATAATGGGTATCCAAAATTATTCTCATTTGTAATAAAGTCACCATAGTCATTTGAGTTTGTATTTATTTTCATAATATCAACATAGCATGTCTTAAATAAAATTTTCATTTACCATTGATTGATGTCATTATTTATCCTATGACTAGCTATGAGATGATATCTCTCATCGATACTTTCTTAAGATATAATCATATCCACATAGTTCCTAAAGAACAACATAAAAATACTTTAATTACTAAATGGGGAACTTATGGGGATCTTAAAAACTTTGGTTCCATTTATCAACAAGAAATTACCCATATTTTTCATGATTCCATCCAAAAATTAGTAAAAAATTATGTGTATGATCTAATTTATAAATTTAAGCATCGTGAACATCATCTTCATGATCTTGTTATCTTTGATTAAATCATCAAATATAAATTTAAACTCAATCCTTATAAAGTTATTTTTGGTGTCAATTCCAATAAACTTTTAGGATTTCTCATTTATTTATGTGGGATTTATGTTGATCCTAATAAAATCAAGGCTATTGTCAACATGCATATCCTTTAATACATTCCATATATTCGTGATTATCTCAAAAATCTCAAGGAAATCAATTCATTCAACCTATAAATGGCTTACCATATTTATTTTTTAAATTCACTCCTTAAGAAGTTTATTGAACTTGAATGGACCAATGTATGCAAAAAATATGTCAATAACATGAAGGAATCATTAATTAATTTTAATTACCTTGAACCACCTTACAATGAATTCCAACTCATCTTGTATACTTCCTCTATCCATCATTAGTTGGGGTAATGTTTTCTCAACATGATGAAACAAGATTAGAATATGCCATGTATTACATTAGTCCTACTTGATATATTATTAAGCTCACTATTAAAAAAATTGAACATGATTGTCTCACTATTTATTTTGTATCTAAAAATATTCAACACTATATGCTTTATTAGATAACCTATGTTATTTTCCATTATGCCCCCCTTCATCACTTTTTATCTAAAGATTTATTACTTGGAGATAAAATTAGAAAAAAAGATAGTAATCTTAATGGAATTTTTAGGAATTATTACACAAAAATCAGTCAAAGGCTAAGTCATCACTAATACACTTGATATCACACTTACACAAACTACTAATCACCTTTGGTACAATCTTTCCCATAAATAAATCCTTTACATTGAGGTCTTAATCAAGATATTTTTATTCAATATAATTTTCACAATTTAACCACTAATCACGAGGTAAAAATCCTTGAAGAGCCTAAAATTTCCACCACTAAGACCAAACCTAAAGTCATAATAGAATAACCACCCAAGGTTTAAATTGACTTGTAATCATAAAAAGTAGTATTTGAGTGCTAAAAGTGCTACTTAAGACTACATATCCCTAGTTTAGTTGTAGACCTATCTTAGACCCTATAATCACACTTATCTAGCCTTCATGTGGGCCATTAACATCCTAGTTAGTCCCAAAGTAGTCCTAGACCTTCATTTCCCAATCCAAGACCTTCATGCCTAGTGTTCTACCATCTAAACATTAGTGCCATAATAAAGATACTAGCACCACATGGTGCTAGTGTCCCCTAAATGGTGCTAATGTCTTTTACCCTAACTTTTCCCAAATGGATATATTTTTAAAACTAAAACCTCCTAATGTCATTCTAGACATCTTTTATCATCCACACAAACAATATAATAATATAAATACATGAATTTTATCCATCTACACACTATTTTTAAATCAAATACAAAATACATAAAATAAGTTAAACACAATTAAGGTTATTAATCCCTATTTTTTCCTAATTCTACACACTACCATATAAAATAGCCCTAATCTTAGATATTCCATATTTCTAGTCTCAAGCACATTCAAGGAACTTAAGTCCACTATCATAATATCATCACTTACATTTTCACTAGCAGTTAGGTGGGGAGATTTATATCATTCTTGATCCCTTAGAGTATTAATATGTAGGCAACTCTCTTCATAGTGGGGAGTTGAGGATGCCCAACCTACCCTAGTAACAAACACAACTTTTAGCTCATGCCCTAGTTGTATAATGGATATGGTTTTTTACAACAAATTTGTTATTATAAGCACAATATAGGGTTTTATAACTCATTCACTTAGGAATAGACCCCATAGATCCAAACATAGGTGTACCCAAAAGTTCATGATAGTCCTGCATTAAGGATTGTACCACTAATATCAGGGCATTACTACCACTTTGACAATAATGGCATTACTATCCAATTATGGTGCTGATTTTCATGTGGGGTTTTGACATAGGGATTGAGTTTACAACACTCAAGCTAGCTTCCATCTTAATATATAGCATTCATATCATCAATATCAAGTGTTTTCTAGATAAGTCTCTATTTTCACTATTTATTACTATTTTTATAAAATGTAAAGCTATTAAATTTTGTAACAAAGTAGTGGTTATGTTTATTACATATTAATTCCTTGATTTAATCTACTTAGACATTTAACAAACATAGGATTTACATTAGTAAATTCCTAAAAGGATAAAACATTTGGTGATCCTGAGTCACCTTGAATATTACACAAAACCCTAACCCTAGATAAACCTAGGGTTTACATTTCCATAATCTACTCAATTTTTAATTTTTATCCCATCATCATGATTATCATGACAGATGCCATTTTTTACTTCATGGTATAAAGCCTTTTGTTTTACTTAGCATGTCTATTACCATATATTAGTCAAAAATTACACATGTATGTCACTCCTATCATAGACTGTGCTAGAGATAATATTATATTACACAATAGTCCTCCTTTATGTGAGTCCAATTTTTATGAGGAACATTATTATATGGCTCACTTTGAGTTACCTCTAGTTACTACTAGATGACAGAGAGATCAAATGACTCCTTTTTTCTAATTTCATGTAGACTAGTTGATTATTTTGGATTTCATCCTGTCTACTACTCACCCTCAATAAATACTATATCCTATGGTTTGAGACGTTACTAGATATTATAGGGTACCTCCTCAACCTATATAGGAATGGAATAACCTCATCACTCCTCATCATCGCCATCACACTACAATGGAACTAGAGATCAATAAAGAGAATTTGATATTGTGCATTAGTTAATAAATACACTAGCCAAGACATCTACATTGAAATTACTTAAAAAGTTAACTATTTTCAAGGATATTATTTTTCAAACACTTAATCATACATCCTTGCCTCGCAAAATAGATCCAACTTATTTTACATCTATCATGAACACTATCAAGGATGTTGAGGATGGGATATATTTTTCCAATGATGATTTACCTTCAAAGTCAATAATTACTTAAAATTTATCATTTTTTATCCAATGAAAAATCAATACCATCACTATTAAATGAGTTTTAATTTACATGGGTTCATGACTTAACATAAAAAGTTCATATTTCTATAGACCATGGGGATTGATATAACATCCATTCAGAAGACTTCTAATAATTTCAAAGGATTTGATGACATTCCTAGATAAACATTGGGTTATATTATATTGGACATTATGATAGGGTTGAAAACCTTACCAACACATTTTTAAGTGATGCATAATCATTTACATTATAACTTCTTACTTGGGAGACCTTTGAAACATGTTATGGATGTTGTACCCTATAATTTACATAGATGCATCAAGTTTTAACATGACTAATACTTATACACTTGTCAAGTAGATAATTATCCATTCATATATTTTATACATAATGAGTCTAATACCCTAAGTACATATTTGGATGGGACACCTCATGTTCTAAAATAATCCCCACCTCATAATATTCTAATTAACTAGATGCATACATATGAGGTTGTGGAATCTATCAAGATGATTTCTACACCTCCTATAGATATTTATACAACATAATTACCTTCATTGATGATATAGGAACAACCTACTAGAGCATAGAGATCCCCACCTAGGTAAGTAAATGAGATTCTCATAGCATAGCTACCACTACTTGTGAATTATGTAGAAGTATACATTCATAACTCTTATATAGATTTTTAAGCCACCATATAGGTTGATCCAACACCTGTTGATATTGATGATTATTTATGTGGTTTAATATTCACACTAATTTTCCCAAAAGAATATAGAGATGATTATAAGTCACTTATACATATTCCTACACAAGTATCACCAATTTTTTAGAATCTTATAACTACATGTTCTCACATTCAATTATAGCCAATGGTAGATCCTTCCATTCATTCAGCATATAAGGTTAATATTGTCATCAAATTGTGCACCATAGGATACTATATCAATATCCTAAAATTTTATGAAACATTGAATCATCTCTCCAGTTTTGGGAACTTGTAAGAGAGATGAATCTCTAGGATTGAAAGGGCTATCTCCCTAGATTCTTCTCGAAGTTCCTATCACCTAATCTAATGCTTATTTATGAAAAGAGTTAGAATCTTGCATAAAATGGAAAATAAACTAAAGAGGTGATCTACCAAGACATATCCCACAGACTATCAGACTTTTACTAAGCAACAATGATTTCCAAGACCAATTCTATGCATTGAATGATCCTAACATAATGTTTCAATGTGAAGGTAGCATACTTGGGACAATCAAAAAGATAACTAACCTATGGATATATTTCACACCATAGAGATAATTGAATACTTGAAGAAGAGCCTATTACATTCAACACAATTCACATGACTTGTTAAAATAAAAACTCTTGCTTAAACATGAAGATAAAGGGAGTAAGGATGACACTATCACTTAACACCACTATACATCACTCACACACTTACACAAAATGTTCACAACTGAGAATTAGACTTGTATTCAATGTTCAAAGACAAAGTGTAATTTCATATTAGTAAGGATTCACCATAACAACTGTGGTCTCTTTTACAATGGCTAAAATGGCTTAATTTATAGAACTTGAAATTGGGAGAAGGGAGACAGAAGAGAAGTTCAAAAGGCACAAGGATAAGTGTCCAAAAGATAAAATAAGTTAAAATTGATGTTTATGAAGAGATGGGGTGAGACATGTAATTTTAGGAGCTACAAGTTTCATTTCCAATCATCCAAAACCTATAAAGTAGTCAAGAAAATCCTTCTTTTACATAGAAAATTACTCATGATTAGCATTCCAAAACTACCTTATCATTGCAACTGAAAAAGTTTGATGATAGATTTGAGTGATGTTTGATGATTTATTTGAGTGATAAGGGTTAATAATAATCCTTAACATGCATTGGAGAGGTTCTTGATCATCCTTATCATTTTGGACATGTAACATCATTCAAGAGAGTCCCAAAATGAGTTATTTCCATGCAACTTTCACACTTGGCACCTAAAACTTTCCAAATTATTTAGTTTGATCCATGAAAAATGATTAATGACACTTATAAAAGGTGTGCATATCATTAATTTCAATAAATTATCCTTAAAAGGCTTTCTAAATTTAAATTAACCACTTTCTCCTAAGTGTTCACTATCTACCCACTAGACTGATTGAAATGAAAGAGGTAGAAGATAGTCTTATGAGATTATACATCTAATAAAATGACCATGATGACTTAGAGAAATTCATAAAATCTCCCTCAAAAGTGATTTGGCCTCTTGAAAGTTCTCCATGCCTACAAAACACATAAAAAAGTCAAAAAGATCCCTATTCTGGCCTATTCCATATAGGTATATATATCAAAATTACATTATAGGGTTATTAAGAGAGTCCTTTTCATGTTACAAGTGGTATCATGATATTTCCACTACATCTATATGTTGCATATGCTTGCTCTTCTTAATCCAGTCCTTAAGGAGGGTTTTCAAGGGTTTTAAGTGAATTATGTTCTTAACCTTTATTCATAAAGGTTTGACATTGGAATCTCCTAAAAATACCATTGAGGGATACTCAAGGAACCTCTATAACTTCACCAAATACCTTACTAAAAGTTCCAAGCACTCTAAGTTGGCCTTTGATCTCCTTTATTGCATTTTGGTAAGGTTTGAGCACTCCTTAGGTGAAAAAAGGCTTGTTGGGAAGTTTTCCTACCAACCAAAGGTTTTATCACTTATTTATATTCCCTAAAAACATGCTCCAATCCCTAGAATAGCTCACCAAGATCTTAGAATGAAATTGACTCCTATTTTAAGACTAGTTCTAGACCTTACCAATAGGTTTATCTGTAACTTGAGACTCAATCTAACTCTCCAATGGTTTCCCCTACCTCCTTATGGATTCAACACTTAATGTTTACCTCCATGAACCTACTTCAAATCATTATAATTCTTTACAAAGTATGGAATTATAAGTGTCATTTCTTTTGGTGTTAGACCTTGATAATGTTGAACTGGGTTTATCTATAACTACAATATAGGTTTCATGACCAATTAATTATTATCTTCTCCTTGGAAATACCTTGAATGATCTAAACTACCACTAAGACCCATCTTTTAGGTCACTAATTGTTGACTAAGATAGAACTTGTTATAGGTGATTAGAGGTGTTTAAAAATTATTTGTAGTTTGTTGAGATTACTTGAATTTACTTTTTAAACACAGTGTGAAAAATTGATCCTCCATTCACCTTAAGCACTTTCAAATGTTCTTAAATGTTGATACTGCCTAGAATGAGACCTTTTATCTACCTGTAGCTTGACTTGGCTTTGTCCAACTTTGTATTAGATGTATTTAAGATTTACATGAGATCCATAAGTTTAATTTCCACCTATCTAAACCAAATTCAACCCATATAATCTCTATAAGTGAAAATGAGACCCCATCACTCACTGCCCATATACTTTGTTTGATTTTGTTTCCCTTAAGATACACCCTTGTTTATGTTTGTAGGTGGTCATAGGCATGAAAATAGGTCTCAAATGATTCCTTATAACCTTATTTAGAAATTTAAAACCATTTTGCCTTAACATTTCCACCTCTTTAAAATAAAATTACTTGGAACCTCCTAAAAACCCATTGTTTCACTTCATTTCCTATAGATGACCTTTCCCAAGCCTATGTATAGACAGAGGGGAGTGTATGGGGAGTCATCACACCAAGTTCCATATTATATTAAGAAATATTGTCTCATGAGCATCACTTGGGTCATTTAGAACCACTCATATGTGAAGATATTCTCAATGGACAACTTGATGAGGAAAGGTCTACTTTTTGATCTCAGACCTGTAGAACTTATTGAGGTCTTTCAGTATGTTGGAACATGTTTTTGAGTTTTTCAAACACCATACTTCTCAAGTCTTTCATTCTTTCTCCCTTAACAATGGCTAGCCCCATGTTGGGACTTATCAAAAATCACAACTTTCCTTCCCTAAACACAGTTGTGAACTCCCATGCCAAAACACAAATGGATGCAAGCTCTCTATTTTGTCTATTTAGGAAAAAGGTCCTTGTATTAGTCTCCTTGTTTGGCAAAGTCTTCTCAACACCATGCTTTGGCTATCAAGGATATTAATCATGTTTTTTATGCCACCAACTTACCTCATAAAACTCATGAGGGATCAACCCTATAGAACACCTTCGTATAAACATCTACAACTCTATAAATGATACTTGGAGAAATGCACTTGACTATATGTGAGATAATGAGGGTGACACACCACTAAAACAAACCTAGGAAGAGCTCTCTTAGGTGTATTTATGCATATTAGACCATGATAAGTAGTTTGGACACACAAATACTCCTATAGGCATTAGCATTATGTCATCAAGATTGTAAGTGGGTGTTTATTAGCTATGTATGGACAACAAGTGTGAAATAGAGGAGCAAGATGGCTAAAAGGTCTCATGAGCATCTCATGATTATTTTAAACAATAGACATACATTATAGATTCATGGAAAGCTTGAGAAAAACTTTGAAACATTAGGTTCAACATGAATATTCTCATTCAAAGTACTTGTAGATTCATACAGAGTAGGTAGTTTACAAACCAATCAAGCCTAGAAGAGGCTCTTCATGTTTGATGACTCCAAAATAAATAGAATAATAAAAAACATATGTAGAGTAACTATATATCCTTGATGAACACTTGAAACAAAAAAACCATCAAACCAATGTAATAAAAATTGAGACAAGTGCAAACAATGACCCCCGCATGGTTTAAAGTACATAAAAATCTACCTATAGTGTTAATAATGGTTCACAAAGGAGGAGGAACCAATATAAGACTTATTTATATGAAATTTAATTATACTAAGATTAATATCCACCCTAAAGACCATTATTCCTAACTCTACCTATACGATCCACACCAAGCATCACAAGTTGACCCTTTTTTATTTGCCAAGACAAGAAGGAAGAAAAATAAGTTTTAGATGGAATCTCTAATGAAATTTATACATTAAAATAATGTAAATTGGTGAGGGGAGGTCAATAAACACTCTACCCACATTTTTAGCTAATGGTGGACTCAAGAAGACTATACAAGTGCCTAAAATCCCCTAAAATCAAGGAAAAAATATCATTTACTAAACATAACTACTTATTTGATGACATATGACTACTCCTAACATGATAATAACATCTTCCACGTTTAAAATCACCTTGGTGACAAATTTTATTACATGAAAGTTTATATAAGTCATTAAATGGGCCAAAATGTGACCAAAAGGCCCCTTTTTGCATATGAGACATAACATATGAACAATTTATGACTTGTAAACATATTAAAACATTTCAAGGACCACCTTATTATATTTTAAACATAATTTTATCCTTTGAATACCTTTTACCAGGGTTGACCAACCATTGACTTTAGTTGACTAGCATAGTACAAAGAGGGTGGACTTCAACAAGGACTAAGAAGAGGATAAGTAAGACAATAGACAAACATGACATCTTATAGGACACATGGAAAACTTATTAAAAATTTAAAAATATTAGGGGTTGACTAAATTTTACTAGAAGTCAAATTGAGTCAATAGTTACATCTATGGATATAAATTCAATTATACAAATTTAGGTATGGAGTTCATAGGATAGACCACACTATATCTTATAGATATTACGAGATAGAGGATTGAAGAGATTACCCATAGCCTAACATAGATCAATTAACAGTTTCTCACCATAGGAAGGCTAACCCTTTTGCCATTTTCACAAAATTACATGACATGATAATGAAACATGTTCATCATTACAACATAAATTGCATAAATTTAAGGCTTAGGTGACTCTTCATATCATATAACCTCCACCTCCATAGGTATGAGCATATTCACATATAGGATAACCATGACAAAGTTATCAATGACATAGATACTCATGAACTAATCCATTGATTATCTATATTTTTTATAGATTGATAAATTACCCATGTGGATATAGATGAGGATTATGATCCTAATACTTGCACTTTGGAATTTTTCCACCACATAGGCTATGGGTGAAATGAGATATATCATGTTAAACATTATTAGGATTCCATTAGACATATCACACTACCAGTTGCATGTGGCTGCAAGGTGGCGAATACATTATTATTTATTATGAGTAGGGGCACTCATCTATAGGTTACACTCGGTAGTACATGGTCATAGGTGATGGATGTCATAATTGATCTATTAGATATATATTTATAATTTACTCATGAAGGACACATGGTTCAAATTTTACATGATGACATAAATGATAAACATAGTTTTCATATAGATATTCCATTGTCTAACATGATTTACACTGGGACCACATGAGAAACATCCTACATAGTCAAGAAGCACGCTATTCAAATGCATATTTTCTAGACAAACGCCAAGGATAAGGATCCACTGATACATATAGAATGGTATGATTATTGTTATGATGATGAATTATTTAAGTTTTGATATATCCATTATTTGATAATGGATAATATCCCACTAGATCCACTATTTGATTACCCACATCCCATGGATGTTATCTTGGGTATATAGAGACATTACACTTGTCTTGTCTACTATTTCATAAATTTATAACATTTACTTAGATATAATTTACTACTCTCTTTCTCCTTTTACATAGCTCATTTTAATACTAATTGTACATATCTAATATTCATAAAATCCAAAAACATATAACTTGTCAAAAACACAAAAATATTCAAATAATTACTCAAAAACAAAAAAAATCAGATTGCATCATTTATATGTTTACATTTATTATATTTTCCAAATACTACATATGTTAAATATATTATTATAATTGGTTTTATCATACATATTTGTTTAATTGGTTCTTTTCAAGTGCTTTTAGATTACTTACAAGACTCAAGTCCACTATATCGATCTAGATTTTCCCTTATCTATCCATTGGGGGCATATACACTGATACATGGGTCTTCACTAGACACATTCGACCAGTTGGGGGCATCTTATACATAGTTTCAATTAACAAGTTCTATACATAGTTTCAATTAACAAGTTCTACCTTTTTATACTATACATTCTAACTTTAGCATTGTTGTTTATCATTCTACTCTTACTCAGATATTTTATTGATTATTACTACTTTAGACTCATCATATGTGCATCCTATCTCTTACACAGATTTGTATTATATATTCATACATAATTTTATTTATATGTTACCTAGTTTAGACTTGATTTTATTTATATGTTTCTTATATTTGAGGGATTTTGAATATGTCATTATTCATTATATCTATGCCACTTCTATTCATCATATGTATGTTTTGGACATGTGCCCATGTCCTTGTGTGTATTTTCCTAATTATGTATGCATACATTTGAACGTGTCCTTCTATGTGGATCTAAGACAACTTTCTTGTCGTTTGTGTATGTGGACATTTTCACATGTTCTTGTGTGTCTTATTTTCTCAAATTTAGTGGCATGCACTCATGTACCTTGTATTGTGGCCCCTTGGCCTACTTTGTGTATTATTTCTTGTATGTGTCATGGCCATAAAACTTTTCTTTTATTATTACACAGCAATTTTTGATGTCATGAGGAACCTCATCCATCTACCCTTCCTACTTGGTTGTCATGATGGACATCATGCCCCATCCCCCTAGGTAGCTACCTAATTTTACTTATATTTGATGTTACATACATCATTACATCTATCTTAGCACTCTTGTGAATTCTAGACATGACCTACATCTTACATGACCTACTTATGATTAGATTATCTTACATTCTAATGTTATGTATACACACTATATTGGATTATCACACATTTATCATATATGCTTTTGCTAACACACATTTTGTAAAGCTTTTTTTCTTTTGAGGATAGTTCTTGCATAGGTTCAATAACTCCCCTCAAAAAAGGGGGTTTCATTAGTGTTTTTCATAGAGATTAGGATCCTATATTGCACTCATAGTACATTTTTCAACACATAGACTTAGTTATATAGAATTAGACACAGGTAAAAATAATGGGGAAATAGTGACCCAAAAAGTAGTATAGTTATATAGAATTTAGAATAGGACACTAGCACCACATGGAACTATTGTCAAAGATATGGAGATACTATATAGTAGACTTTGTTTCAAAAAAACCCAAATTGGATAGAATAATACAAATACAATATAGGTTTTCATATATTTTATTATACATTTAATAGTTATAATTAGTTTTGATCATTTTCATACTAGTTAACCTCAAATTCATATCACTTTTCTCAAATTGATGGAATCGTGCATGACATGACCATTCCAATATTCAGTTTAGATACTCAAATACATTTTATTACACTCAATCCATAATTCATATACTAGATATTAGATTTGGGGGCATGTGTATAACACATTATTTCTATATGCTCACTTATACATCAGATGATTAGATGAAATGAAAAAATTCATGTCATTTTTTATGTTATATACACCTAACACCATATTCTAGGTTACACACTAATTTCATTCCTTACTCCATCTATAGTGGTTGGCATTCTCAAGTGGTTTGAAGCTACCTAACATACCCATAAGGCCATAGAGCTGACATACATAGTTAGATATACTCAAATAGACATTTACAATACTTTACATAGTTAATTTTAAGAGGTATCTCCTACACATGGGTGGATATTGATAGAGTCATAGACTACTTGAGTTCTTGAGCAACCCACATAAGAGGGTTAAACACACTATCAATCCAATCCAAACTATTCATAGGTTATGATCCACCAAGCAAGGGTGGGCAATGATGGAGTTACAACTAAATTGAGTTATTCAACCACCCACACATGAGGATTGAGAAAACTATCGACTCAATCTAAGTTATTCATTGATTAATCATTGTATTCATTCACACACACACACATTTTATCACCTTGTTCATGCATTAGTTCATGTACCCATCAAGGTGTATTAGTTACATTCTTCTTTCCCATCTCTTTACTTAGTTTTAATTATTTTATTAGTTTATTGTTTTGATTTTGATATCTCTAAGGTAAGGAATGGTTTATGCACTTTTCATTTAAAGGACATGCATTAGAGCATACTTCACTTACACAGACTCAACTTCATAGGATTCACTTATGAGGTAAGTCCATGTACAATTATTTTTCCTTTATCCTAGTCATTTTAATTTGATACAATTCTATAATTAAGGGAGGGGGAAATGTAATCACTTAAAAGTGGTATTTGAGTGTTAAGAGTGATACTTGATACTACTTATCCCTGTCTTATTTGTATACCTATCCTAAATCCTATTTTCACACTTATCTAGCCTTTTTGTGGTCCAAAAAAATACCTAGTTAGTACCAAAGTAGTCCCATACCCTCATTTCCCGATCCTAGCCCTTCATGCCTAATGTTTTGCCAACAAGACATTAATACCATAATATGGAAACTAACACCACATGTTGCCAGTGTCTTGAAAATAGAGCTAATTTCCTTTACCCTAGATTTTCCCAAATGGATATGTTTTTAAAACTAAATCCTCCTAATGTTGGTTAGGTGTAAACATCCAATTCCTATCACTATTATGTTGAATTATCAATCTAGGTAACATTCTACAAAAATGCACAATTTAGGCCAAATTCACTAAAATGTGCTAAATAGTTCAAACTTGTCATGTATAGGTGTATATTTAAAATAATGTATCCCTAAATGGGCTAATACATTTTATGTGATTATTATATTTTCTCAAACCATTTCAAATTAAATTATGACCAGGCAAAATGATGCTTTAAACCATTGAATTTCTCTAATTCGGAAGCACACATCATGTGTATGTGTTATTTCACATCCCCAATAATCTAACTAGGGAATTATTCTATACACAACTGACACCTTATTTTAATTATACTCTAGTCAAATTATGACTCAATAAATTGATATTTTAACCAATTTGATTAAGTAAACAACCAATTTCTAAAGAATTGTAGAAAATTAATTAAACCCACTTAATCAAATTAAATCAATTAAGAGCTTAAGTGAAAATTTCATGGAAGTTATTGAAAATATATTAATTAAAAATTCATTCTTCAATTTCACATTAGCCTATGACATCATCAGTGGGGTGGCATCCATAATCCATAAATGGAACAAATATCTAGTTTAAGGCCTATCATGCCTCATTAATGACCCATTCTTCCAAATATTAATGGTCATATTTATGGATTGAGCCTAAAAAATTGAATTGATTCATGGCCACACATCTTTATCTTAAGATGGATGGTCATGGTTGATTCTTATCATTTATAAAATTATATAAATAAGAGGTCTAAGACCACCATTCTTAAGCTTCATTCATGTAAACTTATTATGTAGAAATTGTAATAGACAAGCTTCAACTATTGTACACATTTATCAAATTCATGAGCCTAATTCATTGGTGCATTGAGAGATGATGGAGTAAGAAACTCATCATTGACAAAGACTTGGAGTACCAAATTAGGGGAAAAACATGTTTTTGGGATGATTTTGGAGGAGGGATGATCTTGGGAATGTTTTATGGTTGTATTCCTTATTTCAATAGCTCTTATATTTAATTTTCAAAACCCCATGAGAAAGTAGGCTTAGTACATTATGTTCTTTATGCTTATTTGGGTTTTTCTCTACTAATGCATGGACTAACTTGATTTGGATTACTAGTCTACATTTTAGCATGCCCAATGGGACCATGCTTCCAATAAAAGTAAAGAGTATAATATGCAACTCTTATATTTTCTATTGAATTCTTAAAATCCTTTAAAATTCAATTTTTTCTTCATTTTCACATGTTTTGCTTGTTTTCACGACACACAGTTTACATAGAGACCAACATCGATTCTTTTTGACCAACATCAATCCTCTTAAAGCTAACATTAATTCATATATGAGGGGTAAAACTCAATATAAATCATGATTAATGAGGTTTTATTGAAAGTTTCAAATTTTTATTTTGTGTTTTGGAAATTGCATATTCTCTATTTGACCTTTATTTTGTAGGATCTAGAGAGATTTTGGGATTTTATGTTTGTTTTGATAACATACATTTTTGAAAAATCCATGTTATTTTTTTTGTGTTTTGGCATAAATTGACATCAATTTTAGTTGACCAATTTTGATCCTTTGTGAATTGACTAACACTCATTTTTTTGAACCAATATTGATCCTTACATAGACTGATGCTGGTCTCTGGGACAAAAAAAATAGAGACCTAAGAGATTGATTTTGAAATAAAAAGTTACAATTTGATTTTGGGCTTCTAAGCATACATAAACCCTTTAAAATTTGTGTGGCCTAAGCTAGAAAGAGGCACAAGTTTGAAAGTGGTTAAATCTTGAATGTTTTATTTGGTGCCTAGAAAGAATTTAGTTATTTTATGCTTAGTTATTTGTGAAAATTTTTACAAGTTTTCAACTAAGGCCAAGGGGTGAAAATTGAATAAACATTTCACTTTGGTACATCAAAATAAACACTCACACTTAGATTATATACTCTTAAGAGTGTTTTATTTTATGCTTGTTCTTTCAAAGTTAATTATTTTTGCAAAATGATTAATGTGTGTATGTTCTCCCTTCATTCCCTTTAGGCAACTCAGGTGACCAAAATCAATCTTTCTTTGCTTTAGTTGATTTTACTCCAAAAATAATGAAAATTACATTGTTAAGGCCCTCCCTAAATCCATTTGGTTTGGGTGATCCAAATGTGACCCTAAAGTCTTTTCACTTGTCTTTTATTTATGAATTTTATCTTGTAAGCAATATTTTATCACCTCCTCATAGGTTCTCTATAGAAGCATTGACCCAAGAATTCATCTCCTAGAATTGTTTCAACCCCACTCCATAGTGGGGTATATAAATTGAGGGTTACCCACTAGGACACTTATTTTGAGTGATTAAGACATGATCCATTAGTAGCACTCTAACTGAGACTGTAAGGGAAATTTAGACATCACACTATACTGAGCAACTAATAAATGTAATGGTTTTGAAAATGATAAGACCTTTTCACAATAATCGAATTAATGTGGATCCAATTAACATGAAGCATATCTAGTATTAGCCATACTTAGGACCATCTAGACATGCAAAAATTTAGTTATGGAACAACCCCACTTGTCATGGACATACTATTGATGTAAGGCAAGTAGCCCAAATTTCTATGTCACTATAAAATATTATGAGAGAAGTGGGTGTAAGTACTTTTATTTTTGGATTAACACTTAAAATCCTCTCAAGAGCACATATATATATATCAAATTTGATAGTATCATGTACCCTTTTTAGTTTTAGGACTTTATAAATTACACTTATGTGTTTTTCATTTTATCCTTTAATTTCTTGGTATTTTGAGTCTAAAACTATTTGAAAACCAAAACATATCATAAAAACCAAACACTTTTTTATACACTATTCTATTTTAATAAGGAGGTATTACACCAACCAAATCAAAATCATTTCTTACCTTGTTCAATTAATCATTTAGAACATTATGTTTATATTTTATAAAAAACATTATTATGTTGTCCATTTGAGTTTAGCCCATTTCCCAATTTTAAAAGTCTCAAAGTCATTCATTTTTAATTTAAATTTCAAATATCACCTTTCTAAGTTCTAGGCCAAGGTGCTATCAGTTTATCATTTACACTTGGTTTGAGTAAACTTGGGTGGATTTCTTGTTTGGATTAAAGGCCATTATATAGACTCATCACCATTTATATTCTCATTTTAGACTTAGATTATCTTACGTTCACTCACACTTTAAGTCCTTGGATGATTCTGCATCTTATTACCATGTGGCGGTGTTGTGTTGTCCATTTGGTTTTAGATTTATACTTAGGATTTCTTGTGATAATTCACATTTTGTGCTTCTTGATTTACATTGTTATCTTCCTCATTAGAAAGACCTTATTATAATTTATATTCATAACTCATCATAGTTGTATCTACATTCTATGGTATTAATGTATCTTTGACCTGAGTTTGTTGTGCTAGCTTACACTTTAGGTTCTAAAGTTATCATACCCTCTTATAATTTGATAATTTAAAACCACCAAAGTTAAGTAAATTCATGGCCATTTATTCTAATTATGTGGTACTACACCACTTCTTTTATTATTGTCTCATTTTAACTTGTCACTTGTTTGGATAAGTCAAAACACACCTTTTAAGATTTGTAAAAAACATTTCACATCTTAAGCAAGCATAAAGAGTAATATTCTAATCATGATGCAAAGGTATACTTGTAGTGGGGTTTCTTATGGCCCTTGTTATGAGGAAGAGAATCTTTATGATGGATATGATAACTCCATTGTGTTAGAAGATATCTTAACAACCATAATATTTAAAGAAGACTAGTTTGAACATTAACCCTTAAAGACAAAGATGAATCCCTCCTAAGGTTGATTGAATTAGGTGCTAGGTTTCCATAATATTTCACTATGGAATAATTACACACCTTTATTAAGATATAAGAGAAACAACAATAACAATCCCTTGCTCATATTTTGAAATCAAACATTACTTCTTATAGAAAAGGAAAGGAATCACTCATAGAGTCAACACACAATGATCAAGATCTTGCTATCAAGATCAAGAAAATAAGTTAATGATACATAGACCAACTTATCATGAAATTCACTGAATCTTTGGATGCCACTTTAAGACACAACAATTCTTCTAAATATTAAGAGAATGTAGTAAAACAAATACATCATACTTCAGTTGAGAACATATCTAATATAGATCATGGCATCTCTATTTAACAAAATAAGAAAGAAGAGGTTTCACAAAATTCTTCTCTAGACATGGATCATACATTTTTTAATCACCAAAAGGTTCTTGTTCCTTCATAGATCTAAGGGATGAAAAATGTAACACATATTGAGGGTATTATTAAAAACATATTGGCTAGTTTCTCTCAACCAATGCATACTTTGGTGAATCTACCATAGACTCCCTAAAATTAAAAAAACACTTAAAATTCATGGTGAAAGATTTTAGGCAATGCTTATCAATGTAAGAATCAATGGCTCACCTACTTGACTCAAGGAATAAACCAAAACAAGGTTATAGATCATAGGGTTTATATCCTTAACATAACAATGCAATAGGGGTACATACAACCCCAATAGAATTATATTCCACCTAAAAATGCACCAAATATGGAAGAGTGGAATTCAATGAAGGAAATCATGTCAAGATTGGAGATGAGAAACTGGGTCAAGAAATACAAGCTTAATGAGATATGTCCATATCCATTCAACTGAAGTATTCTTGAAGTACCCTTTCCAACTCATTTTGAGGCACCCAAATTTGACAAATAAAAAGGAAAGGGTGACCCTTAGAAACACATCCAAGCATTTTTTAATTGTGTTAAGAGGCATCCTATAGCAATGTTTATTTGTTTCACTTGTTTCGATGCAAATTGGCAACATAGGCTTTAGACTAGCTTCTCAAGTTACCCAAGATATCAGTAGTAGATTAGAATGATCTATCTAAAAAAAATTCAACCATTTTTCTTAAAACATTAAACATGAGTTGACTATGGTTGACTTATGAAAAGCCAAACAACGAGATGGATAAAGTTTTGTAGCATATCTACAATGGTAGAGAGCATTAGCTAGATGTTTTCAACACAATTTCCTAGATAAATAATTGTCCCATATTTTTGCATAGAACATACACCCTAAGGTGGATCATAATCTATGACTCTCTTGTTCAAACACATTTGAGGAAATTATAGACAAGGATGTCTAGATTGAGAAGGCACTTATCACTAAAGGCTTTGTAAGGATTTATTTATAGGGTTTAACATCTAATCAAACCCAATCACCTATTAAATCTATTGCAATAGATAAACTTAAAGGGTTTAAAAAAACAAGAACATGGTAGGAAATAGGGTGACTGGATCCAGACACATTAAAATGGTGCACGTTCCACCAACTCCAAATTTATAACTAGACCCAAATAATCTACTCAACACTTTACAAAGGGCTCATCCATGAAGAACACTCCATTAAATACAACATCTTTAGCAAACTATGAGATCTTGTTGAGGCTATGTTTCACAAAATCATAGCATCTAATTTGATTGTGTGTCCAATACCAAGGCCATTTCTAAAGATCAACCTAAACCTAGTTGGTGTTGGGAAGATGATTTTTGTAACTTCCATCATGTTATTGGTCATGTTCCTATTAATGTGTTCATTTGAGGCATCTCATGAATATTTGATTGAAAGAGGTGAAGTTAAAATCAAACTTGGAGTGAAAAACACTAATCAATTTATAGACATTTACAAATATCCATTTCCTAGGCACAATCAACTACTGGCAAGAAACAATTATAACCAAGGATAGAATCAATGGTAACAAGCTTAAGACTAGAATCATAATCAGCATGATCATAATCAGAATCATAATACCCATGGCAATAACTTGGGTTACAAAAACATACCTTCTGATTACAATAACATTTTGGGGCATATTTATGCAAACCATGTTACCACCATCACTTTCAAAACTCATGAACCATTCCATGCTTCTAAAGTACTAAAACCCTCATTATAAGGTCAACACCCTCTCCTTCAAATAATACCACATTAATTACAAGCAATTCTATTGCACCTCAGTTTCTATGGGTTACTATCTCTAGACCCCCTTCTTCTAATTATAATGGCTCCTTACCAACTTGAAATTGTGCCAATGTAACTAGATGCCCATGAGTCACCATCTAAGGCCCTTTACCTTCATCTTCTAATTATAATGGCTCCTTGCCAACTCTATATTATGCAATCACAACTATACACTTGTGAGTCACCCTTTAGGTCCCTTTTCCCTCTTATAACATAAGAACCAACTTGAATAGTATGCCTTCAAATCTAAAGTCAAACACTATACCAACCAAGGCTAAACTATCTTGTACTACTATTGAAAAATTGTACAATATCTCAAACCAACTAAGTAAAACACCTACATAGATTTTTATTCTAGATATTTTGCATATGTTTGAATTCCATAGAACTAATTTGAATGACTTCCTTCAATAATCCACTATGTCTTAGGACATTAACCTTGAATAATTTAAAACACTTATGGGTCATTTGTCCCCATTTTTATAGGTTACATTTGATCAAAGAGACATGTCCACTCTTTGTCTTAGCCATAAAAAACCCTTATATATTGAGATCATCATTGAAAATCATAAATTCAAAATGGTTCTTATAGACAATGGTTCAAGGTTGAACATAGTATCCCTCAATCTAGTACAATGATTAGGCTATACATCAATATACATTTATCTAGAGATAATCACAATCAAGGGTATATTGAGATCATCATTGAAAACCATAATATCAAGTAGGTTCTTATAGACAATGGTTCAGGGCTGAACATAGTGTCCCTCAAGCTAGTACAATGATTAGGTTAAACATCAACAAACATTTATCTAGAGATAATCACAATCAAGGCTATATTGAGATCATCATTGAAAACCATAAATCAAGTAGGTTCTTATAGACAATGGCTTAGGGATGAACATAGTTTCCCTCAATATATTAAAATGATTAGGTTATACATCAATGGATATTTATCTATAGATAATCACAATCAAGGCATATAACAATGCCAAAAGGGAATCTTCTCGAATTATCTATTTGCTAATTATTGTTGGGTCTATGTCCCATCATAACTTATTACACATTATGGATAATGAGTTGACTTATAACATACATATTAGTCATCCTTTGATCCATTAAGTATAGGACATCTCATCCACTTTTCACTAGTTCTTCAAGTTCTCCCATGTTGGGATTGAAGTCACCATTCCTACTGATCTGTAGCCCTACCAGTATTACAAACACCTAGAGGCTAAATTTCATAATTATAACTATTATCTTGGTTATGAATTAATTACATAGAAGAATAAGGAAATAGTTTTACATCCACCTGAATCCAATTATATCAAACCAAGTGATCTTGATTCCACTTTGGCTGATCCATTTCCTGCAACCCTTGCACAACAAGTCACTATAAAGGACACAAACATTTACACATATAATTTGAAGGATGCCTTCCATATTACTAGGTTTCCCAAGTCTCCCAAATATTTTTTCAAACCCAAAACTTCCTGAAGTCCTTATAGATGCAAGATGATTTATAAAAATAAGAAAGATACACAAAAACCACCGATGGTATTTGTATATAATACTTCACCAAATCAGGGTCAAGAATCTTTCATTAAAGGAGACTAGTTATATTATAACACCATTTTTGATTATTTTCAAAATCCTAAATATCTTATCCCTAATCAGATTATGGATAAATTTTATTATACAAGAAAGGGCCTTAGGACATGAGAGAAAGGAATCTTGGAACCCATATTAATTAGTAAACTAAACATGAGTCAAGGTCTCAGATTTACACCACCTGGGGGTGACCTCATATATTTTTATAGTGATTCTTTGGAATCAACTAGAAATGAGACTCTTGGTAGTGATGTAGTATCCCATTAAAGTATTTATGATGAAATTTCTCACACAAACTTATTTGACTCAAACTCCATTATGACTATCACATCCCATTATTTCCTTTATCTCTACCATCGTGAACTCATTGATTGAGACCAATAAAATATTGTCATACACCTTGATGAATTTTAGAATGAGGAATCTATTATCAAGTATATGGGCCTCAAAGATTTATTGATAATTGGTGATAATAAACAAGGATTTGACTTCTATTTGGACCCTCCCACTTACTTTGGAGAGTAACCAAACTTTCTTGGTTAGGAAAAAGATAAAACATGAAGATCCTCATGTGAAAACCTCTTTGAGGCACTCATTGATCAGGGAAATAGTAAATAAAAATAAAAGCCCTTGAGTGAAAACCTATTTTAGACACTCTTGGATGAGAAATTTTGTTCATCCCTAAAAGATGTATAAGGTCCATCAAGTCCTATCTCCATAGCCAGTATGAGCGTCACATCAAAATAACAAAAAGTCTTTGAGTAACTCTCTCTTAACTTTTTAGAGATATTTTCTAGTTGGCCATTACCTAAACTAGTAGATTCAGATTCATCTCATTATCCAAAACTTTGGTAAGAATAACTATAAGTTAAAATAGAAGAAGATTAGGATCAAATTCTTCCTAATATTGTATAAGATGGTTCTACACTCTTTGTATAAAACAATACTGAACTGAACCTAGGGATCTATGATAATCCCAAAATTATTTATCTTGGAGCCTCTCTCACTAACAAAGATCATGACCACATTTTAACCATTCTAAGGGATTTCATTGATATCTTTGTATGGGCATACTATAATATTCTAGGCTTATACTATAACTTGGTTGTAGATCAACTTGTTTTCCATATAGATGCTAATCTAATCAAACAAAAATTGAGTAAGATGCATCCACGTATCTAACTTTTGGTAAAAGTATAACTAGAGATATTATTAGGAATAAGCTTCATCAAACCACTAGACTATTCTGAATAGATATCAAATATAGTCCCAATCAACAAAAATCCATAGGGTATATGTAATTGTACTAATTTTAGAGATATCAAAAAGGCATGCCCTAAGGATTATTTTCCTCTACTCAACATCAATATGATTGTCAATTCTATTATTGGATACGAGATGTTGTTCCTCATGGATGGATTCTCAGGATATAATTAGATCAAGATAACTCAAAAAAATAATCATAAGACTACATTCACCACACCTTAAGGAACATTATATTATCAATTCATGCCATTTGGATTAAATATAGCTAGAGTCACTTATCAACATGCTATGACTATAATCTTTCATGAGATGATGCACACTATTATTGAATACTATGTTAATGACATCCTAGCTAAATCAAGAACATGTGCTAGACATCTTGACATTATATAGAGAATATTTAGGATAATTTATGAGTATAAGGTCTATTTAAATTCTAAGAAGTGTGTTATGGTGTCACTTCAAGAAAATTACTAAGGTTTATTATATTGTAAAGAGGGATTGAATTGGATCTTTCTAAGGTCAAGGCTATTATATAAATGCCTCCACCTTCCAATCTCAAATAGCTTCATATCCTATAAGTAAAGATCTAATATATTCATAGGTTCATTTCATAATTGGTAGATAAGTGCCACCTATTTACACTCCTCTTGAATAAGGGGGTTGCTTTTCAATGGGACAATGAGTGTCAATTAGAATTTGAAAAGTTCACAACATACTTGGATAACTCACCACTATTAAGACCACCAACACCTAGATAGCCATTACTTCTTTATATTTTAGTAAATACATATTCACTAGTGGCACTCTTAGCCTAACATGATGATCAGGGACAGGAACATGCAATTCACTATTTGATCCACACACTTGTGGCTTATGAGCATAATTATATGCCTATTAAGAAGGCATGTTTAACAATGGTGTTTGCCTCCAAAAAGATACAAAACTATATGTTGAATAAAAAAACCTTTATTATTAATAAATTGAACCCCCTCAAATATTTATTATCTAAACCATCTCTCATAGGTCACATAGCCAAATGGGTCATGATTTTAAGTGAGTTTGATGTTGAGTACCAAAACCAAAAGGCTATCAAGGGCAGGTCATTGTAGATCAACTTGAAAAATCCCCTATTATAGTTAATCAAACACTTAGATTTGATTTTTTAGATGATTATATTATGATAAGAGAATAATTATTGCATGAACTTGAGCAATAGAAGTTATAACTTTGATGGTTTGTTAACTTCTCATGGATCTAGGGCTAACATTTTATTGATCACACCCCAAAGGGATCTCATTCATAAGGCATTTCATATTATTTTTCATTATACCAATAATATGTTTGAGTATGAATCACTTATTATAGGACTTCACCTTGAATTACAATAGGATATCTCACATTTAATGGTCTATGGCGATTCTTAGTTGATTATCAATCAAACCATAGACTAGTATTAGACTAGAGATGACAATCTTGTGCCCTACAAGCATATTGTGGATAATCTCAAGGCTCACTTCAATACTTAAATTTTGAAAAGGTACCATGAGCCAATAATATACCTATCAATGTAATGGAAACAATTAGGTCCATGATACAAATTGATAGCAATTCTAAATAGTATTAGTTTCTCATTGAAAATATTTTACATCTTGCTAATGTCTTGGTAGATTTAGAAAGGGTATGCACCATTTTTGGTCCTAATACCCCACCTGAAATACCTTGGTTTCAATAAATTCATAATTATTTTTAGGACCAAGTATTTCCACTTGAAATTTCCAATAATCAACATAAACTTTTCCTTCATCACATATCCCATTATACCCTCCTTAGAAACATGATTTATCATAAAGGCTATGATGGAATGTTACTTTGTTATTTATCTTTAGAAGAATCTAAGTTAGTGCTTAAGGAGGTTCATGAAATAATGTGTGGGTCCTACATCAATGGTTTATTCTTAGCCAAAAATCTCCTCAAAATAGATTACTATTGGCCCAAGATAGAAATAGATGCTTGTAATTATGTGAGGAAGTGTGTTACTTGCCAATAACATGGTAATTTGATACACACACCTTACATATTACTACAACATGGTCATTTTTACATGGAGCCTCAATCTCATCAAGAAAATAAACCTAACATATTATGATGGCCATAAACATATTCTCACTGCTATTGAGTATTTTATTAAGTGGATTGAGGCCATTTCTCTCACTTACATCATCAAGAAGTAGATTTCCAAGTTCATATATTACCATATCATCTATTGATATGGTATCCCAACCCATATTATATCTAGTAATGGAAGATCATTTGTAAACTAAGATGTTAAATCTCTTTATGTAAAATTCAAAATTAAGGACAAAATATCCACACCATATAACCCGCAAGACAACAGTCAAGATGAGGAATCGAATAAAACCATTATTCCAATAATAAATAAGATTGTTAATGATGATAGACTTAATTTTCACTTGCAAAGTTTTCCTTCCCTTTGGGATTATCACACTAATCATTGAACCCCCATAGGAATCACTCTGTGCTTCCTTGTTTATGGAACATACGCTATTATCCCAATGGAGATCGAGCTACATTAACTATGAGTATCCTTGGAGAATATTGAAGATGATGTAGATTATAGATTTTCTAGGTTGAATAAGCTATAACTCCTTAATTGAAAGCATTTGGATACCCTAAACAACTTGAAATCCTATTAGAATAGATAGTGTAGAAGCTATAACAAGCACATTCTCTTTTGGGAGATTGAAATTAGTGATTTGGTCTTGAAAGAGAATCAAAAGAACACTCATGTTGAACACAAGATGAAGGATAAGTTCCAAACCAATTAGTTGGGCCCATATTTCATCACAACAAATTATGGATCAGGGGCATACTGACTGGCTACTCTAGGTGGAAAAGAACTCCCAAATTCCATGAAAATTGTACATCTCAAGCGGTTCTATGCTTGAAAACCTTTTGAACCATTGTCTACAAGACCCCTTACTTAGGGGAAACTTTTGCTAAAGTCATTTTGTCCCATTATTATACCTTGGACCATCCCATCATGGACCATACTCATTTTGTCTCAACCTACTTTGGACCATAATCAAAAGAACCATATTCTTTTATGACTTTAGATTATTGAAACTCTAGACCATTAACACTTTGAATTATTTATATTCCACTAGACTATTTTTATCCCACCATAAACTATCCTATATTAGACCATATTTATTTTATCTAATCTATCCTAGATCATTCTATGTAGAACGATATTCCTTTCATACTTGTAATCATACTTCTTGTGACCCTACTCCTCCCTATGATTACACAATAGCTCATGTGTAGACTACTAACCTTGGTCATCCTAATTTGAGATATATTCCACCTATTTGGACCTATATCACATCATATTCCTACCCTCCATACATCATTAGTCATTATTGTCCCTTTTACATGCAAGACATGCCAACTAGAGACCCCCATAGGCCTATTAGGAGCATGTTGACTAGCCTAAGCCCCTATTTGACTTAGGCCATGGCTTGTGTGATTTAAACCTATAGCCTAGGATGCATTTTTCCTTCACAAAATCCATGCTCTAGCTATGGCCTAGGTAGAATATGTGCAAAGATGCAAGTTTGGACCCAAATAGTAAAAAATGGATAGTTTTAGGTCTTTTGGTAGATTTGGGTGGGGACATATGCCTCTTTTAATTAATTTGAGCCTATTTATCTTCTAATTTCATATATATATTTATTATTCTTCCCTATCTTGACTCTCATGCCTTCTTGAATCTCTCTTGATTTATTTTTGGTACTCTTGAACTAGATTGGGGATAAAAGATCCCATATGTTACTACACACTTTGATGGAGACTTCATTGCTGCTCTCAATTATTCCAAATTCTTTGTGGCTTGATCCCAAGCTTCTAAATTTGGCATTGATATTGATTTGTGTAGTTTTTTATATCTCTTACACCATTACAAGTTCTCACTTCTCCTGTTCCTTTACTCTTGGCTCTTGGTTTGGACTTCATCTTGCACATAGCTTGGTCTTCCTCTTACATTGCTTCTTAGCTTGGATTCCTAGTTGGTAGAAAATATACACTTCATATTTGAGCTTGATATGAGGGTGATGTTATATGCAAAGTGAAACTCCATTGTTTTTTGTTTTTTATATGTTAGGGTTTGAACTATTTTAGTGAAATAATGGCTTTTATGTATTACTTATAGTAGTTTAAAAGTTTCTTGCATCTGTATATGGTTAAAGAAGACTTTCATTTTTTGAAATATTAATTTTTTGAATACCATTTATCTCTTTGGAACCCTTCCTAATTTATTATTAGAGATATGCATGCTCAAAACAAACTATAAAAATTTCTTAAACATTATCTCTCTATTACTAAACTAGAACATTGCATTGCTAGAAAACAATATTATTGAATTGGGAGGATAACTCAAATATATAATAGGAATGCTCTTAAACCATTTTTTGGAAACATATTTGTTGCTTAAAACATATTTCATTTTTCCTCAAAGTTCCTTAGCTTATAGATTTACATTTTGGTTACTATCTTTTTTCATTTAGTATTGTTGTGCTCGATTGGTTTATGCAATCCATAGTCTAGTCTTATCTACTTGCCTTAATATGGTTGGACCCATTAGAGTAATTTTCATACTTTGTGTTCCTATTCATGCTAGCCCCAACTTGGTTTGCAAGTCTTTCTATAGCTTGGTGCAAGCTGGGAAACCAGATAGCCACTATAGATCTCTTATAGCCCATAGAACCCTTGAGCCTACTAGCCTCTTAGTGGTTTGTTTTAACACCTTCCCAAAAACTAGTAGTTTAATTTAGATTCTTGGAGATACATTTTATCACACCTATTGGGACCTCACATATGGTCTTATTATAGTTATATTATATTTATAACTCTCTTAGCCAAGTCCCTTTTGTTAGTTAGGTTTCTTTTAGTTGTGTTTTATCTCTCACCTTGGTTATTTTTTGCTGCTTTGGCTTTGTGTCATCCTCCCTATTAGTTTTCCATAAGTTTTCATTTTTTTCTCCTATGTTACTCTTGATTAATTACATCCTTGGTTGGTATCCCACCCTTGGTATGTCAATCTTATCATATTTAGGGTTTCATCCTTAAGCTCAGTTATGAGCAATCCATAGTTGTAATGAAATGTCATAGACACCATAAGATCTAGGAGTTTACCTTGACCCAACATGGTAGTCCACACCCTCTCACATTCAAAAGGGAATAAGATTGATAGGACTATCACTAATGGACTTAGTCTCTTTTTCACTAGTATAAGCTTCATTCAGCTAAGGATGTTTCATCTTAGCCCCATTTTGTATCCCATTCACCCATTCAAGGTGATAAGGATCCTTTTTACCATCTAGGACCTAATGAGCTATAAGTGCTCATTGACAATTTTTTTAGATGCCTTTGGGTGAGTAAAGTGTATCTTTCTCTCTAATTATAGGTGGTGTGCTTCCTCTAGAGATAGAGATCACACCTAGTCTTGTTCAAGTGCCTTGACTAGTTCTTATATGAGTCCCCCACCTCTTTCTCAACATGAAAATATATAGCAAGACCCACCTCATTTCCATGTTGTGGGTCATAGGTATTCCCACTCAATGAGGTATTTTTATCATGAAGATTTATCGCATCATCATAGCCCTTCATTTAGAGTTTTAAATGACCATGTTGACTTTGATCATCATCTATGGATTAGAGATTTATGAGATACCTATTAATAGAATCAATGCCCATTAGTTTAACCTTATCTGATGGCATATGATCAACATAATGAGGATTTTAGCCATCATGATCACCTTGATCAGTATGCCACATCTTCTCATCATCCCTATGAGGAATGTCACCCATTTTGTGGTTGTTTCCCACCCCATGGTAGATATGACTTCTACCATGAGTGTCTTCCCTATCAATAATGACTTCATCATCATATTATCCATATCCATAATTATGGTGATGCCTATTGTCATAGGAAACATCATTACCATAAAGATTCTCCTCTCAGAGCTCATCTCCATCCTTCTATCAACCATGCTTATTAAGATCTCCTTTGAAATACTCTAGCCTCTTGTGTGCATGCTATTCCACTTCATACTCCTATCCTTCTACTACCTAAGTTCAATGGAACTCAGGACTTTAGTCCCATAGAGCATATTACATCATTCATGATGGTATGTATAGATTCAAAATAGGATGAAGGAATGATGTTGAAGCTCTTCACTCATTTTCTAGGAGATGAAGATCTTGTTTGGTTTTAGAATTTGTCTCTAGATTCTCTCTCTAGTTTCTAAGTCCTAGATGACTTCCTCTAGTACTTTTATATCTCTAGGTCTTTTAACATAGACATCCAATCAGTCACCTCCATGGCTTAGGATAAGGGTGAGTCAAACTTTGATTTTATGTGTAGGTGGCATTATGTCATTCATACATGTAGGACTAGGTTCTCAAATGACCAACTTTACGATATGTTCACATGAGCATTGAGGCAACACATTCAGCTTGAGGTCTTCAAGTGTGAGCTCACCTCATATGATGAATATGTTAATGATTATTTAAAGATTGAAGTATTTGAGGTGTCCATGGGCATGTCATCCATAACAATCCAAAAGTCATCATCTTCATGTGATCAAAATCATAATGTGATCAATGATGTCATTATTGATTCTCCTCCTAAGAATAAGGACAAGTATAAAGTAAATGCTTTGAGCAAGATACCTACTAAAAATAAGGATTCTAAATAAAAAATAAAAAAACAATGGATGATGTTTCCTTATAACCCTGCTAAGTTTTAAAATATACATCAAATGAGTGAGCACAATGATAACAATTGTGTTGCCTAGTAGTCTAGTATGAAAGCCTTACTTCTATCTCAAAGTTCTCCTCTTATAGAATCTAACCATAAATTGAATGTGTTCAAGGACTCTCTTCTTGATTACAATAAGTACAAATAGTAGAAATAGAATAAATCAAAGGATAAGGCCCCTCATTCTCCTTCTTGATATTCCACCTCTTTTAACTCCTCTTCTTATGCTAACCCATGATGGAAAACTAAGCACAAGAGTATCAAGGTAATTTATACTATTGGAATAGCCTCTATTTGGTATGAATGCTTTGTTAACATGAAATTTGGTCAAGCCATTGACCTTATTAGAGAGACTAGTGGTGATGGACCTCTTGTCTACCCATAGGGGTAGGGAACCTCAAAGTCAGATTTGACTTTTGGTGTAACATGCCTCCCTAGGCTAGAGAAAATCCTTACTCCATCATAGAGGAGTTGTAAGGCTTCTTAAATTGGAACTCCATTTAGGACCTTCTTCACCTTTACCTTGAGAAAATAGGCCTCATCTTCAATGAGTTTGGACTCTCTCATGAGGATCTGTTATAGGATGATGTTGAGGTTTTGTTCAACTTTGATGAATTTGAGCACCCTCCCCCTCCTATTTTATATTTTGACCTTGCTTCTTTTCTAGATGTATTAATTTTGGCCTAGAGGGATAGGTTCCCTCTCTATATCAATACCTCCATCAATGACTATCATGTTAATAGGTACATCATAAATAAAGGATTTGTGTTGAATATCATTCCCCTACATATATTCAACAAACTTGGGATCGGTTGGAAGAAGATTCATGATTCTGACCATAACTATGTTAGTTTTAATAATGGCACAATTATTCTAATGGGGAACATGAAGCTCCAAGTCAAGTTTGGTCCCAAGGTAGTCATAATTGAGTTCTATGTATTAGACCTTGATCTTTCATAAAACATGATTTTTGGCCATCGTTGGATCCCTACCATGTAGGACATCACATCAACTACATTTTGCATGCTGTAGTATGTGCATAAAGGTGAGGTTCACATCTTGAGGATTAACCAAAATCCCTAGGCATTATTATATGCAAAGATAAATCCCTTAAGTGAGGCTTTGGATATCTCCCATGGGGTTTATAGATTCTCATACACCCCTTATTTTTGAGTCTCACTTTTTCAATGATAAACATTTGATTTGATTGAGTACCGATCAACATTCACTCCTTTGAAGACTAGTGTGGATCAGCCAATTCTCTCTTCTACTCTAAAATTCCAAGCTAACTCATCTATTTTTGGAGACCTCTTCTAGGATGTTTCCCTAGACATTGAGCTTCCCCTTGCATCACACATTTCCCATTAGAGTATTGGCTTTCTCAATGTATCTCCCACTAAAGCTTCTAAATTTGCTATGTCCAATATTGAATGCTATTCCATCCATGGTATAACACCCAACCTAATCAATGAGAGGAGAGATTACAAGAAGATCATTCCCATGAATCCTACATACCACCACCCTCTTAATTTTTTGGTTTTAAAGGTCTCATTTACGAAAAATGACCCCACCTTTAGCAGTCCTATGTTTCAAGTCATTATTGATGAACCTAAGGATATGGGTGTTCAATCTCTTTCCTACTACTTTTTCCCTATTGTTTATCCTCTTCATAGTTTTAGTAGTGTCATACCTTAGGGGTAGGTATCTTGTTAGGGAGAAGTGGTAGCCTACCCTTAGGGGCAGGTCTAGGTATGGGCTTGTGGTGCTTTGATAAGCCTCACAACTTTTTAGAAAACCCTCTCCAAGACCCCATTTGGTGGATTTACAATTTCATGGAATCCATCATCATAACGTTGTAGGTATATTTTGTCATTTGTCTTGTGCACTTATCTTTAGATTCACCTTAGTGTAGAAGTAGAGTCTTTTGCTTCTTTTAGTTAGTTGGACTACTGCTTATTAGTAGCTAGTCCTCTATCAACTCCCTCTCTCCTTTTATGTAGTGCCTATAGGTGATTTGGGTTAGTGATTATGGTTGATTACAACTTAATCTACCCTTACCTATCTGGTATCCATCTATCATGGGCCTCCTACCACCCCTTCTCACCTCTCATTATGGTCAGTATTGATACACTCTCTCATTGTTGACCCCTACATAATGATGGTGGCTATACTAGCTAAGATGTATTTCTTGACTCTAGCACTTTGAATCCTCCTCACATATACATGAGAGATAAAAGTGACCTTGGATTAGTCATGCATTCCATGGAATAAAAAAAATGTTTTGACAAGCTCACAAACATTCCTTTCTTATTTCCCCTTTCCCTTCCATTTTGGGTAGGTTCTGAGCCCCTTTCGAGCTCCTTTGGCTTTTTTTTATCCTCTTATGGTCTAAGACACAAATTTATAGGGAAAGATATAACTTAGGTGGGCTAGGACATGGACTAATAGTGACCCAGGCCATGCCTTGGGCTAAAATCTTATTTTTTTCTTTCTTTTGGCCTATATTTCATCTCATTATTACTTTTGGAACCACTGAACCTTCATCTTAGAGGTTTTGGCCCATTCTAGATGTAGTGGTGGCATATATTTATCTATTTGAGGCCTCCTTGGATGTTTTTTGGGAATTTTGTAGTTGATTATACCCTAGGTCCTCTATTCTATTAGGCCCATACAATTCTTGCGGGATGCACCTTATGGACCCTTTTTAGGTATTTTTCCTATTTTACACTTCAAATTGTAAGACCTCCATCTTAAGGGTTTTAGAATGTTATGAGTTCATTATTTTCCTATATTTTTTAATCCAAGGATTATTTAGGCCCACTCTATCACTATTTTAGTTCCTAAGACCCTTTTTGGGCCCCCATTGATCTCCCAAGCCAGTGTCCTATCTCATGGGTACCCAAGGATAGAAGTTACTTGATGTGATTCTTTTAGTTAGTCATTTATCTACTTTTCCATATTTCATATATTTTAACTCCCTCTCTCTTATTATTCATGGTTGTAGGTAGGGTTGTCATTTGGCTATGGTGGTTTAGGACTTGCTCTAGTCTTGTCAATTGGTCTTCATCTTCTCTAAAATTCAAGTAGGGTTATCAACTAGTTGTGGTGGTTTAAGAATTTCTTTAGTCTTCATATTCTCTAAACTTCCCCCCATTTTTTCTTATTACCTCTCACCATAAATAGTGTTGGACAAACATTATTATTGTGGCTTGATTTCATTATTTGTTTGCCTCATACAACTTACTTACAATGATTCACTTTGAGATCACACTTTTGTAGTAATTTTTCTTTAATCCTTCACCCATATTATGGTGCACCTCTTAGTGGTGATTAATATTGATGATTGTAGTCAGGGTAACCCAAGACTCATAGCTACAACTTGGGTTATCAATGATTAGTGGGGTCATGAGCTTGTTGGAGCTAGTCTCTTCCTCACTAGTGAAATGAATAATGCCATCAAGTATCATGTAATTATTGGCACATTTATTGATGCCCATGAGTTAGGCATGCCTCAACTCATTGATGTTTGGGACATCCTTATCTCTATATTTATCTCCCTCTTCAAGGTAGCATATGATTTACTCTCTTTCTTTGAGGACATCTAATTCACCCATATCCCTTATAAGGAGACCACTAGGGTTGATGCTATAGTGAATGTCATTTTGGATTTTATGATTTGATTTGATATCACTTATGTCCCTTCTTTATAGGATCTAAAGCTAGAATTGCAACTAGAGCTAGAGCTAGATTTTAGATTATGCAGTATTTACACTCTCACCTATAGATCACACCATTGACTTCTTCTACCACCATCTTTATCTGGTAAGTGTAGGTAATGTTTCATTTTATATTTTTAGTTACTATCATAATTTTATTTAGTGTGGCTTCAAGGTACTTCACAACACTCCTTGTTCATTTAAACACTAACTTGTTGTACCTCATGGGCATATGTAATCATACTTCATGTGAACCTACTCCTCCTTATGATTACATATCAGCTCATGTGTATAATACCAACCCTGGTCATCCTAATTTGAGACATATTACACCTAATTAGACCTCTCCCACATCATATCCCTACCCTCCATACATACTTATTCCATATTATCCCTTTTATGTGCAAGATAGGCCTTCTAGAGACCCCCAGGGCCTTTTGGGAGCCTATTGACTAGCCTAAGCCCTTGTTTGACCTTGACTATAGATTTTTTGAAGGAAACCTATAGCCTAAGACACATGTTTCCTTCATAAAATCCAAATCTTAGTTGTGGCCTAGGAATAATTTGTACAAAACTATAAGTTTGGACTTAAATGATAAAAAATGGCTAGTTTTACGTCTTTTAGTAGAATTAGGTGGGGATATATACCTCTTTCTCATTCCATCTCTCTATTGATTTTTATTATCTCTCTTTAATCTCATGCCTTCTTAAATTTCTCTTGATTATTTCTTGGTACTCTTGAATTGGATTTGGGATAGAAGATCCCATATGTTACTACACATTTGCTTAGAGACTCCATCGCTGCTCTTAGTTATTCCTTCTTCCTTATGGATTAATCCCAAGATTCTAAATATAGAATTATACCTAATTTTTACACTTGGTTGGAGATATTACACCATTTAAATTTCTCACTTCACCTCCTCCTTTTCTCTTAGCTCTTGGTTTGGACTTTAGCTTGCACATAGTTTGGTCTTCCTCCTACATTGCTTCCTAGCTTGGATTTCTAGTTTGAAGAACATTTGTACTTCATCTTTGAGCTTGATCTAAGGGTAATTTTTTATTCAAAGTGAAACTACATTGTTTTGTGTAGTTTATATGCTAAGGTTTGAACTATTTTAGTGAAATAGTTATTTTTATGTATTACTTAGAGTAGTTTCCAATATTTATTACATTTGTATATGGTTAAAGAATACTTTCATTACTTGAATTATTCCTTTGTTGAATACCATTTCTCTCTTTTTAACCCTTAATAATTACATAGTAGAGATATGCATGCTCAAAACAAACTAGAAAACTAGCTTAAACATTCTCTCTCTCTTGCTAAACTAGAACATTGCATTGTTAGAAAATAATATTATTGAATTGGAAGAATATCTCAAATTTAGAATAGGCATGCCCTTAAAACCTTTCTTGGAAACATTTTTATTGATTAAAAAATATTTTATTTGGCCTCAAAGTGCCTTAGATTCTATATTTTCATTTTGGTTGTTATCTCTCTTCCTTTGGTATTATTATTCTCGCTTGGTTTATGTAATCCATAGTCTAGTCTTAGCTACTTGACTTACTATGGTTGATCCCATTAGAGTAATTTGTATACTTTGTGTGCCTTTTCATGATATCCCCAACCTAGTTTGAAAATACATATATATATATATATATATATATATATATATATATATATATATATATATATATATATATATATATATATATATATACATATTAGTATAAGCTAACACATCAAATAGCCACTATAGATCTCTTGTAGCCCATAGAACCCCTGATCTTTCTAGCCTTTTAGTGGTTTACTTTAGCACCCTACCAAACACTGGTGGTTCTATTCAAATTCTTGAAACTATAATACCTTGGACCATTATAACCTAGATATTTATATTCCTCCAAACCATTAATTATCTTGATTATGACTCACAGGCATTTTGGACACACACAATTCTCATTCTACAAAGTAGTTCAACTTGAGCAGTATTTTGTAGGTTTTTCTTACAAATAAGTGAACATGGATTCATCAACACATGGTTTTTACTTGTTAAGTGGTTTTAAAAATTTATCTAACATTGAATCTAATTCTATTATTAGTTTTATACTATTTGTTTATAATTGTTTCTTTTAGCACAATCACAAGGTCCATTACAACTGTCTTTAGATGTTATTGTAATCACTACTTTTGAATGTGCATCTCCTTGATTAGTTCATTCCTTATTCCATTATTTATATCCATGATCCCTATTTCATCCAAAATTATATGTTATTGGAAATTATACTCTTGGACTTGCATCTCATTGATTAGTTTATTCCATGTACTAATGTTTATATCCATGATCCCATTGTAGCTAGTTTAGCTATTATTTGAACTCTTTCCTATATAAGTGCATATCTTCTATTAGGTAGTTCCCTAAGCCTTTTGTTAATATTTAAATTTTTTTGTTTATCCCAAAAACACAAAAAAAATATAAATCGATCAATAAAACAAACAAAAACATTATCTCATAGTTTTTTTAATTCTAAATCCCATGCTCTCACCATTTTTTGAGTGTTTTCACATTTGGGCGCTCTTGCCATTTTAAGAGAAATTATACAAGTTTGAATGCTCTCACCTATTTGTGATCATTAATTTAAATGTTCTTGCCATTTTGTAAGCAATTTTCATGTTTGAACACTCATAATTTTATGAGCACTCATTTACATGATCTTGTTGTTTTGTAATCATTTTCATGTTTTAATGTTCTCACCATTTTACAAGCACTCATTTGAACTCTCTCTCCATTTTGAAATCCTATTGTCCTTATTTACACTAAAAAATCAATCATGTTTTCTTATCATCATTTTTATTCTATCCCATTTCCTAGGAGAACTATATTTGGCCTGATGTTCATGTTGGATCTCGCATCCATGGAACTATGTAGGTAGTGTCCATTTATCTTGTACATCTAGAGTCAACTTTGCCACCACTTCTTTTTCTTATTTTCCTGCCATTTCATTCTATGTTATTTCCCTATCATCTTAGGGAAACTTTGTGCCCATTATTCTTATCTTATTATACCAGTCTTGTTATTTCTTAGATTAGGGGTCACCCTATCATAGAGAGTAATTCCTCTATTACAATTACATGAATCATTCACCTTTTTATTTTTTGCACTAACATTTTGACTAACTTTTTTTTTGTGTGTGTTTATTTGATTTTTATTGCTGTTTTATTGTCTCTTCATTTATTTTTTTTGGTATTTTATTGATTATATATTTGCATTTGTTGTGTCTTTATTGTTATTGAGTTCTTTTATTTATTTATTGTGTTGTTATTTATTAATTTTTATCCCTTTGTTATTTATTTTTGGTGTTTTATTATTTTGGTCTTTTGTGTTATTGTTTTATCTTGTCTTGTATTGTATTTCCTTGTTATTTTGAGTTCAAATATATTCTATAACCACTTTTAGTCTAATTTTTAGTTAGGTTTGATTTGTTTAGCATTATATTTAAATTATTCTCTTGTTTTGTTTTCCAAGTACATCTTGTTAATACACATGGATCTTGATTATTCATATCTTGATTTCATGTTGTTTATTAAGTTGTTCTTTACTTGATTTTATACATTCTTGTTTCTACTTAAAACCTTAATTTTTCATATCTTGATTTTAAGTGAGGTTAAATTTGTCTTGTTTTTATCTTTTTTTAAAATGAAAATAGTTGTAACTCTAGTATTGGTATTTTTTATCATTATCCTTAGTTATAAATGTTAACATTTGAACCATCTAATAAAAATTGAAATACAATGTCATTATAGGTAATTCATGATTATGATGCATAATTTCATTTTGATAAAGTAAACACTAAGTTATCCAAGTCTAAAAGTCAATGAAACTCTAAAGATCATTTTGTAATACACCATACCTAGCATGAGAATCACTTCAAGATTATTTATATGATTAATTTGGGATGTACATATCCTAAATTATATCATATCATCTAGTGAAGGCATTATCCTGCATATCCCCATACCTAACATAATCTCAAAATTAAACATTAGTCCATCTTTCTTCTATTCTTCTTTTCTCATTCCATTTTCTCCCACTTTTAAGAGAACTACATTGGCCTGAGGTTCATCTAGACTATGTAGGAAGTGCTTGGATACATGACATGCCTTAGGACAGCTCATCCACCCTCATTCTTCTAATCATCTTTTCCATTCCTTTGTGTATTCTCTTATGCTTGGTTTTTTTGTGTCTTATTCATTCATTAAACCTTCACATCTATGTTTTTGCCTACTCATATTTAATCTATGCATTAGTTTATATCCTTGAGATATACTTTCTATTTTTCCCTATTAGGGAATAATATTTAGACCAATCATCGATCCAATCAACCCTACTAGGGTAAAATTAATTATCAATGATCAAAATTTTCCCTACTGGGGTAAAATTAATTTGTCAACCAATTAAATCCTATATACTGGGGTATGATATTAATTCATTAACCTCCACTCTCTAGAGCAATGCTATTATGTTTATTCTAATTCTAAGCTTTGTAGATTTTTCCCTCATTTTAGTAATTTTCAAATTGTGCAAATTGTCTCAGGATCAATCATTCCCTAAGCCTACAATTTTTCCCTCTTTTGGGGTATGTCAAAGTGTTTCACTTCTATTTTGGGATTACATTCTTCCTAATTCCCCCCATATTAGGTCCCATTATATTTTATTATATTTTTTATCATTGAGAATTAATGCATGTAAGCATTAGATCCTATGTATATACTCTCATCCATGGGTTAATTTCACTCTTTCTCTCTTTTAAAGAGAAAATCCATCTCTTTCATCCTCACATTCCCTCTCAAGGGGGCATCATGGGTCATTTCTTCAATCATTACATTCCAGTTTATTCTTAACAACTCTTTCATTCTTTGAAAGTATGTTCCTTCAATTGAATGTATGCCCATGCCTTATCAAACATGGGCAAAATGTAGACATATAATTCCTATCACATTGTTCTAAAATTATCAATCTAGGTAACATTCTATGAAAATGCACAATCTAGGTCAAAATCACTAAAACACACTAAAATATTTTGAACATGTCATGTACAAGTTCCAATTTAGGCTAATGTATCCATAAATTGGGTAATGCATTTTAAATGATTATTATATTTTATTAAATCATTTTGAGTCAAGTTGGGACCATGAAAAATGATGCTATGAACCATTTAATTCTTCTAATTTTGAATCACGAGTCATGTGTATGTGTTATTTTGTATCTACAATACTGTAACTAGGGAATTATTTTGTACACAACTGACACCTTCTAATTATACTCTAGTCAAATTATGACTTAGTAAATTGACATTTTGACCAGTTTGATTGAGTGAACAACCAATTTCCAAATAATTTCAAAAAATTAATTAAACTCACTTAAGTAAATTAAAACAAATTAAGAGCTTAAGTGAAAATTCCATGGATGTTATTGAAAATTCATTATTTAATTATGTATCACATTATGACATCATTAGTGGGGTGGCATCCATAAGCCATAAATGGAACAAATATCTAGTTTAAGCCCTCCCATGCCTCATTAATATTCCATTATTCTAGATTTTAATGGGGATATTTATGTCTCAAGCCTCCAAAATTGAATTGATTCATGGTCACACATCTTCATCTCAAGATAGATAGTCATGGTTGATTTTGATCATATTTTAAAAATATATAAATAAGAATGCCAAGACCATCATTTTAAGCTTCATTCATGCAAATTTATTATGCATAAATTACAATAGATAAGATTTAATTATTTACACAAATTTATCAAATTCATGATCCTAATTCATTAGTGCATTGAGATATGATGGAGGAGCAATCCACTCATCATTGACAAAGACTTAGAGCATCAAATCAAGGGAAAATCACATTTTTTTCCACTCTTGGGAAGGTTTTATGGTTGTATTCCTTATTTCAATAGCTCTTATATTTCATTTTAAAAAACCCATGAGGAGTAGTCTTAGTACATTATGTTATTTATTCTTATTTGGGTCTTTCACTACTAATACATGGACTAACTTGTTTTGGATTCCTAGTTTACACTAGGCATCTTTTATCATCCATACAAATAAACAAATAGTATAAATACATGAATTTTATCCATCTATCTACTAGATGGAAATCCAATTCAAATTACACATTCAAACACATAACAAGTTGAGCATAATTAATTTTATAAATCCCTATTATACCTTACATATGCATACTAAAATCTATAGCATCCCTAAGCTTAGATTTTCTAGATTTATAGTCTTAAGCACATTCAAAGAACTCAAGGTCACTATCATACTATAATAAATTGTATTTATACTAAAACTTATATGGGAAAAACTACATCGATCTTGATCCCTCCTTAGATTATTGTTATGTAGGAAACTCTCTTCATAATGGGGTGTTGAAGATGTCCAACCTACCTTACTAACAAACACACTTTTTAGTGCATACCCTAGTTGTATATAGGATTACATTTTGCATAAAAAATTAGTTATGATAGGAACAATACAAGTTTATAGAACTCATACACATGGAAATAGACCCAATGTATCCAAACACAAGTTCACCTAGAAGTTCAAGATAATCTTGGACATAGGACATTAAAACCAATATCATGACACTACTACCACTTTGCCAATAATGGGGATCCTTTGTAATTATGGAACTACTATCTATGAGGGGTTGTGACATATGGATCTAATTTATGACACTCAAACTAGCTTTCATATTAGTTTATAGCACTTAGATCATTTGTATTAGGTGTTTTATAGATGTATTTATTTACACTATTTATTATTATTTTTAGAAAAGTTACAGCTAGTCAATTCTATAACAAATCAATGGTTGTATTTATTGCATATTATTTACTTGATTAAGTCTACTCATCCCTTTAACAAACATAGGATTTACATTAGCAAATTACTAAAAGGTTAAAACACTTACATGAAGACACATGGACCCTTCATTTTGATGGATCCAAATCCCTTCAAAGAGTTGGGGTATGTTATGTCCTAGTAGACCCTCATGGTAATATTACTCCTTTAGATTTATAATTCAAATTTGAATTCAATAATAACATGGATGAATATGCATCTTTCATATTATGTATTCAAGTAGCCATCAACTTAAACTCTCATACTTACGTGCCTTAGAATATTTAAAACTCATATATCATCAATTTTGTGGTGATTATCAATCTAAAAGTTAAACTCTCATTGCATATCATCAGTTTTATTCCACTATTTATAAATAATTCATATATTTTACTAGTGAGGCAATCCCATGAGAACAAAGTGCTATAGCTAATTATCTTTCTTCATTTACCTCTCATTTTCACCCTCATCAAGCACTTTGTGATCCATAATTTTTCATCCACATGAAAAAATTAGCTTCTAGCTTATAATCCAAAGATGATTATCTTATTTTACACATTGAGGTTTTCACTACTCAGTAAATCTCATGGTTCAAAAACATATTTAAATTTATTTGACCATATACTTACACTCCATAGGTTGATTTTGTTAAAATAATCAACTTCAAAAAAATCTTGTAAATATGTTATTAGATATGAAACTCTTTTATCATCATAATGCTAAATTTACCTTTCTACATTATGTTATTGAATATGAAGTTACCTCTCTCATTAAGTAAGCATATGGGGGCATTTATGGTGGTCACTATAATGGGCATGTAACAAAATGAAAATACCTATGCATGGGATATTTATGGCTTACTCTTAACAAATAATCTATCATTTAAAAAAAAATTAATCATTTCTAGCTTTATGATGATATTATTCACTCTCTTCTAGTTGAGCTTTAAACCTTATGAGAGGATCCTCCTAAAATAATTAATAAAATTACATGAAATAATAAGAATTAACAACATGCATTAATATATTTAGATAATTAGTAAAACACTTGAAAATATTGAATTGATTGTAAGCCACTTCAAGGGGGAAACCTCCTTTGAGCAAGCTCAATACAATAAATTCATGGATGCCTTCCTTGGCCTCAACACTTACATATATACTAAGTATAAAGTAAGCAACTAATACTTCCCTTGAATGTGAGATAAAACAACATGCTCATGGGATGACTTATAAAGCATATACATCACTAAAAACTATTGCACTAAAAAATTAAATAGAAGGGGTAGCATGGGTTCTTAACATCCCCTCCATCTTAGAAAAAGCTTTTTCCTAAATTATTAAAATGTGGGAATTAATGATGAACTAAAATAGTGGTTCGCATTTTGCATCCTCTAGTTACATTCTATGACACTAAATTATAACCTCTATGATGGAGTAAGAGCTAAGTTAGCATGTTCACTTGTCAAATATTGCTTCTAGGTTGAGAAATATGGAACCTTCATCATCAAGTTATGGTAAAATAGTCTACACTCTAATGTTTGTGACAAGAAATTTCTTTAGACAAGAGACATGAAATACTAGGTGAACTTGGGAAGAAGGTGGTAGCTCCAACTTATAAGCAACTGACCCAATATTCTAGAGAACCTTATAGGGCCCATATAACTTGGGAACTAAATTATAACACCCTTAAATTTTATGGAGGATTGATTGTATGGTTGTAGGCAAATAGAAACCATATCACCTAATTATAAAGTTTACTTAGAATGGTGATGATCAACCTATTGTTTCATTTGATTTTGTGCCATATAAATATTGTCTTGTAGGGTGCTAAGGATCTGATCTTAGGTGTCAAGAATCATGTTTATTTATTCAAATTATGAACTATTGGGGGTATATGGTAGGATAAATAGTGGTACTTGACCATATACCACTTTATACAAATTCATTTTTGTTGAAGTGTGGTAGGAGGTATTGTACCACCATTCAACAAGGGGGAGCCACTTGGCCATTGATGTTATTGTTCTGAGGTGAAGCAATGAAGAAAATTTTCCAAAAATTTGTTGACAATTTTAGTCTACCCATCTATCTGGGGATGATATTTGGAACTCATCTTCAATTGGGTGTCATTACAGCAAAATAGTTCTATCCAAAAATGGCTAGTGAAAGTCGCATCACAATCTGAGTCAATGGACAAAGGAATGTCATGAAGATGGAAAATCTAGTCCAAGAAAATTTGTGTAGCTATAGATGTGGTATAAATATGTCTAAGGTAACAAAAATTACTATATTTAGAGAGGTGATCAACTACAACTAAGATCACTATTTTCCCTCTATATTTATGGAGCCCCTTAATGAAATTCATAAAAATATTAGTCCAAATCCTGGTAGGGATGGACAAGGGTTCAAAAAACCTAGGGATGAGTGTTGTTTCACCCTTATTACATTGATAGGTATCACATTCAACCACCATCTATTCAATTACCTTTTTCATTCCCTTCCAAAATAAGTTACATCATGCTCACTCATAAGTTTTGAGGAACCCTAAGTGCCCTACTGATGGAGAAGTATGGAGTTCATAGAATATATCCTATTAAAGTTTGTGTTGTAGGGAAACACTAGATGACCCTTATTTCACAAAGAAGTACCATCCCAAGAATAATGTGGTACAATAAAAGGGTTAGTGGAAATGTTTTGAATGATTTTCAATAATGAGGGCTCATTAACATACCCCTGGTATATAGTGTCCAACCAAATTAGAATAGGCATGGAAATATGAAAGGGAGGCTTGGTCTATAAATGTGTGAGATAAAGAATCAACCATAATATTATCCTTACCCTTCTTGTAAGTGATCTCATAGTCATAACCCATTATTTTACTAACCCATTTCTATTGTGATGGGGTAGAGACCCATTTTTATAGGAAATATTTTAGACTCTAGTGATCAATTTTGATGCAAAAATGATTCCCTAGTAGGTATGGCTACCACTTCTATAATACAAGTAAAATAGCCATCAGTTCCTTCTCATAAGTAGAGAGTACTAAAATATTATCAACATGGCTTTGCTGGTGAATTAAATGGGGCATCCTTCTTAGAGGAGAATAACACCAAGTCCATTGCCACAAGCATCACTCTTGATAGTGAAGGTATTGGCAAAATCTAACATAGTTAGAATAGGTGCAATACACATAGCTTGTTTCAATTTTACAAATGCACACTCAGTTACATATGTCTATGTAAATGCATACTTTTTCAACATAGCTATTAATCCTTGAAAAAATTGTGATAGTACCTAGTCAGCCCCAAAAAACCATGAAGGCTCTTTAGTGTCTGAGGATGAGGCCAATTTGTCATTTCATCTTTTTTTAAGGATCCACCTGAATACCTTGGACTAAAATAATATGCCATATATACTCCACTTTTTCCTAGACAAAAGCAAATTTGGACTATTTTTCACAAATATGATGGCTAGAGAGAAGTTGTAGTGTGAGCTCCAGATGTTGGAAATGCTTAGACCATGTTTTACTATAGATGAGGATATCATCAAAGAAGACCAAAATGAATTTTCATAGGTAGAGATAGAATATTTTATTCATCAATGCCTATAATGTTAAAGGATCATTATTTAGGTCAAAGGGCATGACCAAAAACTCATATTGGTCATCATACATTCAAAAAGTTGTCTTAGGGATATCATCCTCATGAAACTACTTCTGGTAAAATCTAGTGTGGAAATCCAACTTGGAAAAAAAATGAGTGTCATCAAGCTCATTAAGAAGCTCATCAATAATAGGGATTAAGAACTTATCCTTGATTGTGATGTGATTAAGTGCATAAAATTCAATGTAGAGGTGCCATGACCCATATTTTTATAAACAAGAATTGGGGAAGAATATGGGTTGGTACTAGGGTGAATAATGCCTTTCTTCAATAAGTCTTGAATAAACATCTTGATCTTAATCTTTTGCTAGAATGGGTAGTGGTAGGGATGGATGTTAGGAGGAACACTTCTAAGAAGGATCTGAATATGATAACCATTTGGCCATGAAGGTGGCAATCCCACTAGTCTAAATAAACACCTACATACCTATGCAAAATAGTTTGTAGATCAGGAGTAGTGGAGACCATTGATGGTTGTACTTGAATAGAATGGAACTGCACAATGATGCCATGTTAATTCTTCTTAAGAATATTTTCCATGTGATGTAAAATTATGATGCTAAGAGACCTCATTTGTAAGCCTTTCAATGTGTATTTTTTCCCATTGTCTAAAAATTGCATCCAAAGTTTAGTAAAATCCCATAAGATGGGTGAAAGTGTGCATAACCATTAGGCTCCCAAAATAACATCACATCTATCTAAAGGTAAGGAAAACATGTTAGAGCACAAGTTACAATCTCCAATATAGATACACACATTATGACACTTCCCTTTTTAAAGTAATGTGCCCCTATTGGCAATCATGAATTCAAAGTTGGAGCAAGGATAAACAAAATAATCAACCTATTTGGTGATATGAGGGTCAATGAAGTTATGAGTGCTACCAGAATCAATGAGTATTATGAGAGGGAATTTATTAAAGTAACTTCTAACTCACATGGTTTCTAGCGTGGTGACTGCTACTAAGGCATGGAGAGAGATATTTTATTAGTCTTCCTAAGAAGCAAGTTCTATAATTGGTTCAGCTTCTTCCATATCATTTGTTATATCTTGAACATCTTCCAAATATTTAGTTTTGAGGGGAGATTCCACATATAATAGGTAGAGATTTTTCTCAACACATCAATGTCCCCAAGTGAATTTATCATCATGGTTATAACATAGTCTTTTTTCTCTATAGGCTTGCATCTCTGATTCATTCAAACCCTTGATAAGAGTGGTTATGGGGGCTAACATTGTTTGAGATCATTGTGGAGCTATATTTTTGAAGGAAAAAAATTAGATTCAAATCATTGCTAAGCTATGATCTTATCCTCTAACAATTTAACCAACCCTAAGGCTTCCGTCATCATGTTGGGTTCAAACATTTTGACCTCATATCAAATTACATCCTTACTAACAAATCAACTCATGAATAATTCATTAGACAATCCCTCTATGTGATTGGCCAACTTTTCAAATTTTATTTGATACTCTCATGGTTCTTATTTGGTGAACTTTAGTGAGTGCTCCAATGAAGTCATCAAAAGCACTAGGGCCAAACCATTGCAAAATGAGGGTGCAAAAATTGGTCCATATGGGCTTATCATGAGCCTTGGTATACCAATGAAACCATTGAAGGTCTCCATGTTCCAAGTGAAAGGATGGAAGTGAGACCTTGTTGGCATCAAATGTATTATGCAAACTAAAATATTTTTCTACCTAATAGATCCATCTAGTCAGATCTGCACCATTGAATCAAGGAAAATTAATCTTTAGCCCATGAAAAGTGCTAGAAGAATAAAACTGAGTGTCTAAAGAGGACTATGGATGTTGTTCATAGTGGTATGTTGAAGATTGCAGATGAGAATGTTTTCATCAAGATCTTTTATGTGGGTCTTGAGGGCAAAAATTTCATCCTCCATATTTTTTGATCCTGTTCAGGTTACTACCATGACTATAATAAGAGATTTTTTTTTTGTAATGGGTAGGAAAACTAGAGTTTAACATGTTTAGTAAAGGAATTTTTTAATTTGGGCAAAATCGAAAGGGGTAAAGGTACTTTTACTAATTTTTTTACATAGTGGAAGTATGATTGATGAAGGTGAGGGAAATTTTATGAGTGAAAATGGAAACACTATAAAATTTATCAGAGGGATAAAGGATTAGAAAAGGGAGATGAACAGTATGGATTTTATTTGAAGCAAATAGACAAAAACCTCAGTTATAACAAAACCAAAAAAAAAAGAAAAATTGTGATTTGTGAGAATTAGGAGTAGAACTGGGATGTGGGACCTCAAGGAAGAAAATGTGGGGAATGGAATTTTAGGTGTCTAAATAAAGTTGGGGGATCAAAGGGGCTACAAAGGAAAAGATATGGAAAAAATACAAAAAAAATTACTCTGATTTATCTTTTCTTTTTTTCTATCTAGTGGTAAATCCTCTAAGAGTCTAATGACACTCTATAGATGGTTTGTAGATTCTGGTTCCTATCAAATACCTACATGTAAGTCCTCTGATAGTCTATTGATATTCTACTAATTGATTTTTTTTAGTCTACTAGAAATATTTTAAAATTGTTAGAAATGGGCCCTAATTTTCAATAGTTTCATAAAGGTTTTAAAAGTATTACTCTAACCACCAATGTCATCTAAGTGATTACCTCTCTCCATAAAGTTTTTGGCCACAAATTTCCATTTTAGTGATAGCTCTTGGTTTTCCTCATAGATGGGAACTACTCAATTTGGAAGGAGTCATTGCACATTTTACTAGTAGGTCCTCTCAATGGGCCAACTACTTTGGGGTTCTTAAGGTACTCCTGATGATGAGTATTAGGGATTTCACCCAAGTACTTCCCACAATTATGTGGTCAAGTTTTTACCTTGATCTAAAATAGATTACATAATTAATTAATTGAGTTATGTAATATAATAGAGTTAAGATTTTCTAAAAAATTATTGAAATGATGTATGAAACATAATAGAGTTAAGACTTTTTAAAGGAAAAAAATTGGCCTTGAAAAGTGATTTGATACCAAATGATATGATCCTCCTACAATAATTAATAAAAATAAACAAAATAATAGGAATTAATAGATTTAGATAATTAGTAGAACAATTGAAAAGATTCAATTGATCATAGGACCCTTTGAAGGGGCAACCTCCTTTGAGCAAGCTCAATACAATAAATTCATGGATGCCTTCCTTGGCCTCAACACTTACTTATATACTAAGTATAATATAATAAACTATTACTTCCCCTAAATTTTGGATAAAACAAAATGCTCACGTGATGACTTATAAAGCATATGCATCCCTAGCAACTATTACACTAACAAAATAAAGAGAACGGGTAACATAGGTTACTAACACCTTGGAATATCCTTAGACATTTTCTATCTAGGGATTAGATCTAATTGTAAAATTACATATATCCCAAGATGGTCATGTCCCTTGTAAATTTTATTGGCGTTAATATCTCAAAATTCATTCTTATCCGAATCATATGTTGTTTTAGTATCACTCACACTGTAATATTTGACAATGGTGGTAATTTAGAAAATAGAAACATGAAACAATTATGTGTAAAATTTAAAATCACACAAACTTTATACACCCTACCATCCATAGTGAAATGGTCAAGATGAAGCCATTAAGAAAATATTTAATAAGATCTTACAAAATACCATCAAGGATACTCATTTTCACTAGGATCTCAATACTTATATCGCATTATTGGGTTATTATGTAATGAACCCATTTTTTAAAAATAAATATGTCATTTATAATGTTTTTCCACACTAAATGTATTGAAATACTTAACTATTGTGTAATAACTCATACTTGATCTTAACTAAAGACCATAGGAATGTTTTTAAAATTGAACTTCCTTAATATTCAGACTTCCTAAGTAGACCTTATAAGAAATTGGTTCATCCCTTAAACTATTAAGATCAATAAGTATAATATTAATTTTATACCCTTATAAATTCTATCTTTAAAATTCCCACAAGTCATTATTATCATAGTACTATCTTAACAAAACTCAACCTTAAATGAGTTCTTATTTCATGAAAAATAATTTTCAAGTTAGTTAATGTAAAGGAAACTCCAACTCATAATTATTTCTTTCTTAAATTAAATAATTATAAAAAATTAATCTATAAACAAATTAATATTATTTTATTCATAAACATATCCACAAGTATGCTAATTATAACTACAATATATACTTGCAAGGAATATTACTCAACTCAATACAAAAAGTACATAATTAAGGTTCATGTAACAAAACTATCACAAGTAATAGTTCATATTATTCATGGAAATTTAAGTCTAAATTATATTTCAAGGCACAACATTAATATCCATAAATTATAGATATTTATCAAGAAAAGTGGCATACTTCTTATAACAAATTGAGTCAACACTTATACCCACATTTACTAAATATGTAGTATAGTAATTACCTCTTCATATCTTAACAAAGTTACATTTATTATCTGATCATAGTTTTAACCCAAAAAACTCATATTATAATAAAAAAATACATTATATGTATACAATGCTACCCAACTCGGATAATCACATTACAATCTTATGGCCATAACATCATCTAATAAGTATCTAATATTTCATCAAAATAAGCACAACCTATTAAAATTATTTATGAATAACTTACATTCATTATTTTTTATTTTATGTGCATCATGTTTGGATATATTATATTTATGGAAACAAAACCAATATCTTCTAATAATTATCCCTTTATGGTACTTTTTATATACAATTTACCATAATTAATTAAATCTATTTTAGGCAGTGCAAGTACAACTTAGTGAGAAATAAGTTTGAGACTCTCCTATAAATACAAGAAGGTATTTTACACATCCTATGTCCATTTTTTATTTATTAATAACATTAATTATTAAAAATAAACCTCATAACTATGGTAAATTTCTATTTTACTTCTTACTCGCTCAACACAAAAATTTAAGTAATGACTATAAGTACATAAACTCATAATAGTTAAATATAATTAAAAATGTTAATGTAAGAGGTTTTATTACCCCTAAATGGTAGTATTAATAGATTAATATATTTCATGAGACAAATAATTTAAAATAAAAACCATGCTTATTAATCTAATTAATTGCAAGACATTACCCAATTTTACCATTTCATAGTTGAGTATCGATCAAGACAACATACACATCATAATGCACTATAATGGAGTACAACATGTAAACTTTACCAAATAAAAAATAATAAATATGAACCATACCAACTAGAACGTATACACTCTCAATTTTATACTTAATCATTATCCATCTTTACTAGATCAATTTTAACTCTTATTTTCATTATCAACATAATGAGTTCCATAACAACCTTTCTATTTTAATGAATTTATTAATAAATTATGTATAATTAATATTAATCATAATTATCCAAGTCAAGTATAAAACAATCTAAATTTATTTCCTTTTAATAATAGATTTATTGAAAACATATATAATCTAGTTCATTCAACATAAGATATTATAATATTAAATATTTTGTAACAATGTTATTATCATATTCCAAAGATAAAATTTTAACTTGAATGTTCATACACCAATGATTCATAACATATTTATAATAATTGATAACTTAATAATATATTCATGTTAGTCAATATCAAATTTTGACCAAAATAATTTTTTTATAATAAAAAATCCCCAAACAACTCTTAAAAAAAAACACTATAATCTCTATTCATTCCAAAACCAAAACTATGAATATTAAAGATTCAATGCCAACAATATAAATTTTACAATTAATTAAAATTTTTACACATGCAAATAAAATAAGTCCACAAGAACATTAACTATTTAAAAATTAGCCAATATAACCTGTATAATAAATAGATCTACTACACTTACAATTGTATTAAGTAAACTCAAACAAGTTGTTATCCCTAAATAACCAAGTCATCAACAAGTTAATAAAAAACAATAATAGATTATATTTAAAGTTAGTCAACACAAAAATAAATACAAAATTTATTCATTTTCATATTGAATATCTATTGTAATTTTTACTCTGCCTAGAAAGTTTTAATAGTCAAATGCTCACAATCAAGATTTCTAATTAACACTTTTTTAAATAACAATCCAAGACTTAAATTAAAATGTATAAATAAACCATAAAAATACAATCCATTACATAATTAATTAATTTAAATAAATATACATGTTTCAATAGGTATACCAATCAAATATAAACTTAGTCTCTGACATGTACTAAACCATTTATACATTACTTGTCTCATACCTCCATTTGGTGCTTTAATTTATAGTAACTATGTTAGAAAAAACATCCAAATACTTTAGAATTAAAAAAATACATATCATTCATTGACAAAGGTATTCATTATTTCCAACAAGCAATATAATAACCATGCTTCGAGCAAATGTTATCAGTTATAAGTACACCCTGTTGAGAATGTGTGTCGATTCTCACTTTTGTTGATACAATGGAAACTATCCAAGGTGTGGGACCTTGTATTGGAGATAATATCTAGATGAAGGTCAATTTACATTTGGTACAATCACCTAATTTTATCTAAACTCTCTAATTATGTTCTTTGTTGACTAAGAAAAGGGTAGAAGGAGCAATGATAATCTAAAAATGAAAATGAAAACTAAAATCTGGGGTGATGCACTAATGTGAATCTCAATTATGCCTATACTAGACAAATTTTATAATCTTAAAAACTTACACACATTCACTTCATATTAATACAATGGATCTTGCATCAATAATTCACACAAATGTCTTGATAAACATTCACCCTAGCTTGGAAGGAATGAACAATGGTTGAATTCACTTCCAGATTAGGTAGAATTCAAACATAATTTATATGAACATTATTATTTTTAAAATAAACGTGAGAGATTAATTCATAAACATATGAAAAATAATAATTCATTAAGTTACATCAATGAATATTAAGAACACACTTCATGAACAATTTGAAGATGGAGGAAAAAATTAGCTCTTTATTGCTTCAAAGGTGAGGTAGTATAAAATTTTGATAGAGTTTTAGAAATTTAAAATCATAATATCAAAATAATAATTTAAAAATAAATGTACATATATAAATTAATAAGATATAGATAAGACAAGAATCTCCAGATGAGTCCTTGTTAGTCCTAGTTCACTCTTGCTTCAACTCCACTACCAAATCAACCTTGAACTGAAACTTTAAACTTTCAAACACACTTCCTAAATTCCAACATATCATTTTGAGAGTATAAAAATTATTTCCCTTATAATATGTAATTTTAATTAGGGATATAATATTGTTTTATTTTTTTAAAATTCAAAGGTATCTTGCATGCATTGAAATTCTTTAGTCTTATAGAGATTTTCAGTTAACTCTTCTTGAACTTAAAACATGTATTAAACACCTTTTGATATTTATTTAACTCATTTTTATATTTAATTAATATTTAATTTTTAATATATTTAATTTTATTTATATATTAGAGTTTGACTTGATCTTCTTGACTTGAAACTTGGAGTTTGACTTCACTTATCTTGACTTGTAACTTGCATGCATCTTAACTTTCTAAATTTAGCCCAAAGGGGGGTGCTATAGGAGAGAGATTAGATGTTTAAATTATAAGGTGTATCTTACATGAAACTAATGTCTAAAATATTAACCAATATATTAACTCAATGTTTCCACTTTTTCATATTTTGAACTCCACTTTTCTAGGGCTAACTGAAGATTCTTGTTGTCGACATGACTTTTTCTAAACTTAGCTAAAAGGGGGGTGACCTATATTTTGGAATTTTATCTCTATTAATGTATATTATAGACATTAAACCACTTTAAAACAATAAAATAAATCAATATAAACTTCCATGTCAAATTTCATGAGATATTATTCTATAAAATTCAAAATATGCAATTTTGGGTGTTGACTAGCTTCCACAATTTCATTTTAAAAATTCATTAGGTTTGAATTTTTCAATTTTATTAAATTTTATGAGGAATAAATACCTAATTATTTTTTAATTATTAATATTAATAACCACTCTCAAAATTACAACCATTTTATGTTCTCAACCAATCTCTTAAACCTCTCAAAAATTAACTTTTATTATTGTCTCTGTTGCTTGCTTAAAACCCCAATAGTTATACTTTTGAATTTATTTATTTTTTACATCAAAATTTTGATTGATTAAAATTATTAATGTAATTTATTCCTAAAAATTATCTCACATAACTTTTATTTTTCAATTATTAACTCAAAAATGCAATTATGTCTCTTAAAACTAAGCCATTAGGGTTTAAGAAGGGTTGTATAGCACCTGCTCTTAACATTTTTTCATAAATGTAATTCAATGTAACCTAAAAAAATTAAATGTAATATTTATGGTAATATTTGACCCAATATCCCCATAATAATATTTTAACCAACTCTTCTTCACCTTCATGTATCGAGCATTTGAAAATTTCCTTCACTAGCTTGCAACTAGTAGCTAGTTAGAGGAATAAAAGAAACCTCTATAAAATTTTGGAGTTGTGAGATGTTATTGAATGTGTTTTTATATTTATAAATTTTTTATTATATATTTTATACCTTTTTATTCTATAATCCATGAATGTTTTTTATTAAAATATTGCACCTAAGTAACAATGACCAATGGTGGTAAAATTGTCAATAGGAAACATAATCTACATGATTTTATTCCAAATATAAACACCAAAGATTCAAAATGATATTTGATAAAAATTATAGATGAGATATCAATTCAATAATGGATAATTAAAGAGTAACATTTTCCTATATTAAAAATATTCAATCCATAGTTAAAACTCAAACACCTCATCTACTCATTTGAATTACAATTCAATCATTATGAATGCATATTCAAATAAATATTAAAACCAATAATAAAAATTTGAACCAAAAAAAATATAATCCAATTAATAATAATATGAATATTATATAGGGTAAAAAATTAGATATGATACATAATTCAACATCCATTTAGCTTAACATCTACTTCCATATTCACTAACATAAGTTTATGCTTACTCATCCAAATAAAATAACCACATAATACCAAAATTAAATTTTATAAATTTTGTGCAACTATAATAACTCTATAAAATGAATAAAATATCCACATATTTGTGAAATTAACATTATAATCCACCTCAAAAATATTTACAAAAAGAATACTAAAAATAATAATATATTCAAGAACATATAAACATGAATCACAAGCTTGACTCAAAGAGTTATTACAACACTATTTAGACCCTAATAAACTTCTTAATACATGCTCAAGCAAACAACCAAATTGTAAGGAAGTCCAAATCACACTCAACTAATCTAAATATCCCTCTATAGGTGTCCCTAACCACCCCAACCATCAGTTTGATGGAGGAGTCTAGCTCATAGGGTAGTGGTCAAAATTTATGAGTTTACAAACCACACAAAAAACCCAACAATTAAAAAAAGCATAACCTACCAAATTTAAATTTCCATCCTAAGTGTTAATGTTAGAATGATTAGTTTCACAATAGGCTAGATAATATTCCATCAATGAACACTTCGTATTTACATCACAATCAAGGCTTAAAAAAATATGGTAAACCCAAAAAAATCAAAAGTATAAAAAATATTATTGAAACAACCCAATACCCAAGAACCACACAATGCAAAAGACATGCATTGTAAAAAATGTGTACAAACCACACAATGTGATAATACATGTAACTCATTTCCCACCATACTCTTTTCCCCAAAAAACACATTAAATACACCACTTACTTTTTGAGGTGATAAAGTCTTCTTTACCTCATTTTTACACAATAGAGTGCACCTTCCTTTATCAATGCACACTTTCCTATATGCACTTCTAGATCCCATCCCCTCTATTGTGAAAAAATGAGCTTTCGATACCTCATTAAAGTTATTAAATTCTAATGGAATAGTTTTGGTCATGATACAACATAATGGTGGTATCATCTCCTTGTTCCCCAAGTCCTCATTTATTCTAGTGAAAATGGTATAGTTTAAATAACCTTTTCTACCATAACCTTCTAAGTCAAGCCATCAAAGATAAAAAAACCAAGAAATAGTGGAAAAAATTCCATAATATTCATTATGGAAGTGAATCATGTGTCAAATAGGTTTTTTTTCCCAATTCACCAAGCTCATAGTAACTTCCAAGTAGTAAAAACCACCTATAAGCTTCATGACCAACAAAACCATCATGTCAATTAAACCCTATGTCCACTGATCTAATATCATTATCATGCATCATGATGGATGAATTCAAAGGCAAATGATTAAACTCACATAATATTATAATACCAAAATTATATTTTAATAATGGAGTAAGGTCAAAGACCAATAAAACACAATAATCACTACAAGTGCACAAAGACCCCATAATGACTTTTGAAACATTTAAGCTAAGAATAATAATAAATATTACCAATGGTAATAAAAATTTACAAGATGTAAAGATACCATGTTAAGGTAACAACAATAATTAATTTATGAAGTTGGAATTAATCCAAAATAGGACTACTTATTTCATAAGTAACACTAGTGTAAGAACATGCCTGCATGACATTAACCCCACATTATGAATCTAGATAAGTCAAATCTTAACAATAGTAGAAACTATATCATCATTAATCAAGATGATGACATAAACATGACATTCAAATTTGTGAACAAGGAATCCAAGAGGGGGGATTAGTACTATGTTAGTAATATAAAATCAAATCCAAATAAACATACTAAAATGTTAACACCTCTAGCCTAGACACTAGAGAGATCATATGTAACAATAATGTACATGAAACATTAAAAAAAAACTTATTTTACCTTCCTTGGAGCTCTAAATGTCTTATAAAAATAGCTTTCTTTGATTGTGCATTAATAAATCTTCATCAATGTATCTTTATTGGCTTCACCTTTCCTTGACACCTTAGTTTGGCTAGTTGGATCATGAATTTGGCATGGTAACATTACATGAAAGGATTATTTGTATCTATTTATGAATTATAACATTACACCAAGATCCCTTAAACATCAATGGGTATGGCCTTGTATTTATTGCCTCAAGAATTAACTTTAACCCAAGGTGATTTAAAATTGAGTTGAGACTAACTCTAGTTGAGTTAAAATTTGTCATGCAATTATGACTTTCAGTTACTAGTCAAAATTCTCAAATTAGATATTTTAGGATATTTTGAGATATTTTGACAACTCATAAAGGTAATGATGAAAGGCTTGATATTTTGATTTTTGGAATTTCTACTTTTAGACATTCATTAATTGTAAATAGATAATTAAAATAAGTATTTAATCTTATTTAATTAATTAATTGGTTTTGATATGTCTCTTTTTTCTTTTAATATTTGATAATGTTCCTTGTTAAATGGGTCCATAGGCCAAATCAATAGTTATTATGTTGCAAGGTGATTGGGGGTGAATCCATGAGAGTTTATTACTGTATATGGAATAATATCTCAAATAGGGATGCCTCAACATAATTTTGAGCATTGAATAATGATGCATGAATAAAATTGGGATTTGCAAGGAATCCTAAGATTAATTTGTAATGGTTGGAAAGAATCAGTCTGAAGTCTAATTAGAAGCTAGTTGTGTTCAAAATTGGGTGTCTACAGTTTGCCCATATTTAGGAAGGCATTATAAGATATAGGAATAGTAACATCTTCTCAAAGAGTGAAATAAGTCGTTAATAAGGAATGAAGATAATGATTGAAGAATAAACTCAAAATAATGTTTGGGAATCCTATAATGATACCCCATCAAGGGATTGGATGACACATATAATTGATGGATGGTCCCTCAAAAATAATCAAGAAGAATAAATAAATTACCATATGGGTGAGATTAATCCAATTAATAGAATGATTACATGCATTGATTAAAAAAAGTACCAATTTTCCCAAAGGAAATTATAATCAATAAAAAAGTTTGATACATTGATTTACCCAAAGGAAATTACAATCAACAACATAGGCACATGCCATAGTAGGGAAGATGAGTAAAAATAATAATTTTCCCATAGGAAATTACAATCATTAAGAGGACTTGGATTAAATAATAATATTTTGTTTCACCTCAGTAGGGCATATTAGAAAGCATAGCTCAAGGATATAGCCTATCATATAGATTAAATATGAGCAGGCCAAATGTAGATGCAATGTTCTAATGACAAAATAAACCACAAAAAAATAGGCACACAAGGATGTATAAAGTGATGAAAGAGATGATTGGAAGAATAAATGTGGCTGAGCTATCCTGAGATATGTCATGTATCCAAGGACTACCTACATAGTCTAAATAGACATCAACCCTATATAGTTCATCCAAAAGTGGGAGAAAATAGAATGAGGAATATAATAATAATAATTTATTAATGTGAATGATTTAGTTTTATCTGACAATGTGGATATGCTCATCCTTATTAGCACTGATAAAAATATAATGGTCAAGGGGTTAATTAGATGGAGGGTGGGAAGATTTACCAAGGTGACCAATGAGAAGTTTATACAATACCATTGCTTGTAAGATATTTCAAGCTTATTTTTGTTATAACACATGATGTTACGCACCATGATATAAAACACCATGATGACAATGTTGTAATGTGAAGAAAGACTGACTTCTGATATAATAAATAATTGAAAACAATGCACCAATGATAAAAAAATATGATGATGATGTTGATGTATGAATATAGATATACTTAAGAATAAGGCATAATGAATAACCCAATAAATGCATATAAATTGAGTCAAGGTACAATAATGAAATTAAACAAATATGAAAACAAACAAATAAATGACTAAGTGAACAAAAACATAGAAAGATTAAAAATAAAAGTAATAGAAAGCATCCTATCATCAACCAAGTCAATATATACATGTGAAGGCTCAATGTTATGATAAATAGGTGGTTCCCCCAAGTAAGGATACATACAAAGGGAAGGTCACACCCCCAATGGTAGTGGAATGGATTAGAAATAATAACAGATTTGCCCTAGTAGGGTGGAGCAAGGATGACTGACTAGATGTAAATAGGCCTAATATTTTTTGGATTTTAAGGATGTATATCTCTTTAAGAGATTGTAAACAAAATTTTTTAAGGATTTTTAAATGTTTTTAATTGTTTTTAGAATTTTTAATTATCTCAACTCGATTGAGAATTACAAGACATAAAATGGTGAGAGTGTGGCTTAGGTTGCTTTCAATATGGAAAGAATGTATAAACTTAAAATGATATCAAAATGGTGAGAGCACTGGAAAAGGGGTGATAGGAATGAATTCAATGTTAACCAAGTGCTTCTTACATTATCCCATTAAGACCTTAAGTTAGTATAGTTCTACCAACACAAAAGGTGTGAAATCTAGCTAGGTAAAAAGTTTGAAAATTAGGAAAATGGTAAGGCAAATGATAATAGTAATGGTGAGATGATGTGGTAATTCATGGTAAAGGTGTTTTTTCTAATTTTACCATAGCTTTTTATAAGTATGAAATAATTTCATAGGTGAGTGATACTAATTTGTTCATGGGCAATTATAATTAGTAACACAAGCTAAAACACTAATTTTCCCAAAGGTAGTTATAATAAATAGCACCATTCAAGCATAAATGAAATAGGTAATTTATGGATCTATCATCCTACTAATTTCATATACTATCATTTGAATACATAATTATAAAAATACTAAAACTAGATCAAAATCCCCTTGTGGAAGGTGTCATAAGAACCAATAAAACTAAGGTTAAAAGGGGTAGGTAAGATGGGTTAGAAAACAACTTTGGTCAATAGGGAAGGTATGGTAGGTCAAAAAAAGTTTTTTCAATAATTAAGGCATGGTAGAATGGTATAAGGCATGGAATAAAGAAGATGAAAGGATGAAAATTGACTATAATGGTAACACGGGTGCCCCCAAGTGATAAGGTAAGGTAAATGGTAGGGTATGAAACAATGATAAGATGAATGGCAAACAAAAATTTCAAGGTAAATATATGGTTCTATTATTCTTACTAATGTGGATATGCATGTCTTGATCAACATATGATACAACAAGAATAATTAATTATGGAAATTACCATCCCACACCTCTTGTGAGTAATTATTCTATCAATAATCTTCTACAAATTTGAAATCCAATAATGTTTCTGTGATCTTAGTTATTCTTTGAATATATTTCCTCAAAAAATTGAGATAATATGTGTTCATAGTCTCTATAAAGGAATGTGTAGCTAAGGATGGTAAACAAGTATAAATATTATATGATAGCTCTAATTTGGTGATGGAGAGATGGAATGTATAATGGTTAGTAAACAAATGAATATTGGAATTTTTAAGCACACACAATGTTGTTGATTTTATATTTGACATAATTTTGGCTATGATAAGGCCTAATACTTCTAAATATGCTCTTGATAAGACCATCATATTTTTATATTATTTGGGATTGAGAGAAGCTACCATCTAACTATGCTATAGATAGGAAGTTGTATTGGTGTTATTTTTAATAATGTATTCATCAAGTAGTGAAGAACTATTGTACTCAACTATTGGTTCCTCAAAGAGGTTTACACCCATAAATTTGTCTTGATTGTCCCATATCACCTCTAAGAAGGTTTCACTAAGGAACATTGACTTCTAACTCTGATTATATTCTAGCACCTATAAAAAGGTTTTACTATAAGATGTTGATTTTGGAATTTTATTGTCTCCTAGTGCCTCTAGAAAGGTTTCACTAGGAGATTATTATTCTTCTGTATGAATGTGGTCTTGGTTTCCTTGACATTCTCTAGTTGATACATAACCATAGATGTAATTTAATAAGGTGTGATTATATTGGTCCCAATCGACACTTGTGGGAGGTGAAAGGTCAATATAATGGATAGGTTGGTTGGCATTAATGGCATGTGGAATGGTAATGGAATGGAAAGAGGTAGAAAACTCCTTTTAGAAGATACTAGGAGAACATGTGTTGATTCTAAATTAATCTTCCTCAAAAACCATGGAAGGATCATAAATATATTCAAATTGATCTACAAGGCATGTGTAACTAATATTGTAACATCCATAAATGTATTCTAATTCTAAAGTCGAGTCTAACTCAATGGAATATAGATTTAATGTTGAGACTAATGTTGAGTCTACTTTTGATGGTAAATCTAATATCAGTTTAAAAATATAACCTAACTCCAATGTTGATTCTTTGTATAGTGTGGATGCTACTACAATGATATTTTGTTGAACATTTGGTATTGGATAAGTAATGTCTTGTGATGGCACAATGGGATCCACAGAGATGGTTTGTCAAAGTGAGACTCCTCAATGAGGGTAAAAAGGTCAAGAGACAACTCCATAGAGACTGGTTTGTCAAATGGAGGATATTTAAAAGTAGGATAATGGTTAAGATAATGATTTGCCAGAAGTTATTTTAATCATTAAGAAGTGACACAATAAAGATTAGATTGTTAGAGTGAGACTCATTGACAATAAGGATAGTATCAAAAGGTAATTCATCATAGTTTGACTCATCATGAATAGATGTTTCAACAAAAAAATCATGTGTTGGTTGGTTTGATTAAACTTAGTTTAAAAGTAGTTGTAAAATATCAATTTTAAACACATCTTGGTCTTTAAATAATTGACTCTATTAGAGAGTTAATTATTGGCTTGGTTACATCTCGATAAATGGCATTGATTTTATAAAGTGGGTAAATTTCAACCCTAGATGAAGAGTAAGTAGTTTGTAAATAGGCTTATATAATATAGGCTTAATACAGATTAGTTTCATGTTTAGGACAATAAATATGACTCATATAGTCATAATTGCACAACCTTATTGGGATAATGAGCTACCATACCTAGAAGGGATTGTAATGGTAATGGTAAGGCATTACCAATCCTAGTTTCTATCATGAACTAAAGGATGAGTCTTGGAATGGTAATGGTAGAGCATTATGAAGCTTGGTTATTATTGTGAGATAAAGGAGAAGGTCTTGAAATGGTAATGGTAGGGCATTACAAAGTTTGTATGATATCATAAGCCAAAGGATAAGGTATTAGAATGGTAGTTATAGGTTATTGTGAAGCTTGGATGCTAATGTAAGATAAAGGAGATGGTCTTGGTATAGTGATCCTTGGATGTTGTGGACCTTGGTTGCTTGTGTAGACCAAAGGAGAGTTAATAGTATAGGTAGGGGATCAGGGACCATTGGAATTGAAAGGGTAAACTTGGTATGTTAATTGACCCAAAGAAGGTATTACTAAATACTATACTTAAGGGTCTTGTCTTTGTTATCCAAATTGAGTATTGTAAGGAGGATAAGGATCTATCTCAAAAACAACATCACCATCGTAAGGGTATTAAACAAAGTCATCTTATGTGACCAAATTATTATAACATGTATTGTACATGGCTCCACTAAGAGTGTAATGAAACATATCCAAATCAATGATGAACATTTCACAAAAATTCCTACACTTCTACAAACTCTTAAAATCAATGTCTAAAGGACAAATGGTCCAAACTTGGTCTAACCTGGTCAAAGGAATGGGGTTGTACCTCAAAAAAGGTCAGTGTTAAAACTTAGTATAAAATATTCTAACATCAAATGTCTAAAACAAATGGTCAAGTGGATGAAATAAAACCAAAATCCCAAACTTAGGTACAAAGTGTTTCAAACAAGTCTAAACTAAGTCTAAAGAAACAAAATTTGATAAGTGTTTTCAAAAATAAGGCACCAAATCTAGGATCAAAATAGGTATTGCTAGGTCTTTTGGAAAAGGCATAAAGCCTAGAGTTTAAACAAAAAGAGGTTTAAAAGGCAAGAAATTTAATCTAACAAATTTGAAAAACTTTGACAAAAACTAGGAATTCCTATTTAGACACACACTTTATCATTTAGAAATATACATGGAACTTTAGGCATATGGAAGATAGACCACCTCCCCAAATCTAGGCACAAAAATAGTCTTAAAATGGAGTAAGAAATTAACCTAATTAACATGACCCAAAAGTGAAAGATTGATGTCTAGGCAAGAATTACATGAGGCATAGGTATAAATTAATCAATGTTTGGATTTGAACTTGTCAAGTCTAATTTCCAACTTAATTTAGAACACTATGATTTTCAAAATAAACAATAAGCTAGCCAAGAATGAACCATATGATGGTACTAGGCATAAATCTAAAAGGTACACAGTTTATAAATTTTGGACTTTTAGACACAAGGAAACAAGTATTTAAAATGATTTGAGTAATGTAATGATTTTATTATGTTATAAATATGTGACAAATGGTTTTGTTTCAAGCCTTTAAAGCACAAAACTTAGATCAAATTAGGCAGGATAATGACACCCTTTTTAATCAAGTGACATGTACATAAAAGTTTGACAATGACTAAGGCAAGGAGTGGTGTCAAATGGATGTCATAACGCCTCTTTAAATAAAGGAGTGATGTATAAAAGGAAACATTTTGGCATGGTTTGATAAATAAATAGTTATGACTCAAGACCATGTAAGTTAAAGGACAAAATGACAAAAAACCTAAGTGTAGCATCCTAAATCCTAAAACTAACAAGGTTGCATCATACTATTTATATAGTTTCTCTTGAGAGGATTTTAAATTGTTAATACAAAAAGGTAAAGTCTATGAAAATTAGGGTTTTTAATCCCCCTCTTATCTCAAAATTTGTTATGGTGATATGGACTTTGGGTTACTGGTCTTGCATCAACAATATGCCTATAATAAGTGGGGTTATCTAAAATTATAGGTTTCATGTATATGGATGGTCAAATGATTAGAACAAGTATTCCAAGATTAGAAAATAAATTATAAGAATGCATGCACTTAGTTAATCTAAGAATAAGCAACCTTGTCAAAAGTCCTTGTTACATATATAGAGAAGAGGAAATTGAAATGGATTTATAGCTATCAAGGTAAAAAAAATATATATATTTTTTCCATGTTTTGTCCAACTCCCATAGATTTGTTTTCTTCAAGAATATTTTCAAATTATTATTCCATTTCATCCCATGCAACCTTAATTTCCATAAAACTAATCTTATGTTGTAGCTATAACATTAGAGATTTAATCACATCATTTGGATCCACATTAACCAACTTATTGTGAAAATGTCTTGTCTTTTTCAAAACCACTACATCCATTGATTTCTTAGTGTAGTATGATGTCTGAGTTACACTTAAAGTTTGATGCCAAGTACCACTAATGGATGTTGTTTAACCACTCAAATAAGCATTCCAATGGGTCACCTTCAATTTATATACCCCACCATGGAGTGGGGTTGGTACAATGTTTAGAGATGAACCCCTAGGTCAATGCACCCATAAAGAACTTGTGAGGGAGAAGTGAACTCCTACCCATAAGCTTAAATGCATGAAAATAAAGAAATTGGAAGGAATTTAGGGTCATTTTGGGGTTACCCAAATCACTCAAATTTTGGGGAGGGCCTTTGTGACTTTCCTTCCACATTTTTAGACAAAAGCGTTAAATGCAAAGAGTGATTTTTTTCACCCAAGTTACCTAATGGGGATGGGGTGAGAGAAAACATGAGACACTTATTTTGCCAAAGAAACACTCAATTAAAAAACATAAAAATGAAAACTTGAGTATTTAACTAAAGTGAGACTTCATATTTATAGCACCAAATGAAATATGTCATGAAGTTTAGCTCCTTGGAATTATGTGAAAACCTTGAAATATGAAAATGACTTAAGAAAAATATTTTTAAAACACCAAATTTAAATGTGAGTTTTGCAACTTTAGAGTGTTTAAAATCATCTTTTTCTAGTCTTTGGGTCCTATAAAAAAATGTTATGGGGTTGTGTGTGTGTGTGTGTGTGTGTGTGTGTGTGTGTGTGTGTGTGTGTGTGTGTGCACGTGCGCGTACGTGTATGTGTGTGTGTGTGTGCACACGTGTGTGTGTGTGTGTGTGTGTGTGTGTGTGTGTGTGTGTGTGTGTGTGTGTGTGTGTGTGTGTGTGTGTGTGTGTGTGTGTGTGTGTGTGTGTGTGTGTGTGTGTGTGTGTGTGTGTGTGTGTGTGTGTGTGTGTGTGTGTGAAAACTCTTGAGTATTTAACTAAAGTGAGACTTCATTTTTATAGCACCAAATGGAATATGTCATGAAGTTTAGCCCCTTGGAATTATGTGAAAACCTTGAAATATGAAAATGACTTAAGCAAAATATTTTTAAAACACCAAAATTTAAATGCGAGTTTTGAAACTTTAGCGTGTTTAAAATCATCTTTTCTTGGTCTTTGGGTCCTATAAAAAATGTTATGGGGTTTTATATATATATATATTTATATCTGTTTGTTTGTTTGTTTTTAGACAGTATTGGAAAATCAAAACCTACAAAATCAAAAGATTAGAAATCTCCCAAATACCAAATACCTTCAATTTAGAATATATACCAAAAAAAAAACTTGTAAACTTAAAACAAAATTAGAAAACAACTAAAATAAAAATTAACAAATAAAAGGGGAAGTTAGTAAAATATTGATATCTAAAAAATTATAAATCATATTTTATTGAAATTTATATAAAATGTAGATAACACAAATTTGCACCACTCGTAAAAAATTCAAAAACAAATAATTTTTGGATTTAAAATATGATTATTTTAATGTCCATTTACTAAAAAAAATAAACAATTACTAAAAGAGTCATAATTTCTAAACTACAAATTAGATTTTAATGAAATTTTGACAGAATTAGGCTAAAAATAGTAAGACTAACTTATAAAAAAAATAGTAAATAGATTAAAAATGACAACTATTTTTACAACTTTTTTTTAATGAAACAAAAGGGAAGAGAAGAATTGAGGGGAGATTAGTATTATGTTAGTAATATAAACTTAAATCCAAATGAACAGACTAAAATCCTTACACCTATAGCCTAAACACTAGAGAGAGCATAGGTAACAAGCATGCATATGAAACACAACTAAAAAATAAAATAAAACCTTATTTTACCTCACTGGAGTTCCAAATGACTTGCTTGGCTTGTGCATCAATAAATAATCATCAATGGAGCTTTGTTGACTTCACCTTTCCTTGGTACCTTGGCTTGGCTTCTTGGCTCATGAATTTGACATGGTAATATTACATTTAAGGCTTCTTTGTATCTGCTTATGCATTATAACATTACACTATGATCCCTTAAGCATCAATGGGTATGGCCTTGTATTTGTAGCCTCAAGAATTAACTCTCACCCAAGGTGAGTTAAGGTTGAGTTGAGACTAAATTCAATTGAGATAAAAGTTTTCATACAATTATGAATTTTAGTTAGTAGTCATAGTTCTCAAATTAGGTATTTTAGAATACTTTGGGATATTTTGACAACTCATAAAGGTAATGGTGAAAGGCTTGATATTTTGTTTTTTGAAATTTCCATTTTTAGATATTCATTAATTACAAATGGATAATTCAAATAAGCATTTAATCTTATTTAATTTATTAATTGATCTTGATTAGTATTTTTACTCTTTTAAGATTTGATTAAGTGCCCCACTTAATAGGTCCATAATCCAAATTGACATTTATTATGTCACAATGTGATTGGAGGTGAATCCATGAGGGGCTATTATTGCATGCAGGCTAGTATCCCAAATAGGGATGCCTCAACATGATTCTAAGAACTAATGAGTGATGCATAGCTAAAATTCATACATCCACTAATTTTTAGGCTTAATTTATAAGTGTTGGTAAGAATTATTCTGAAGTTTTATCCAAAACTAGTTGTGGTTAGAATTGGGTGTCTACAAAATTGACTCAAAATAGATCAAGACATACAAAATCAACATTTGAATCAGACAAAAAATAAAATTTAATCAATATATGATGCTTTACAAGACAATTGTGGTTATTTTTTAAAGTCTGGTCTTAGCACTCATTATCAAAATATAACTAAATTACCAATAGTATAATCCTACTAGTGAGACTCCATCGATTAATGTTATTTCATGGAAAATAATTTAGTCATAAAATAAGATGTCAATATTATCTATGTAATAAATATCCAATGATCATAAATAAATAATCAAGTTATATATAATATTATAACATAATCATTTTCAGGACAAAGATAGAATAGAATTGTAATCAAAGTATCTAATAAAATCCATGATATGATATGTAATGAAAATAACATATGAAAATGTTATGCAAATGTCCATAGTTTTTTAAAAAAATTAGATTAAGTATGACATCCTCTTCCACTTTAAAATGAATCACCCTAGAAACTAATCAAATAGTTGAGGGTAATACTACTTGAAAAGACTTTTGTCTTTCTATGTAGAACTCATTTCACTAAGTAATGAGCCCCAATTTTTTTTGAACCAAGATCACATAGTGTTTTTATCACACTAATTTTACTAAAAGACAAAAAAAATAAAAAATAACTTATATTTGATCTTAAACCATAACTTACAAAAAGCTCTATGAAATACAATTTCCTTAAGCCTAGGCCTTATTGAATAGATATTATAATAAATTATTTCATCCCTTGAGGTATATTATGCTCAAGATGTATAAGTTTACATTTTTAGTCCTAAAGTTTTTTATTTGAATATATTTAGACAAGTCATCCTCACCATAAGACCTACTTAATAAGACTTATCCCTAAAAGATTTCTCACTTCATAGAAACTAGTTTATAACATGGTTAGAGTACATGGAATATTCTAGAACATGTTCTCAAAAAGTCATCTAAACTTATATATACATATTAATCTTACTTATCTATATACATTCATAATCATCATCAATGCTCTCATAAGATCCATTGATAAGGAACATTTCTCTAATTTAATTCAAATTACTACATTAATAAACATGTATAAAAAAAATTAATTAAATATATAGGCATACTTATTATAATAATTTTCCTTCACACAAAGTATCAAAGTAGTTATCCCTTCATAGCATAATAAATTACATGCAATACCAAACTACATTTTAACTAACACTCATATTGCAAAACCAAAGAAATTAGATTCTTATGATGCTACCCAAAGGTAACATTTACACATTGATCTTAGGGTCATACCATTGTCTATTAGGTATTTGATTCTTCATCATAGTAAATGCAACCTATTAAAATAGCTTATGAATAAATTAACCTTATTCATTCTTTCTTCATGTGTATCTTGTTAAGATTGATTATATTTAAGAAAACAATCTTATTTTTCCTCTAAGAATTATACCTTATCGAGTGTAAATGAGAAAGTTTTAGAACTAATCAAATCTAGTTTAAGCATTAAAATAAAGCAAGTAAAACTAATAAATAAATTGATGACTCTCTTCATCTGTGATATTTTCTTTTTCATACATCTCATCTAATAGTCCTTGAGTCTATAGCATTGATTTTAACAAAACATATTTTTTTTAATTAATTATTTCAAATATTATCCTTTATTTTTAAATAGCACAACATTATAAATTAATGAGTACACTAATATTTTAACAACTAGATGCAATTAAAATTAGAACATATAGAGACTCATCTACCCCTAAATGGTGGTATTATAAAATGAAGAGAAATAATAAAAATCAGAATTCAAAACAAAAAGCATGATTATATATCCAATCATTTGGAAAACATTATTAAATTTCACCATTACATGTATAAGTGTCATTCAAGACATTGTCACCATAGTTATGCAAAATGATAGAATCAAATGTGAAATATGAGTGGAACCCAAATAATTTTATCGAATTAAATACATTAAAAGTTAGGTACTAATAATTTATTAACCAAAATTGTAATGATCAAAGATTAATTATCTATAATAAATTACACTCCATATTACAATAGAATAAAGTATTAATAACTATGCATTGTAATCATATATAAAAATATATGTATTGATTTTTTTTTATTCCAAATAATATATGCATTGAAGAAGAAATATATAGTCCACAGTCAATTACTAAATCAACCAAGTCATGTATTATCAATTCATATTATTTATTGAATAACATAAAAAAATCTTGAAAACTAAACAAAATAATCTTATGCATTTCTAACATAACTTAATCGATCTTAAAATACTGAGTCCTAACTTGTAATGATCAAGTGATTATAAAATAGACTATTGTGATTATAAACATCCATGATTGAATTTAATACTCAATCACATCCTAAGAAAACATATACTTCCATATTCAGTCCATGTAAATTATTAATTTAAATAACCATTAAAATTGAAATACCCATCTTTCTCCAAAACATCATAATATCAACCATTTGAAAAGGAAACACACATAATAAATCTCTTTTTAATGTGGATTTGATATCTATTCAAAAATTTTATGAAGTAATTTAGTGATGAAGAGAAACAAGATGAAACAATGATAAACCATATTTAATCCAATTTATAATGTCAATGGTGAAGAATTACAATATATAAGAATGAAGAAAGAGTATATGATATTGATTAACATTAAGATAGCCTAATATATAGGCACATAATTACCAATGGTATATGGGTGAGTTGGTTAAGTGGATTAGTTGTTTCAACTTCCAGCTAGTTTCAAATCTCTATAAAGGCATATGAGGCTAGTTATGGCTATTGGTTGTATTCTTAGGGTCGGTAATGTTTGTTGGTATTCTCAATGATGGTGGTTGTTTTTAGTAATATTTGGTATACTTATACTAATATATAGTTTAGAAGTGGTATCACTTGGGGATCTTGGCCCCTAATTATATCCTAGATTAGTCCACCCTCTCGTCAAAATCCATCATTAATTAAAAAATAGACACATAACAAGCTCCTAAAATAAGGGACGAGGGTGGAACAAACACACAATAGGAAGTAAGAATAGACTTACCCATGAAACACCTAAACCAATTTTGGTTACAATATTATAACCAAATATAAAAATAATATAATTAAAATTATATAAAAAATTATTCTAATACCCTCCATAAATGAATGAATAAAATACAATTCCAAGTTTATCTCAAAATTTTACAAATTTTTCTTTACATAAAGTTTTGGTGATTATATCAACTGGTTGTTCAAAGGTATGACAATAATAAATATAGATGTCTTCATTAGTAACCAAATATCAAATGTTATGATGATGAACTTCAATATGCTCTATCCTAGCATGAAATATTTAATTTTTTACCATATTGAATACACTCAAGCTATCATAGTAGATTGGTGTAGATTCTTATTAGTCAAGTTGAAGACACTCTAATACTGGCAGAATCCACATCAACTCTCTTCTTGAAATAATAATTTCTTTGTAATATGATTTAGTAGAATACAATGTTATTATATTTTTAATTTTTACCTTCCATGAAAAGGTTCCTAAACCAAAAGTGAATACATAACATGCTATAGACTTTATAGAATCAACTGATCCTACCCAATCTTAATCAATATATCCTATTAGTGCAAAGTTAATGGATTGCTTATACATAATGCAAAATTCAAAATTACCTTCAACATATCTAATAACATGATTTTCATCTTGAAAATTTTCTTCATCTAGTTTAACCATGAAGCAATAAATATAATGTATTGTAAAACATAAATCTAGTCTAGTAGTAATATAATTCAAACTACCTACCAATTATCAATACATTATTTCATTAACCAATGGTGAATTAATGTTATTTGAGAGTTTTGTCCTAAATTACATAGGTGTATTTATTTGATTCCAATCATTCATTATTAATTTCCCTAAGAAATATTTAGCATATTTTGTTTGAGTTATAAAAATTGAGTACTTATTATTATAACACTATGAAAATGTTTCTATACAATTTTCGCTTTCACATTCAAAAAGGAAATGAGAAACTAAGAGAGATGGTCTAGGGCTTATATGTACCCAGATGAGGTCTTGCACACCAGATTCAGATGATGAAAGGAACTCCTCTTTGGTTGTGGAGGATGACACCTATAGAGGAAAAAGACTAAAACAAAGAAGGCGTTAGATGAGGAGATGGTGGGCTGCCAAGCAAAAGGTTGATCGCAGAAGTACAAAGACTTCCTTGAGGGATGTCAACCCACTGATTGATAAAAATAATGTCTGATAAAAGGTAGAATGATAAAAGACTAAAATGATTAAAAGCTAAAACAAAAATAGAAGCAAATGCTTACCTGAATGTTGTTGTCGGTCTGGTCACAGTCGTCGACGTCGGTTAGTCTACTGATGTCGGTTGGTCAAGTCTACCGACGTTGAATAGTCTACCAATGTTGGTGAAGGCAGTGGTCTCTATGGCCGACGTTGATCAGGGTAGTAGTCTTTGGATGAGGTTTTGTCAGGTCTGGATGGGTTTATGGTTTATGGATGGGTCTGAGAAGGGCTATGGGTCTGGCTGAATGGTCTGAGAGTCTATGTAGAGGTCTGGGACAATGGATAGAATGTCAAAAAGGAACAGAGGGGTAGAGAAGACCTTTCAACCTCTTTGGGAAGAGTAGGTTAGGTCTATGGTCTGGTTGATGATGGCTGAGTCTAGTTCATAGCATTTAGAAGCAATAACTAGAAAACATGATGCAGAACACAAAGGAAATACTTACCTATGGCTTGCTGAAGAAGGAGTGTTGTAGACTGGTTGTACCTATTGCTAATGCTGCTAGTGTGAAGGCCCTGTTGCTAGTGGAGTGGCTGATGCAGAGTACCTATTATTATTGTAGCTTGTTGTGTGTACCTGAGAGAGAGAGAGAGTAAGAGGTCTAATGATTGGGAGGATTGACAGATTGAGGAGTGAAAGAATAGATTGCTAAAGGTTGAAAGGTTAGATTGAAAGATCTAGATTGGGAGATTGGAAAAGTGGATCTACACTCCAGAGGTAGAATGCAGTTATGAAGGAAACCGATGCCAGCAATATCACCGACGTCAGTCAATAGTTGACCGACATCAGTGATTAGAAGGTAGGAAAAAGGCTAAAAATAGCCTTTTATCTGTTTTCTCAACTGTCAGGTTAGTGGGTCCGGGGAAGAAATAATCGAAGGTGGCTTAATAGGTGTGGGAAATGAGTGAGATAAGGGAAATGGGGTCTTAAATCATTTAAGGCTTGGCGAGGGGTAGTGGAGGGCAAGTTAGAATAGGTCATAGGGTGATAAATGAGGGTATCCAAGGGCAAAGAATCCAAAGAGAGGAGAGGTGGCATGGGTGAGGTGTCAAGGGGAGAGAGAGAAGGAAGGGGAGAATTATTAATTTAAAATAAGATAATTATTTTAAATTAATAAGACATAGGTTAGGCATGGTTAAAAGTGGAAAGGGACCAAGGGGGGAGGGCGACCAAGGGGTAGACATGATTTTGGTGTCTACATTTGCCCCTTTTTGTCTTGTTGGTTGTTCTTGATGAACTACAAGACAAAAATAGGAGTTGATTACCCCAGGTATAAGATGAGGTTGATTTCACCTTGTTGGTTGTTCAAATGAACTACAAGACAAAAATAGGAGGGTTGGTTGCCCCGATTATGGATGAGGTATTCCCCCTCAAAGCGGGAGTCGAGAGAAGGAAACCTGAAATCAGGTGCCGATTTGATAGAGAGTGGATGAAAATGGTGAAGTTGGAGTGAGAATGCTGCAATAGTTGTGATTGCACATATACCACTTCACAGGATGGTCAGGTTAAATTGTCTCAAGTCAAGGGTCGAGGAGTGCCAAAATTGAAGTAACTGAGCCCCAGCATTTGGTAGTAGCTGATCGGGTTATTCAATCTAAGCTGAAGCTCCAATGGTCATCATATTCTAGGTTTCCTGGGCTCAAGAAGTGCTCTTAGAAACATGAAAATGTCACAAGCAGTGGGGATCAACTAGCTTGCGATCCTATACTTGTGAAGGTCATAATGAGGGTTGTGGATGATTTTTCTAACCAGTCGTAAGGTAGCATACATGCAAAAACAACCAAGGCAATGTTGTCTTGGAAGTGGTCAGAGGAGATAGTTGCGATCTCCAAGGTTGGTGGTCAAGGTAGGCTGAGATAGATAGCTAATCAAATGAATGGATGGATAAAAGAATGTGGCTGAGCTAACCTCAAAAAATTGAGTGCTACCTACATAGCCCCTGTGTGAAGGGCCTCAGGCCAATGTAGTTCTCCCTAAAAGGGAGGAAGAGGGTCAAAGTTATGGATTGGTCTGGTCGGGGTCAAGTCATGGTCAAAAGAGGATAGGGTTTGTCCATCAGATAGACAAACAAATGAGGGTGGTTGAGCTAACCCCAAAGGATGTCATGTCAACTGAGTGCTACCTACATAGCCCTGGTCTTAGGGCCTCAGACCAATGTAGTTTGGAAGAAGAGTAAAAGTGGTTGATGATTGGTTTGGTCATGTGTTGAAATGATGAGGATAAGATGATGCTATAGCCTTTTCCATATTGTGTGATGGTGTATTCTGTAACATTGGTTGGGGTCTTTCATCCCTAGAAATTTTCCATATTCATGATGGATGTATGCTAAAAATGAATTGAGTCTATTTATGCTTCAACAAGTAATGGTTTATGCTTAACATAAATTGTGTCGTTGATAGTTTCCATGTGTATTGGTTTCGATAGAAACTATGTGAAATGGACTAGGATGATGATGTCATGATGTCATGTTGTTGGTTTGGTCTGGTTTGAATTGGTTTGGTTGGATTGGTTATGACCAAGGTGTGAAAAAAAAGTGAAAGGAAAATTGCTCTTTCATTGACACGGACTAGAAAGATAGCATAGATAGGGGTTGTTAGAACCAAGAGCCCCATTCATGCATTACGTCATTGACCATGGGTTGTGTTAGAGAGGTAATTGAATCACTTTGACATTAAAATGAGCTTGAAGTCCCTTGATTAGGTGATGTGATATGAGGAGAGGGTAACCCATTTTAGAGCAGAGAGAACCTTGCCCATTTTTATAGGAGACCCTAAGACGACTACAATCCAGGTCCATGACCCTTTTTTTTTTTGGCGGACTAATCACTGCGAGAAGTCCACATAGAGATGTCATTTGCTTTGTGGTCATTTGTGAAGTTGATCAATGTGGGAAGCTTCTGAGAGTAGGAAGATTTAGTCATAGCCATCCTTTGAGGGAGTGGTCTATATTGTTGCTTTATATATATATGAGGGCTTTGAATAGCTATCCTTCGAGGGAGCAGTCTATTAGCTACAATAATGATAGTACAACTATCCTTCGAGGGAGCAGTCTACCTTTAGAGTTTATGACTTTTGATATTTTGACATCAATTTATTTTTTTGATAGAATTTTGAGTCATGGACAAGATGATATAAGTTCAAGGGCTCCCTTTTATTAGGACAAAGCATCCATACTTTATAAAAGGAGTATATAGGATTTGTTAAGGGGAACAGGGTTGAAAGGAATGAGGATTAAGAGGATGAGGATTGCTCAAGGGACAAGCTCAAGTTAAATGTCAAGTGGACGAGTACTCGACTAATAGTAGAATGGTCACAGATACAAGGCATTAAAGGGCTCAAGTTCTGATAAGTCCCTGGTCCATGCTTGTGTGTGATGATGTAAGGTCTGAGCCAATTAAGAGCAAACTTAACTCATTTACTTCTTTCCAAATTGGTCACGTGTTGGTTGATGCTTGGTTGGTTGATATGGTCACTGATTGGTTGAGACTGGGTTGAGGCTTGGTCAATGGTCAGTTGATGCTTGGTCAATGGTTGGTTGAATTTTTGGTCGAGGTTTGGTTGATGGTTTGGTCAATTGATATTTGGTGGAGGTCAGGTTGAATGTTTTGATGAAAAGGTTCGTTGATGTTTGGTTGAGGTCAGGTTGAATGTTTGGTCGTAGATAGGTTGAATGTTTGGTCGACGTTAGGTCGATGCTTGTTTGGTCGAGGCATGGTCGAGGCTTGGTTAAGGCCTAGTCGAGGTTTAGGATTAAAAGAGTGATTGATATTTAGTCGAGACTAGGTTGAAAGGTTGGTCGAGGCTTGGATGAAGGTTGAATTCCCCCAGCGGCTAGGGAGAATGTTTGATAGATTGGTCAAGGTCGGTTGAGGCTTGGTGGTCAGATTGACTATGTTGATGTTAAATAAGGGGGTTAAAGGTGGCAAAGGGACCATATTTTGGCATGGAGACCTCGATTTAGGTGATGAGGTTTGAGAATCATGGGTCGATGTTGATGATTTGTCGAAGGGGTATTCAAGAGGATCCTTGATGAGAAGGGTATCCTTTTTCCAGTGTTGATGAATGATAGCTTTAAGAGTGCAACAATGCTCAGTGTCATGTCCTGGTTTGTGATGATAGTGACAAAATTTAGAGTTGTCAAACCAAGATGGTCTTGATCTAGGAGTTGATGAGTGGGGCGGTGTTGAATGTTTGTTGATAATATGGTTAAGAAGAAGGGTGTCTTTCTTCAAGCATTGGTTAACGACAACCTTGAGGGCACAATAATGCTTAGTGTTGTGCCCAGGCGTGCGATAATATGCACAAATCTGAGTGTCATCAAATCAGGGTGGTTTTGGTCTGAGAGTTTGATATGGTTTAAGAGGTGGAAGATTGATGCGAGAAGACTGCAATAATTTCCATAACAGTAAGGCATAAGAACCTGCTAATGGGTCTATGTGTCTTGTTGCAGTGGGGGTTGATGACTTTGGTTTGAGAGGCATAAGAGGTATTGGTCATACCATCATTTTTGTGGGGGGTGTAACCACACATGTAGACGGCACTTTGGTGGTAATAGGTGTTGGATGTCTTGGAGGAAATATATGTCTGATGGGTTGAGGGGATAATGGAGGTGACTTGCCTCTGTGAAGTATGGGAGTGGGAGGTGCTCCTATTAAGGTGGATGGATGTGGGCCCAAAATTGAAGGTAATGATGAAGGTGGGGGAGGAATCCTCTGGTGTGGTTTAGTGGCCTTCTTTGGTTTGGGTTGAGGGCTACCATTGTGCAAGGTGAGGTTAGATACAGGTTTGGGTTCAGATGTGGATGGAGGTGAGTGAGATGTAGCAATCTCAGGCAAAAGGCAAGAGGAAACCATGACTTGGTCTTCCTCGGTCAAAATGGGTGAAGAGACTGGTTCTTCTCTTGATAGAGAAGAAATAAGAGAGTGTGGCTCCTCAAGGGGGAAAAGGGCAGGGATAATTGTGCTTTCAACTTGTGGTTGAGGAGTAGGCAAGGTAGGGTCCTCCATTGGTGGGAGGAAGGATGAATGCGGGGCTGATGGCATTGGTATGGTCGAAGCCTCCTCCAATATAATAGAGGTCAATGGAGAACTAATAAGAGAAGAAATTTCTTCATCCTATGGAGGAGAAATAGGGGAAGAAGGGTCTTCCACCTGTGAAGGAGGTTGGTTAGGGACAAGAAATGAGACCGTGTTGACCATGTGTATATAATGGTCTTGAGGGTCATTGGTCATGGTTTGGATATTGTTTTGATTAGGAGGATGATTGGGGAATGGTTGTTTGAAAATGTCTATGCCTTGATTGGGTGGCACATTTAGATTGTCTAGGATGAGGTCACCCTTATCAAGCATGTCTTGGATGATGTTTTTAAGAGTCTTGTAGTTGCCCATGTCATGGCCTTTAACACAGTGATAGTTGAAAAAATCAGCCTCCCTATACCAGGTAGGGATAGATTTTAAAGAGTCGAATTGAGGTGGTCAAATTGGAGGGAGATTGAGGACCCCCTGCTTGACAAGTTTTTCCAAAATGAAAGCATATGATTCTCCAAGTGGAGTGTAGTTACGTTGTATGTACCATTGTTGGAATTGTTTAGTGATGCTTTGAGATGTTGAAGGTTGAGGTTGGTCAGTTGTTGTTGAAGATGGTGATCTATCAACCACAGTGTTGGCCACTCCTTTGGATTTAGAATTGGTAGAAGAAGGTCTGGAAGAAGAAGGGTCATCAGCTCTTGCATTGGTATTATGCAATCTAACCTTATCTTCTTCAATGGCATAGAGTTTAAGCTTTTGGGCCATGGTGAAAGCTTCATCAAAAGTGTAGAATGTTTGAACCCACAAGGTGGATGAGATGTGAGTGACACATGCTCAAGAGAAGAGCTCGATGAGCTCAGGTTGAGGCAAGGAAAAGGAGAGCTAGTTGATTAGTCCTCTCCAATGGGCGACAAAATTGGCTATTGATTCATCATCAAATTGCCTGATGGAGTAGAGGTCTATGATCGAGACTTGTTTGGTGATATTGATTGAGAAGTGGTCAAGGAATAATTGGGCAAGTTGAGTGAATGAAAAGATAGAATGTCTATTAAGAGAGCTATACCAGTCAAGGGTGGGGCTAGAAAGTGACATGGGGAACGTGCGTAACAACAATGCATCCTCATGCGCTATGAGATAACAAGCATGTCTGAATGCTCGTAGATGCTGTTGCAAGTCTTCCTTACTCTAGAAATGAGAAAATTTAGGAAGTTCCCATTGACTGGGATATGGCATGATTAGGATGGAGGGATGGATGGGTTCATTGCAAATTTGGTCATATGAAAGGGCACTGCTTGAACTAGAAATGAAAGCTTCAAGACTAGACATTTTATCCATTAGCATTTTGATGAGATCTACTGATGGATTGGCAGATGGGGCACCCCCTATCTTGTAGGGTACTTAAAAGGTGCTAGAAGGGGCATACGACGTAGTCAGTTGTGCTTGTAGGGGCACAATGTATTGATAACTAGTCATTGAGACAGAAGTGGAGGCCAAGGGTGGTTACGTCATGAAGGTAAAAGGCATAAGTTGACTAGATACCACCAAAGGTGGTTGTGTGGTAGCATTGGCAAAGGGGGAGGTAGACACTCTTGCATTTATAGGCACAAGAGTGTGTGGAGTCGAGACAATCAAGTTCTGGTATGATGTAGAACTTGGTTGAATTGCGTGTGGTTGAAGGGGTAATGAAACCTCGATGGAGGTTGGTCTAAAAATAGATGGGTAGGCCAAACTTTGTGTATTGGCCATGGTTGGGTTAATGGTTGAGGCAATATTCTGAGTCATAAAAGGCTGGGTAGTGGATGGTGTTGATGTCATCACCGCTCCACCTGAAAGGTCTCGCGTTTGGTTTCTTATGAGATAGTTTTGAAGGGCTTTGACATTGAGGTCCAAGAATATTTTGAAATCTTGGTCCCCTTCAAGGACAATGGGGTTGGTTGAGTAGGAGTTTGTTTGGCCTCTGAATGAAACTCCATTAGGGGACTGGTTATGGACGGTGAAGGCATAAGCAGTTGATGCCTTGCTTAGTCAAGAAGAGCCTTGGTTTGACTGCGTGTCAAAACCATCCAAGGCAAGAGGGGTTAAGTTTCAAAAATTGTGTTCTTTTTAGTTTTAGAAACTCAGAATGTGGTTTTGGCAGAAAAAAGGTCAGGTTTTAAGGCAACTATTTTGGAAAAAAAAGTTGTGACAGTGATCGACGTAGGTTAAAAAACTGATGTCAGTGAGAATAAGTTGCCGACGTCGGTCAGATAATCAATGACAGCGAGGAAAGGTTGTTGACATTGGTGGTAAAATCGATGTCAGTGACTGTCTTTTCTAGAAACTTAGAAAATTTGGAAGTTTTTGGAAAAAAGGAAGAAAGTGTCCTCACTAGCTCAAAAAACTAGATAGGAATAGAAAAATAGGTGGAGACAGGCAGACCCTAAGCATTAAATCTTAAGAATCAACTTTTAGAATCTTGTTGGCTTATGCCTTAGAGTGTGTTTGGGAGGTTGGCTTGTAGAATGGGTCCTAGAGGTAGTCTAAAGATGGTTTTAGGTTAGTTTAGGTGCTCAAGAGTCTGTGTTAGGTTCCGTACATGGCCTGGTGCTAAGGAGCAAGCTCCCCTCACTTCACGAGTCTAATGATAAGCTGATCTTGCTTAGCCAAAATATACTTCCCCTAGAGATTATCCTCTACTAGAGAATAGAGTGGGCTTTCCCCTTGGTGGTGAAGTCCAAGTGGGATTGCCGAGATGGGTAAGGTATCCACTAGGTGATGAAATCCCAGTCGAGCCTTGTCTCAGGTATGTTTTGATGTTTGATTTGTGCAAGTGATTTGGTTGTGTAACATAAGTGGTCTATGATTAATTCATGATGCAATTTTTTATTACTAGATGTGGACTAAGTATGCAGTTAAGAAGAAATGAAATGCAATGTGTTTTAAGCCCAAAACAAAATGTGAGTTCGGATGAAAAATAAGTTGAGAAAGGGTTGAAGAGTATGACTTGACTAGTCTAAGATGCAGGAACGAAAGAAGGGTTCTTTTTAACCTTGCTGATGATATATTTTGGAAGAGAGAGAAGAAAGAGGTGAAAAGGAGAAACGTAATGCACCTATATGAAAAAAAAGAAAAGAACCCAAGGAAGACCCTAGGGTCCCACCGGGCGTGCCAAAATGTTTCTATACGATTTTTGCTTTCACATTCAAAAAGGAAATGAGAAACTAAGAGAGATGGTCTAGGGCTTATATGTACCTAGATGAGGTCTTACACACCAAATTTAGATGACGAAAGGAACTCCTCTTTGGTTGTGGAGGATGACACCTGTAGAGGAAAAAGACTAAAACAAAGAAGGCATTAGATGAGGAGATGGTGGGCTGCCAAGCAAAAGCTTGATCCCAAAAGTACAAAGACTTCCTTGAGGGATGTCAACCCACTGATTGATAAAAATAATGTCTAATAAAAGGCAAAATGATAAAAGACTGAAATGATTAAAAGATAAATAGAAATAAAAGCAAATTCTTACCTAAATTTTGCTATCGGCCTGGTCACAGTCGCCGACATCGGTTACTCTGTCGACGTCGATTGGTCAAGTTTACCGACGTTGGTTAGTCTACCAACGTCGGTAAAGGTAGTAGTCTCTGCAGTTGGTGTCAGTCAGGGCAATAGTCTTTGGATGAGGTTTGGTCAGGTCTGGATGTGTTTATGGTCTATGGATGGGTCTAAGAAGGGCTATGGGTTTGGGTGAATGGTCTGAGAGTCTGTGCAGAGGTCTGGGACAATGGACAAAATGTCAAAAAGGAATAGAGGGGTAGAGGAGGCCTTTCAGCCTCTCTAAGAAGGGTAGGTCAGGTTTGTGGTCTGGTTGATAATCTGGTTGATGATGGTTGAGTCTAGCTCATAGCATTTAGAAGTAATAACTAGAAAACATGATGTAGAACACAAATGAAATACTTACCTATGGCTTTCTGAAGAAGGAGTGTTGCAGACTGGTTGTACTTATTAATGATGCTACTGGTGTGAAGGCCCTGTTGCTGGTGGAGTGGCTGATGCAGAGTACCTGTTATTGTTGTAGCTTGTTGTGTGTACTTGAGAGAGAGAGAGAGAGTAAGAGGTTTGATTATTGGGAGGATTGACAGATTGAGGAGTGAAAGAATAGATTGTTGAAGGTCGAAAGGTCGGATTGAAAGATTGAAAGAGCCAAATTAAAAGATTGGAAAAGTAGATCCACACTCTAGAGGTAGAATGCAGTTATAAAGGAAACCAACACCGGTAATATCGCTACCATCGGTCGATAGTTGACTGACGTCAGCGGCAGGAAGGTAGGAAAAAGGCTAAAAATAGCCTTTTATCCATTTTCCCAACTGTCAAGTCAGCGGGTCTGGGGAAGAAATGGTTGAAGGTGGCTTAATAGGTGTGGGAAATGAGTGGGATAAGGGAAATGGGGTCTTAAATCATTTAAGGCTTGGCAAGGGGTAGTGGAGGGCAAGTTGGAATAGGTCATAGGGTGATAAATGAGGGTATCCAAGGGCAAAGAATCCAAAGAGAGGAGAGGTGGCATGAGTGAGGTGTCAAGGGGAGAGAGAGAAGGAAGGGGAGAATTATTAATTTAAAATAAGATAATTATTTTAAATTAATAAGACATAGGCTAGGTATGGTTAGAAGTGGAAAGGGACCAAGGGGGGAGGACGACCAAGGGGTAGACATGATTTCTGTGTCTACAGAAAACTCCACACTGAGACAATATTGAAGCATGCCTATATAAGTCATTTCAAATACATAATAGATGTTAACTTTTACTTGTTTATCAAATAACTTCTAAATCAATGATGGCATGATCATCAACATATATATTTAGAACCACTATGTCATCACCAATTAATTTAACATAGATATTAGATATTTCAACACATCTTAAAAAACTAGACTCTCTAAGGTATTTGTCTAATTTGAAGTACAAGACTTAATAATCCTTTTTAAGTCTATAAAAATACTTAACTAACATAAAAATTAGATGTTATTTACCAAGAATATAAAATACATGTGGTTGTACCTAATTTAACTAATTTTGGAATTAATATAAAACCCTAAGTAGATAAAAGACTATTTAAAATAAGAGTATAAATATAACAATAATTAAGTATACAAATTTTGCAACTAATACAATTTGAATGTATTCCAAAAATAGTAAAAAATCATGAGAAATAATACTTAGATTGATAATAAATTGAGATGAGTGTTTTGACACCTACAAATTTCAAACTTTTACTAGGTTGCTTATCGAAAATTAGATCCAAGTGTTAAAAATAACCATAAATAGCCTTGGATAATAGTGCAATCCCCTTTGGCAATAACACAATGTGCTAGTGTCCAAGGGAAGTGCACTATAGTTCCAATCAGATTATTCATAAATGATTTTTTAGTATTATAGATTAGGTCATGTTCCATCAATGGTAATTATTTAGAGTCTTTATGATTAATAATTTTTCCTATAACTTTATTTTTCTCTATAAATCCTATATTTTTATGCTTTTAAGGGTTTAGTGGGTACAATGTGTTGGACATTTGATACACACCCTTTTGTGGTCACATTACCTATATACCAATACTTTGAGGAGGGATCAATCTTTATGTAGTTCTATCGCTTATGTGATATGTGTGAATTTATGTGAATGCTAGAATGTCTAAGTGTGATTGTATGAGAGGATGCTTTGGAGGCCACTTGAGATCTATATACCTATGATATGGATGCATTATTAAATTTATGGGATGAATCAATATAATATTGAAAGAATTGGGACCTTTCCCTCAATATGAATTGGTACTTTTATGTGTTTCTCTAAGATAATGTATATTTAGACTGTAAGAGTGTGAAAGTAGTGGTTATATAGTGTTCTAATAAAAATAACTTTGGAGGGTGACTTGAGGATAAGTCTAGGCTGACCCTAATCTTCTTAGGGAGACTTAAAATTAAAATTTTGAGGGTGCAAGGACCTAAGTCACTTAGGTATTATGCCATTATTGGTCTCATGTGGTGTTCCATAGGCTTGGCTGCTATTTATGACTATAATGTGACTAAAAGTGGATCAAAAGGGCCCCTAAGATGTCTCAAGTGATATCCTAAGGTTAAAGTGACCTCAATTGGATATCCAAGGTATAAATGGCTAATTTTATTTTTTACATTTGCCCTCCATTTATTCTAGAAATGTAGAAAAGAGAAATGACTATGATAAAGGAAAGAGAAAATGTACCTATGCTTACCTATGAGGCAAATCCCATGAATATGGATCAGGGTCTATTAATACTTATCCATTGGGTGTCCTAAAAATTAAACATGTATGAATTAGTCCTTAATTAAAGGATATCAATATTAAATACAAAATTGTGTAAAGAGATATGAGATAGAGGAAATGAATGAATACACCTCATTGGGTGTGTGAACTAATGCAAAAAACAAGGTTAAATACTATGTGTGCATGTAGATGGTGATTAAATATTGAATATCTTGGTATGAGATAATGGATTGCTCAATCCTCATGTGTGGGTGGATTAAAAACTCAATTTTTATTTAAATCCATCATTGTCCATCCCCATTCAGTGGATCATAATCTATGAATAAATTGGATTATATTGATTACTTTTCCAACCCTCTTATTTAGGTAGATTAATAACTCAAGTAGATCATGACTCCATTATTTTCTACCCCATGTGTAGTATAATAAAGATTAAATCAAAACTATGTGGTCTTATGAAGCTCTAAAAGATGGCTCAAGACTAATAAATAATTTTGAAATATAAAATAGCTTAGGTGCCACTCAAAAACTCAATAATTTAAAATTACTATGGGCCACTCAATAATGTCAACCACTATAGATGTAATGAGGCATCAATCTGGTTTAATCTTTGTGCAAAATTGGTGCATATGGTGTCTAAAGTATATAACATGGAGAATAACATGCTGTCATCATTCCATTATAGATAAGTCATGAAAAACTAAGCATATGGTAGCAATGTGCCATAAACATGCCCCTAATTATGATATCTATGTATATGGATTCTAGACTAAGTCATATAATTTGTGTCTTTGCATATCAAGAACTAAAATGGGAGTGATCATGCCATGCATGTTACCCAAAATTTGAGAAACCTTATGTAATTCTATGTAAAAATTGAGTATATATTGAGCATCTCTAATAATTTGTGGTTGATAATGTGAAAATATGAACTTTAATTGTTTTACCTTTATGATAATTCCATAATTTTCTATGTTTCAGGATACTAGTCAATAACAAGATGGTTAGACTATAGCACACTATGATACTAGAAACTATTATCTAAAAGTGTTTATTTTAATAAAAAAATGAGACTAATCTATGTGTGACTATATTCCATTATATTTTCCTAAGTTTGGGCTCTATAATATATGTCTAAATGCTAAAATATGTGTTTTGAGTGCACTAAGATGGCCTATTTTCTATGAAACCCCTGTGAATGCCCCCTCTCTTGAGTGGAGAAGTTGAACCTCTACAATAACTATCCTTTCAATAAAATCTATGCATCATGTGTGTTATAGTGAAAAATATATGCTATACTCATTATAAACCAATATAATGTGTGTACATAACATCATAATGTAAAATATATTGAGCATAAGTTGGCAATTTATGATGTATTCTAGATTTAGCATTCACAAGATTTTCAAGATAGATATAACAATGTAAGAATGTATATGAACAAAAAATCTAAATATAATCTAAGTAAACTACTTGGGGAGATGTGGCAATATGTCCATCAAGTCACCCAAGGAGAAAGGGAAGATGCATTAGGTCCATCATGGCATCATAAGTAGGATGTGAAAGCAAAAATAAAGATACAAGTGTCATGGCCATGACACATACACGAAAATAAACATACAAACACATGAGGCATATAAAGTATACCAAGGGGCCACAATACAGGGGACATGGGAACATGTCACTAAGTTTGATAAAAGTCACACATACAAGGACATGTTAAAATGTTTGATTATGAAAAAGAACATGCAAGTTTGTCTAAGAGACACATGGAAGGACATTTTTAAATTTCCACATACACAATCAAGAAGTACACACAAGGACATGGGCACATTTTCAAATCATACACATAGTGAAAGAAATTGGATTAGATCCATGGAATAATGGCATATAAAAATTCCCTCAAGTAGATGTATAATTAAAGATTCATAATTAAATATATACTAGTAGAGGTAGAAATGAAAGTATGCATAATAATGTGGTGTGAACCCATATAAGAGCAAATATGTACATAAGTTGTGTTTATATTAGTATTAGTCAGTAAAAAATTAGTTTAGTATAGGATGATCAATATCAAGATATAATAAATTTTAAATATATGATATGGAGTATATAAAGATGTAACCTATAAAACTAGAAGCTATATGTATGATGCTCCTAGTGGGATAATATAACGATGTTGAATCAGTGTATATGTGTATATGCCCCTGATGGATGGATAGTAAAAAATCTAAATATGTGCATAGGACTAAAGTCCTATAATAGTCTATTAACACTCAAAAGTAATAATTGAAGCATGTATGCATGATAAAATTGACTACATTAACATAGATATCATATGTATTACCTAGAAAATAGAGGGAATGTACACATAAAAATGTATACAATATAAAATTTGTATTTTTATAAGAATTGTTGTAATGTTTTTGTCTTTTTAAACATATTATATTATTTTTTTTTTTTTTTATTATATATATATAGAATCAATATGAAAAAGTATAGTATGTATAAGTAAATTGGAATGAAAATTAAACTATTTACAAGGAGTGTTAGGGATAATAATATGTGTACTTATGAGAAATAGTGATAAAATCCCAACATGTCATTAATGAGATTCCTCTATGTAACATATGTTGAATATTCACTTTTTAATGGTATGTAACATAATAATGAATGTTTTTCCAACCATCTTATTCATTTTATTAAGTAATGTCCAGATTATTTATTGGGATCTTGCCATCTAAAACTACATCCATTACAAGTATAGCTAACTTTTGTACCTCTTGTTGGGAAGAAAATATATCCTCTCTATAGGTTGTAATATTTTAACTCTCATGTGAAAAGGATATTCAACCTTTATTTTTGTCAAATTTTATTCCTATTATTGTTAACCATGAACTTCTAAAGACAACATTGTAAGTGCTTGAACTTACAATAACATGAAAAGTGAGAGAACATTCTTTTGAGGCATATGAAACTTTTAATTTAAGTAACCCCAAGCATGAGATAGAAGCATGTTTTATATTTATATGTGTATATTCATTTCCAAGAGAGATAATAAATGATAGTGAATGAAAATTGATTAGTTAATAATACATGTTCTTAACATCTATACATTGTTTTCCATCTATATAAGCTATGATAGTGAAAGGATTTTGATATGAGATAAGGCTTATAGTTCCCACATTTACATTTAAATTTGAATATGTATCTTTTATAGGTATTTCTTACTTTTTAGACTCTATTGTAAGAAACCTTCTTTTGATAATGGTTGTTTGCTTAGCCTAAGTCTGAATGTTCAACTTAATTTTGCATCTGGATCTTTTGCCTTGATAAACTATCTATAAATTATTTGACATAGTATGTTACATAAATCCCCAAAATTTTTGACCAAAATTATAACCTATTATAATTGGAGTAGTGATGTCTTGAGCATGCTTGCCCAATCCTTGACCTCAATAATCAAATTGATGTAGATATTTTTTACCAAACCCATATTGCTTTGAAATTTGAGCCTTATTTTTTAGAGGTATATTTTCATCCTTAAATTTATTTATATGTTATTTATTTACTATTCCTTTTTTTATTTTTCTTTTTAAACCTTTTGTTGTTCTGAGTTATGCTTTGGTAATCACTTTTATAGCATTTTTGAATTTGACCCATTTTTAATATGTTCCTATATCATTGTGGATTGATTTAATGATTTATATTATATAGTGTCATCATTAGTAATCATCTATTGTATATAAATTTTTAATGAAAATATGAATTTATGTGATGACCATTCATTTTATGGTATGCACGATAGTATCTAGCTCTACTTGCTGGATGTAGAGGAGGTAGTTTGATCTACTTATTCTTAATAATTTCACTTAGTACCTCACTTGAACTCTTTTTGGACCCTTGTAAGATTTTTGAATCACTTATAATATATGAATTGTGTTGTAGTTTATTATTTGGATATGAAACAATGCTAGGCATAACTTTGGTAGGTGTAGATGCATATACATGATAAACACTAGCATATTATAAAGACTTTGTACATTTAATTTGATGGTACAATAATGTGACATTTTAACTTAATGACTAATTTTGATTCTATAATTTTTAAATTAGCTTTTTTGTACTGATAATTTCATCCCTTGGAGTCTCACAAGTGAAAACCCTAGTTGCTTCCATTAAACATGCAATCACACATCCTAAATGGGATATATAAGAAGGGAAGGTTTTTAATTATATAATGGATAAGTATAAATATTTGGAATAGTAGTATAGGTTTCCTCACCTCTTGGAAGAATGATATAATGGACCTAGTTAGAGGGAAATTAGTTATCACCCTTTTGGAGATGAGGAAGAGGAAAATAATCTTCTTTATCTATGCAATTTGGAAATGAAACTAAGGTAGAATATATCATGTATAAAAACCCTAACACAACCAATAAAATAGGAAAGAAAAGGATATAAACCTTAATATCATTTAGGACTAGTACATTTACACTATTCAATGTAAGTCAGGTTCACCAAATGATTTAACTATTTTGTGAATTAATATATAACTCTAAGTAGATAGAATACTATGTCAAATTAGAGGATAAATATAATAATAATTGAGCATACTAGTTTTTCAACTACTATAACTAGAAATTATTATAAAAATAGTAAATAAATATGATAAATAATAATTATCTTGAAAATCAATTGAGATAATTTTTTTGACACCTTTAAATTTATAGGTTTGACTGGGTTAATTATCGAGAACTAGATTTAGCTGTCAAAAACATCTATAAACAGCCATAGAAAATAACATGGTCCCCTTTGCTAATAGTGCAATGTGATACTATCTAAGGGTAGTGCAATATAATCACACTTAGAGTATTCACAAATAGTTTTTGGGTTTTGTAGATTAGGTCTTGTTCAAACTATGGTCCACATTTAAAGTCTTTAAAGTCAATAATTTTTCCTATAGATCTATTTTCTTAAAAACCCTAGGTTTTTATGTTTGTAAGGGTTTGAAAGAATACCATGAGAAAAAGGGGTTAGTGGGTCTGATGTGTTATACATGTGATCCGCACCCCTGTTTGGGCATAATACCTACATACCAATACTCTGAATAGGGATCAATCTTGATGTATTTCTTCCACTTATGTGATATGTGTGAATGTCTATGAATGCTAGAATGTTTTGAGTTTGAATGAATGATGACTTAGAGACAACTTGAAATCTATATACCTATGTTAGGGATGTATTATTGAATGTATGAGATGAATAAATACCATAATGGAAGAATTGGGAGCTTTTCCTCTATATGAAGTGGTAATTTTGTGTGCTTCTATGCAATAATGTCCACTTATATATAAAAGTGTGAAAGTAGTGTTTATATAGTGTTCTAATGAAAATGACTTGGGATAGTGACTTAAGAATAGGTCTAGGCTAACCCTAATCCTCTTAGGGAGATGCAAAATTACTTTTTGGAGGGTGAATGGACCTAAATCAATAAGGGATTATGCCATTATGGGTCTCATGTGGTGTTTTATAGGCATGGGTGATATTTGTGATTTCCATGTGACTAAAAGTAGATCAAAAGGGAAGCCAATATGGATAAAGTGTTATATTAAGGGTATGGTGACCTTAAGAGGACATCTAAGGCATAAATGGTTAATTTAATGACTAAAATACCCTATACACTTCCTCCTCTAAGTCTTCATTTAGAAAATCACTTTTGACATATATCTAAAATACTTATCAACCAATTTGAGTAGCAATAGATATAACCATCCTGAATGTTACCATTTTAGCTATAGGTGAAAATATTTATTCATAATTTGCTACTTATTCTTGTGCATAACTTTTTACAAGATGTGCTTTATATTTGTTTAAAGGTCCATTTGATCTAAATTTTATCTTATAAATCCATTTATAAACAATGGATTTCTTACATTGGCATAGCTCAGACAAAACCCAAGTGTTATTATTTATTAGTACATCATACTCCACTTTCATGATAGATTCCCATTCTAAATACCCTTTATCATCTACATAAGTTTTGGGGTCAAAAATTTATGAAACATTGGTATTGAGAGCAAAATTACCACTTATTTCCCTAATATTATTTATCTTACTTCCAAATAAAGTGGAAAGTTCTATTGCTAAATATCCTACATTATGTTATAGTACCATTTTGATAGTTTGTACTTACTTGTGGAACCAACTATTATTCCATTAGGAGCTTCGATGGAGCTAGACTATTATGGTGTTTGCCTTTTTAAGTCATGTTACACTTTAACACTATAAATTGATTCACATTCATATATATGAATCCAAATATTAATGACATATATAGGTTTACCATATTTTAATAAATAGGGAATTTCCTCATCCATTTTGACATCTCTATGCAAAATTTCTCTATTTGTTGAGATATCTAGTAAGCTATATGCGTTAGAATTCTCAAAATAGCCAAAAAAACATGTAATTTTTAATTTTTGCATCTAAACCACTTCTTTTCACTTAGGTATTAATTAAAAAGTAGTACAACAAAAAATTCAAAAATATCTTACATCAGGTTTTCTTCTTAACCATGTTTCCCCTAGAGTAATATCTTGCACAAATTTAAAATAACTCTTTTTCAAGATGAACACTGCAATGTTGGAAAATTATACCCAATACCAAAAAAGTATATTCATACTTTTCACCATACACTATGCCATATTCATAATAGTCATGTTCCTCATTTTCACAACTCTATTCTACTATGGAGTGTAAGAAGTTGTATACTATATTTGTATACCTTCCTTTATGCATTATGCATTAAATTCCTTGGAGAAAAAATATCCACCATTGTCTAATCTAAATTTCTTGACCTTTTTAGCTGTATGATTCTCAACCAATGTTTTTGATGAAAACAAATTAGCAAAACACTCAGATTTATTATTAAGAAAGTACAACCACATTTTTAAAGAGAAATCATAAATTATCAATAAGAAATAAAGGGCACTAGATATAATGTTAATTTTCATATGACCATGAATATTTGCATGTACCAAATCTAACACACATTCTATCTTCCATTATTTAATAGTAGGAAAGGGTTGTCTAGCCTATTTACCCAAATAACACCCTTTACAATTTTTTTAATTTTCATGAATAGATGGGAGTCCATGCACCATTTTATTTTTACTCAATATGTTTGAATAATGGTAACTAAAATGACCATATCTCTCATGTTATAGAGTAATAAACTACTCAATTATTGATAAAGCATAATGTTCTACTAATTTGAGATCTACATGTTTATAAAAACCCTCTTTCCTTATACCCATAGAAAGAATTTTATCATTGAGTGTATTGACATTACATTTGTTTAATTCAAATTTAACTACCAATTTTTTTTTTGGTAATTTCCTTGATGGATAAAATGTTTATATTCATATTTGGTACATATCTAACATTCATAAATATACATTATACTCATTGATAAAAATGATTTGCACATCCCCACAATCCTTAATGTCATATGTCCATCCATCACCTAAGGAAATAGTTTCATTATGACTATTATCCTCAATAAATTTTACATACCAATCTTAGTAACACATGAAGTATGTTGAAGCTCTTGAGTCAAAATACCAACTTTGTGACTCATATGAATGATTTTGTTCTATTGTAAAAGTAAATTCAGTATATGTTTCTTCTTATCATTCTTCTAAAATATTAGCATGTCTATATTTATTGTGTTAATTATCCATATCATTTTTTCTCTTTCTACCATCTTCCTTAAAATGACCTGGTTGCTTGCAATAAAAACACTTCCATTTGGTTTTCTTATAATCACTTACATTATTATTTTAATAATCTTTATTTGATCACTGTTTACCATTGCCTTTTTTCTTTGCCACAAAAGCACTTTTAGTATATGTGGATGTTGAAGCTATGGACCATTCCTTGTATGAGAAGAGTGGAAAACTACTCAAATTCTAATTGATATGTCTTTTAATAATGTGTAATGACTCATAATAAAATCATAATAAGATGGTGCATTCAACATAAATAGATCAACGAGGTATTGATCATCTACATGTTTTCTCACTACCTTAAAATAATCATAAATATCCTTCACCTATAACAAATATTTAAAAATAGAACCACCTTCTTGCATCTTAGTGGAAAATATAATATTTTTTAATCCAATATTCTATTGGATTTAGAATCCTAATATTTGGTCCTAAGGTGTTTCCATAATTCTAGTGCATTATCAACATTTCTAACTTTTAGAATTAGATTGTTAGGTACGTATAGTTTTAAAAGCATTAAGGCCTCATGATGACATTTATCATAGTAATTTGGTTGAGTATGTAGTCTAGATTATTTACCAAGTATAATATTTTAAATATTTAGATACTCACTTACTGTATGAATCAATACGCTAAAGTTTTTGCCTTTCAGTTTCTGAGAATATAGCAATAACAAATGTTATAAACTATTCATTTTAGCTAGTTTTTCATGAAAATAATTAAATTAGGAAAATAATAATTACTTTAAAAAAAAAATTAGACATTTAATCTAACATAAAACTAGATATAACTTCTAATTTTTAGAAAAAAACTCTATCATTTCTGAATTTTTTTTCTTTTGCCAATTTGTTTAAAAAAGACAAAAACAATAAATTATGGAGTTTAATAGATACATTTACAAAAAGTATTTTTTCGTGCATACAAGGACAAAAAAAAATATATTGGCCAAATTTCAAGTGATTTGGGCTAACAAATTTCCATCAATAGAATTAATTGTGACTTTTTCAAGTAACATTTTAGGAAAAATGAAAGTTTTTAAGGTTTCAAAAGGAATTTGATTTTTGCATCTTTAATTTAAATCAAATTATCCTTATAATTTTATGATTGAAAATTTAGGATAAAATTTACATATGAAACTTAAGCCAATGAAATAAAACTTGTATATGCTTTAAAGAATGACACGCCATTTGCACCCCTGCATCTTCCTCTTTCCTTCTAGGCTACCTAGATGGACCATAAATATGCAAATTCATCCTATTTGACCAATTATTAGTGTTGGGCTATTATATGGACTTAAATAAATAAATTTTTGTTGTTATGGCATCCCAAGGTACCTTCCTCTCATAGTAACAAGTATAACTCTTAATAGTTCCTTTTTTTTTCATCTTATACACCTATTTCCACGTGCATTTTTAGCAAGTAATTCATAAAACATAGTTATGGTATAATTTATTATATTTATACACAAATAAGACAAAATAATATGTTTATGAAGTGCCACCTCCTTGTTTAAGACACCCTACCTCCAAAAGATTTCAAATAATCAGACCTCCCTTTAAAAAAAGTGCCTTTCTTTAGTCAAAATGTATACTTCTTATTTATTTTAGACATAGAAAATAAAAAAGGAATAAATATTAATTACTCCTTCCTTTATCATACATGATACTATACAAATGGAATGTTTTTCTCCACATGGAACACTTTTCTTGCAGGTTTTATAAAACAAAAATAGAATACAATAGTTCTACCTCGAAAGTGAAGCCTTTTGCCAACACCACCTCTAAGATGATCAAAAACATCCTCTTAAAATGATTTTTCTTAGAATTTAGAGAATAATTTTTTTATTTTCCTCTCATTATGTATTATCATTGAGATCTCCACCAAGTAATTCCTCCTTGAAAAAATATTTCTTCACTCCCTCACAGGATCTCCCAAGCTCCCTCAACCATGAGCTTTGAAAAAATGAACATGGATGAAGAAATAATAAGTGATATTTTCAAATGTGGGTATTATGAACATTAAAAAATTTAAATGAGGTATCCCCTAACATTTTATGATCTCAATGCAGGTGAACTCCACTCTAGGGCACAATTTGTAAATTGGGTTAAACAATGTTGTGGTGGAATAAAAAATAGAGCATGTAGGTTGTTAATCGGGTTTACTTGTAGCAGAATTAATTTTAGTAGATAAATAAAAAATATATTAGTAGGATAGATGGGTGATACCTATTCTAAAGTGGTTATATCTCAATCAAATAAACTTTCGAAGGAGGGAAGGGTAGAGCAGAAAATAAGGTTTTGTGATCTCATGAGGTCACTTCCTAGGTTGGTTTCTTAGTGGATAACTAATTTTATAAATAGTGATTATTCCTTATAGCCATTTCACACTCACAAGAAAATTTAGTAATTAAATATAGGGAGGAACAATATAGGAAACTTGGTGGTCTCAATTAGAGGTTTCTCCCTTTATTCTCTTGCACACCCTTAATTAGAAGGTTACAACTTAGACCAAGATTGTGTCTAAAGAAATTATTTCACACACTTAGAAAATATATGAGAAATAAAACACTCCTACAAACTAATAATAGTAAAATAGTTTGAAATAATTTATTATTAGTCAATTAAATATACTAATTTTTAATAGCTTTTGCACATATAAGGTTAGCATACATCAATAAAATAATAAAAATTATCTCTATCTTTTACACACTTCAAATTACTTTATTATCACAACAAAAAAATAAAAACCTTCATAACACAAGAAGGGAAGGAGAGAACACCAATTTAGTTTCATGAAAATCAAAATTGACTTCTTATTATATTGATAAAATCTTCCAACCCCCTAGAATGTGATATTACATAAATATATAGAAAGTTGTGGAGGGGATGTCTCATCCTCCAAGTGCATGTAAATTTATGGTTAAATTACACCATTATAACCATAGTTCTAATTTTAGCCTCAAATTTTCATGATTACATGATCATAGCTAATTACATATATGCCAAGATTAGTTGGCCTTTATAAAGTAATGTAATGTGTGCATGCTTACAAATAGTTTGGTTAACTTTACATTTATGCTGTAAGTGTAAGTAAACTAAAAGTGAAAAAATTAAGTATTATATTCATAAATTAGATTTCAACTCAAGTTTTACTACGTGTTTGCATGGTAGGTGAGGTTATTAGAAGTGTTGAAATGGATGTTTGTGTCAAACTAAGAATTGAAGCACTGACATTATTATTTACTTCCAAAACTTGATAGTGTTTATTCTTGATGTCATACTTGTATTTGATTATGTCCATGTTAAGTAATGGAGTCCTATGTAATCTATTTACCTATTTTATGAGCCTTACATGATTAGTCTTTATAGTCCCAAAGTTAGTTATGAAGATCTCAACTTTAGTGACCTTTTTCCTAGAAATGTTGAGCTCAACTTTTATTTCCTCTAAGGTCTTCCCTTGTATATTATACTTGAATTTTTATAAATATCATTATATGAACTGGTCAACATTTTCCCTATTGATAAACCTCCATTTTTAATCCTTGGTATGTGAAAGATTTAGTTCATCTAAAATCTATCAGATGAGATTTTCATGTTCTAAGTACTTAGGCATTACTACCTTAGATGCATCAATCCACTCCTTGGCCTTGTGTGTCCTAATGAATGCCAATTTGAGGGAATTAGTAACCACCAATAGTGCCATTAGATTTATGTGTGCATACACTTTTACAATTGTAAAAAGAATAATAAATTTCAATTTATTCTCATCTATTTTCAAAGAATTAAATAATTTGGTCATCTCTACTTTATGAAGTTTTAATTCTATCCTCATTACACCAATATCCTCAAGAATATTATACTACTTGGATGTATCTATCTAGACATATATCTCTATTTTCATTAGAACATGCACAATTTGCTATTATTCTCTTATTTGTTCTAATTATTTATCTAGTTCTCTCCTCCCCTTTTTATTCCTTCATGTATCTCTACTAGAGCATTCTTTTGTGTTTCAAAATAGGATTCAAAATCCTCTATGTATGGGGACTACCCAATTTTTTTATCCTTCCTCTTAGATATGGTAAACATTTATTGCCTCTCCTCTACTATGATCACTCTCCCAGTCTCATCTTTCATCTTCCTATTTTTTACCCTCTGTATACTCCCAATAGATTTTTCAAATACTGAACTTATAGTGGGTAATTCTATAATTACTAGATTAAGCCTTTTGGAATCCTCTAACTACATGTTTGTTTCTAACTATGGGAGGACTATCTAGGATGGATATATGGGTCAAGTGTCTAAAACTATAGTCTCACCCAATCTTTATCCTAATATTTACCTTAGATTTTCCTCTAGAGGGAGATTAGGAAGTGAAGGCCAAATGATTTTAGACCAGTCCACCCCACCAAATTGTGGTAGTGGATGGACTGTGTAAAATGGCTTCTTCTTGTCAATCTTCATGGATGTTATCATAGTTGTATCTTGATTAAAATTAGGAATGGAAATTGATATACTTAGTTATGCAAATGACACAGGTAGTTGGGGACTTGCTACAACTCCCCTTACCTTCTTTGTTGCCTTTTTGTGGAATTTTTCTTAGTTATTATCAGGGCTGGGACAATAGTAGAATGAGAAATAATACTATCTATAGGAATGGACATGGAAGAAGTAATTAGAGGAAGACCAACTAGGGAAATAGGAAAAAGAAGGGTAGACTAAGGATCATCTAGCTTCAAAACTAGTAGAGTTGGTTGAGAAATGGGTTTCATAGGAACAACCTCCACCTTGGGAACTAATAAGGGAGAGGTAATATGAGGAATTAATGAAACATGATAAAATATACCAATATTAGAGAGAGAAACATGAGAAATAATAGGAGTAATATAAATTAAAGGGGTCACTTGCTCACCTGATGGTTGCTTATGTAGTGGTTCCTTCCCCCTTGTATCCTCAAGGTTTGAGATTTTTTATCTCTATAATTTTTCATCCTTGTTAGTGGACTCTACTCCAACTACCTTTTATGTGGCTAGTTCCACTGATGATGCTTTAATGGCTAGGATTTGTAGAGGAAGCTGAGCCTTTAGCTTCCTTGTATAGAAAATGTTCATCTTGGAAAATGTGTAAGGAGACTCTTGTGTGGTTTAGTTATCCACAATAATAACCTATCAAACTTATTAAAGGTATTTTTGGGTAGGTCTCTTAGAATTTTAAGAATCAAGACAAATGGGTTCATCTTGTTTTGCCCCAAGTGAGGTATCAAACACCATTGTTCCTTATTTACTACCTTGAGTGTTATTAGGGGTGTTTGGTAGGGGTTTCATTGATCCCTTAGTATATGAGAAGGTATATTAGTCTAGAACTCTAATGAAAACCATCCTTCATTTTTTTGGATTCTAGTTTATGCCTCTTTTATAGAAATAAAAGGTTCCCCTTGAATAAGTTTTAAGAGGAGTTCTTTGAAGTTAATATATTATGCCCTTACCCTAATTTGGTCATCATTTTAATCCTTTAAGAATAATAAATCATGATTATAGTTATCATTTTTATAGTCAATGTCAAGTACTTTGATATGTTTCTATACCTAACCATGGGGATCCTAGTCTTTATGTGGTAATGTAGCCAAAGAATAATATTCCTTACACTTAATTTCCTCATAGAAGTGATTTTAATTGGTATAGCACATCCTACCAATCATCAATTGAGAGACATGAAAGTAATCTTTATTTATCTTGTGCACATCCTCATCAATACCCCAACATAACTAGTAGGCCATTTTTTGCTTTTCCAATTTGTCAGGGACATACCTGGGGAGGTGTTACGTTATGGCCTATAGCCATGATAATAATGTAATTAGGGTAAAAATAGTAGTCTCCCCTAATCAATAATGTATTCTCAATGTTATTTGATATCCTAGGTAGGGGGACTCATGGATAGACATCCATTCCTAGGGGTATACATCATTGGAGATGCACAAAATATGGTGAGTGTACCTATACATGTATAATAAAGTATAAGAATTACATATATAATTATTTATACAATCTAGATCAGGGCTCAAGAGTGAACCATTATGAGTGTATAATATGCCATGGAATACATCAAGGAGGTAGGATATCATTCATAAATGATCTACCAAAGGCCTCTTGTTCTTTAAAATATCTATTCACATAGCCTTGCTCTGATCACTTCACCTAGAGTTAATATCAATTCCCAGATCATTAGCAAATCAAGTAGTGAAACTAACTCTAGGTGGATTAATTCAATGCTTGGATAACCAAATAACCTATTCAAGAGGGACATCCCAATTTGGATTCCCATTTTGAATTTGGTCACTGGTGTGAGTTGTTTATACTTCAAATTGATGGTTTCCATAGGGAGCATCTAGATCTTGAGTTTCTTCTCAATTTATTTTTCTTTCTTCCATACCATTACTATAAATAAATCATAATTAGAATCTATAATAGGAAGAGAGAGGTACCTTTAAAATTCATCACTATAGATGCATGCCATGACTTTTTTGTGCTCCACATGGTGTAGGAATGCTCCTCCATTTATCTTCCCAATAATGAATAAATCTCATAGGAGTTCAATGTAAGGCATGACCTCTAGGTTCATGTTTTTGGAGTGTATCCCTTGGTGCTTAAATGATATTAGGTCTATAGCTAATTGGAATTGAGTCAGATAAAAATTTTATTCATACGTATGTATTTCAATGTGGTGTATGACCTCCCACAACACCAAGTAGTTGATATAATCATTTTTGAATATTTTAGGTTCAAAGAACATATCATTTTACTTAGTTCAATATTTTATAGATAATATTGAATGGGTTAGAGTTCCTCAAAATTATCTAGATGAGGATGCCTTTTTTATCCAACTATGTTGATATTGGTCTATCTTTCAATTTAATTTATCAACTCTCCTAGGTATAGCTATTAGGATAGAAAAAATGATAGATGGGGATGATCATAAGGGAGAAATTAAGTTCATAAGTTAGTCTGAGATCAAATGGACACTTCATCATTTAAACTACTTAGATGTAGCTTTGGTATTGATTTATAGTACATGCACCATTACTATCCAAGATCAATAAATTTGATTTTTTTATTCAATTCAAACTTTGCCACTTTATTTGGTAGGTATGCCATGTAAGCATTGTTAACATTTAGTAGGAGTGTCATTTCATTGCTGACTGCCAAGTCTCATTTGTTCACTTCTTTGACTTTGGTTTATCAAACCACAAATATTTTAGTAATCAAAAGTTAGGATTTGGGATATAAAAATGTTTGTGAGGCATACAATTATCCCAAATGAAAGTTTCAAACACTTTTGATGAATATCTAAATATGGCATGTTCTCACTAAACCATTTTGCCAAACAAAACTATCAAAGACAAAAATATATCATAAGAATTCATCGAACCAAAGATTTGAACAATTTATTTAAAGATTCATTTCATATTGAATAATTTTTCCAAAGGATCTTACTGAATAAATTTCTAGAAGACCCAGATAAGCTGAAGTGTCAAACTGTAGAAATCTGGTTCCCAAAGAATAGTTGTCAAAGAGTAAATCATAAACTTCTTTGCTATGGAGAAAATAAGGCATTAAAGGTCCTGTAAACATGAATCCTTGATAGATGTTCTGAACAAATATTCTAAGAGAAAACACCAAAGAGTAAATTATTACGAAGGTTCTATCAGAGGAATTTGTCGAATGAAATCATCGAACACTTTTATAAAATACCATTTTGTGTTAAGTAGTTTCATCAAGAAGTTTTTTTTATTAGGATAAGTTGAGCCTTACATACACACAACATCCAAAAATTATTAGTAGTTAGTCTAAAAACAAATATGTTCATAGGTTTGTCAAAGAGTAAAGTTAGTGCAATACATAAGTCTTTTTTTTTTTTAAGAAGATTTTCATGATAGGACTATAGACCAATTCTGAAAGATAGTGGGTCCTTATTATAAATAAAAATGACTTGGGGTACATTGGTTACAAAAAATGATGACTTATATGGGAAATACTCCTAATTATTTAAGAACATAAAACCCTCATTTAATAACACTTAGATCAAACATAAACCATTCTACAAAGGATAATCAAATCATATATACAAAAGAGACTCTAAATAACTACATACTTGCCTTGTCATTTAACCTATATTTTTGTGTAATGAAGTGAATTCCTTTTATACTTATCATGATAACTTTAGTTTAGAATTGGAAAAATTGTAGGTTTTATTTTTATTTTGTGAAAAATATTTTTTGGGGAAGTTATGGTCTTGCTCTACTTTCAAATGAGCATCCATAGCTCCAACATATGTACCATGGGTTATTTATCTTTCCTCATATATTTTTTCATTAAGCATGACATATTAACCTTATTTCATCATTTTGAGCTTTTGATCACCTTTGTATTTATTTATGCCAATTGGATCACTCTTTTAAGGATGATTTAATCCTTATCTTATCTTATCTTTATATGGAAGGGTCACTATGGTAAAAATATGATTTCATAAATACAATCTCAATGTAATCTTTTATCTCCCTCTTCAAAGCAATATTCTACTATATATATATATATATATATATATATATATATATATATATATATATATATATATATATAGTAGAATATTGCTTTGAAGAGGGAGATAAAAGATTACATTGAGATTGTATTTATGAAATCATATTTTTACCATAGTGACCCTTCCATCTATACCCATGTCCATGGTTATTTCCTCAAACAAGTATTAATATGATAAGTGCATTTGACCTAGGGAAAGTGAAAAACTATCTAAAATTTGTATGTAGTAATGAGAGAAACTTTTATATGCCTAATTAAATCATTAAATGCTAGCCTATTCATGATAATTTTTCTTTTTATACACCTAACTTCTTAAAACCTAAAATGTAAGGTTGCAAAATCTTTTAAGTAAAAAAGAATGGTGTGCCTCTTCTTGGTCTATTTTTTCCACAAGTTGATTCTTTTGATTCTGAACATGTTAAAGAGAGTCTTAATAGGTTAGATACTTGATTTGAGCATACTAGGGAAAGTAAATTAGATTTATATAGGAAAAATAAAAACATCCATTCTATAAATAAAGAAGCTAATCTATAAAATGGATGACTAAAAATTGGGAATGTTATCCTGGGAAGCATGGAAACTATTCTATGAAAGCCAAAACTATTATTGTAAAATAGTAAATCTAACCTAGTCCTACATTTACCATGACATATATTATTACTTAGGGATATCCCTAGATGGTACACCATGAATTAATGCTTCAAATCCTATCTATTTACTTGATATGTCATCTCATTACCTTGAAGGTCCCTTAGATGGAAAACATTATTTCCCAAGATCCTTAAAATATGATAAGGTACAATCTAGAATGGTGTAAAATTGTCATGTTGTTATTTCTTATCATGGTATTTATTGCATATAATCATCAATTTAGATATTATAAATGATTTAAATTTTGATCTTTTGTTAAACCATCATTTCATTACATCCTGATGTTTACAAAAATTCTATAAGGCTTTGGTCCTTGAGTCTTCTATCTCTATTATGTTTAGCAATCAATAATTCACATTTTCACTTGGTTCCATGTACTCCTGCATAAATTGATATGTTGAAAATTTAATCATAATTGATCAAATAGGTTGTCTCACATAGACTAATAAGTAAGGCAAAGCTTTGAGTGTCTATTTGTATATTTTTTGATTAGCCTACAATGCATACTTCAGTAGATTGTGCCAATGTCTAGAATTATCTACTATAGTATTTTTAATGGCATCAATCAAGTTATTTTTTGTTGATTTATCAAAGCCATTTACTTGTGGGTGATGGTTGGATGATGACCTGATGGTGAATTTATTATCATGGGCCTATTGACCATTTTTACCACAGGTCAAAATGGGCCAACCCCCTATAGTCAAGATCTCATATAGGGGATTTTTATAATGTCATAGGGTATGTTGTAGTTTATTTCATGTCAAATCATATGCCATTCTATCTTTGGTCTTAGTCTAGTTTAGCCCTTGTGTCATTTGGTGTCTTAGGGGTCATTTTAGTGTCATGTATACGACTGGCAAGTTTGCATGGTGTCTAAATAGCCAAGATCATGGAAAGAGTTCACACGAGCCTCAAGAAGTTCATTTGAGCTTTCAAAGATCAAGTATTAGTTCAAGCATAATCCTAAGTGAACTAGATCATCACCAAGAAGTCATCCAAAAATGAATAGACCAACTCACTTGTGTATTTGATAAATTCACCTAGAAATCCTCATGAGCCAAAAGGTTGCATCATCATGGAGATATTCATGCCAAGAACATGCTCTACAAATTCCATGCCCATGCAAGTTCTCTATATAAATTACTAGAGTATAACATTTGTGCAAGCATCAAGTTTGATCTCCATAAAGTATCCATTTATATTTAAAAGGTCCTTAAAAGGTTTAAATTTTATCAAGATCTAATGGTCCACGTGAGCTTGAATATTAACACATAGATCTAAGAATTCACACTTGGGTTAAATAGGTCAAAAGGTCCCTAGGTTATAATCCCTTCAAAAGCTACAAGTTAGACAAGATTCGATGGTTTAGGTTCACTAAGTAGAGATCCAATGGTATAAGCTCAGCTTACAAGAAGATGGGTCTAATCTAGATCAAGAATCAATGCTCAATAATACCAATGATCCAATGGTGTGCAGGAAATGACATGAAAGTGATCTCAATGAGATTTATGACTAGCATTCACTCATACATCTTGATCCAATGGTACGAGTGAAAGTCAACATGTTAAAGTATCTTTATGGTAGAAAATTAAATGCCAAAGTTCCTTTATACATATTTATCCTATGGCATGCAAGAATTCAAAAATTCAAGATATAAAAATAATGATATGTGAGACCAATAAGAACAATGATAAGATGGAGCACTGCTAGGCAAGAAATCCACTAGAAAATCTCTTTTCCCATCAGTGACTGCTAAGTCTTGTTGGGAGGAAGGTGAGTTTTAAGTTTTTATTCTAGATCCTTTAATAGATTTTTTTGTGTCCTCCATGGATTTCACCTTAGTGGGTAAATTTTTAGGAGCAAGACCAGATCTAGAATCTCTTACAAAAATGGTTAAAAGGAAATGGGTTATTTGAGGAGAGATAGATATTGTACCAATGTTGAATGGTTTCTTCTCATTTATCTTCAACTGTAAGGAAGACATGAATATGGTTTTGTGTGGAGGACCGTGGTCTTTTGGTAAATGCTCTCTCACTATTAAAAAATGGGAGCTAACATGGATCTCTTAGATTCTTTTTTCTTAACCACTCCCATTTGGGTTAGACTTCCTAGACTCCCTTTAGAGTTTTGGCATGAGGACATTTTTAAAGGTATTGCTAGTTATTTTCGTGAACTTGTGGCATTGGATAATGCTATGGCTACCAGAACCAAACTTCAATGTGCCAGACTTTATATTAAAGTGGCAGATCTGAATCATCTCCTAGAAAAAGTGGATCTAATATCCAAGCTTGGTAAAAAAACTCAAGGATTTTTTTTGAAGATTTGCCCAACTCTTGCTATGCTTGTAGGAAATAGGGGCATCTGGTCAAAAATTGTCCTTCCAAAAGTAAAATTCATCCTAGTAGTTTTTGGATGGGAAAAAGACCAAGGTCTAACAAAAGAAAGTATGGAAACCCAAAGAAGATCATCGACAAGAACAAAAGAATAATGAAGATTATAAAGCTCTACATGCTGAGGTAGATAAAGAGCCTTCTTTTGAAGATCCTAAAGCCCCACATGCTGAGGTGGATAAAGAGCTTTCTTTTGAGAAAGAAAATTTAGAGAAAGAAGGACATGGATTGCAATTAGATACCATAATACTTGTACAAAGAATAGAAGATTTGACAGATCTATCAAAACAAATCATTTTCTATCAAAGGATAGAGGTTCGATGGAGAGATGTGAATGACAAAATTTTGCTAGAGGAAGGTGAATTCTTGGCTGAAGCTGGAAATAAATTAGAGGAGGGAGATTTTATTTTTTCTTAGTCCAGGGAGATTCAGGTTGATAATGATTTCCCTTTGGATGAGCTTCCTATGAATGATAATGGAGAAAACTTAAAGATATTCTAAACCAAAGAAAAAGGGCTGAAAAAAAGACCAATACTAAGGGGGTAGAAACTAGAAGTAGTAAAAAAGACCAGCAAACTAAGGTGAAACATCTTGCTTCAACTCTGGATAAATCTGGAAAAAGAGATGAACAACATTTTAAGGTGAAATTAGATGTTGGTTTTCAGGACAAACCTAGAAGAAGATCCATTAAGAAAACCAGAGAGCTAGAAAGTATGCAGAATATTGCTAATGGAAGGCAGGCAACTATTCTAGACTTTACCTCTAAAAAATAGATATTAAATCGTTACTTGGAATATTAGGGGGTTGAATATAAATTGGATATTGATGTTGTCCCTGTATAACCTAATTTTGATGCTACTATTTAGTAGGTTTTAGGAATGCTTTTCCTGGTGCATGTTAATGCTTTATCTTTTTTGATTCTATTAAAGGGTTTCGGGGTCCCTTCAAAACCTATTTTTACCTTAATCTAAAAAAATTATAGGATGGAGCAATGTGATTGGTCTACATTGATATTCGATGAACAAAGTCAAACCAAAGAGCCATTTTTTGACTAGAGAAAGTAGGTATTGTAATCATATTTTAGAATGGAATGAGCAATGGGGTAGGGAAATTCCATATGGATAGATATGTGGGATCAATGATTCTATAGTAGAGAAAGATCTTTAGACTCATGTGTTTCCATGAAATCCCAATTGAGGACCCAATAAGAACAATGACTATCAAATGTGAAAAGCAAAGTCTAGGAAAATAATGAATGACTACATATGATAAATATAGGTGTCTGGAATATATCTAGAAGTTTGAAAAATACCTATGACTATCATAACATATGTGTCAACTCTCTTAATTCTATTTCAAATGCTTGAGAGATGATTATGATGAATGAAGTTTCACAAAATCTAGTGGAAGAATCTCTACACCATTTTCGAGAGTTTGTTTTTTATTATATGGGCATTTGTCTTGTGAGGAATTCATGATCTATTTCATACTCTAGTCTACTACAATGTAACTAGTTCTCATGCTTGGACATGTGTTCTAGTGAATCTTGAACTTCTTTATTTTTTCCTCTCTCTAAATTCTTATAAATAGCTACCATTTTGGCCTTTGTAGATATACGACACCATGTATGGTGAAACCCTACTAGTTTTGACATTGTAATATGCCTTAGAATAATAAATTCAATCTAGTTTGAGTTCTTATATCAGCTTGTCAAAGTGTGTGAAGAGATGTATAGTGAATAGTTAAGATATATTCATATGTCCTTACTTTATCTCAGTCCTTCCATATTTTATGCAAGTGATTTCAGCCTAGCATGTCATATGAAGTGTTGTTACATGTATGAGTTTGTTTTAAGTGTAAAATTAATCTTAGTATCTATAACTTATTTATAGTTTCATGCAATTGGATAATTTTTTTGCATCTTACCTTTATATTGAAACATTGATGCTAGTGCATTCTGGGACTCTTAGGCTATGTTGTAAAATATATGACTCCATTTTAAGTGTTAAATTACTTTTATTATCTATAATAGATTTATAGTTTCATGCATGTTGGATAATTTTCATGCATCTTACCTTTATATTGAAATATTGATACTAGTGCATTCTAGGACACTTAGGCTAATGTTTTAGGCATTGTCTCTTTTTGAAAGAGGTATGATAGTATTGTGTAAGACCTTATGGTGTTATATTAGGTTAAATTATTCCAATCTCTAACTTTTTTCCCCATAAGTAATTAGATAACATAGATAAGATAATTTCAAGATACATTCAGGGAGTTAACCCTTAAATATAAAGGATCATTTCCAATATAGGTACACCCACATACCTATATATCTTCCCATGTTGACCAAAACTAGAAGAATATTGAAAAACTTCTTCTATGTTACAATATTTGGTGACAATAGTTCTAGCATGCCCGATGGGACCATGTCTTCAAGACAACTTGTCAAGGTTAATGCTAGTCTAGTCAACATCACATGTAAATTGGTGTGCTAATTAGCATTTGGTGACTTCATAAAGGTAAATCTAGTTAAATCCCATTATATTGTTATAAAATTTCTCTCATTATTCATGGTTCTCACTAGGTCATCATCTAGAGGATTTCTCAATCCCATTGACCCGTTCTTTCAATCTAGACTTCCCCTCAGAGTTTCATATGATCCTTTCAATTTACACTTTGAAGATCAAGAGGATTTTTATAGTGAGGGAGGTCAAGAGAGTGAAAATTTTGAAGAAATTAAAGATATTAAATAATAAATGGAAAGACCTCACACTCTCCCTACAATTAATATATAAAATCTAATTTGCCTTCAGGCATATGATGTCATTCCTCCGAATGCCACAAATGGTGTACCCTCATTCAATTGTGAGAGTCATTGTAAACCAAGTGAGCATGTTGGCCATTTTTTGACCCACATACCAAGCTTTGAAAAGATGAGCAGATTTTATGTGAAGCAATGGATTAAAGGCTTGGAAATAGGTCCAACAATGCAAAATAGAGGGATCTAGGTAGGTTCTCACATGTCCTAAGAATTTGGAAGCATTGACCAAGTTTCACAAACCCTTCAAAATTTAAAGAGTTCTTGGAATGACTTATAAGTGCATAACATTCATATATTCCTTTATTTTACTCATCTAGACATTATGGGTCTAGTGATAGAAATTTTGAGTAGGCATTTTTTTGACATCACCATTTCCACGTGTGGATGAGTCAACAAGAATGGGTCATATGGGTCTATTCATTTCAGTACCAATAACATATGCACCAAGTTTAAATTCATCTTTTAAATCACATCAAATATATGAAGACCCAAAATCAGCCTCTCATAGAAAATTCACTAAGTTTCCATACTTAGCCAATCTGCAAGGAGCTCAACAGAGCCGATTAAGCATATTGATGATGCCATATCTTGTACATGTGGAAATATAAGGGAAAAATTATCATATGGGTTTATTCATCTTGGTCCCTAATTTATACATGCTAAGTTTTAGTTCATTTGATAAAGCAAAAAATAAGTTACATGTGTTCAAAGTTGGCTCCTCAGTCAATTTTTTCTAAGTTTCCCATACTTAGCCAAATGAACTAGATTATCATTAGGATGTCATTAGAGCTTATAATGGACTAGTCAAATAGAGAATTTTATATACACACTTATAAAGATCCTAGGACTAATGTATAAAATAGCTTCAATCCTTTAGGAACATCTCCTAAAAGTTTGGTGCCTCCATGATTCTTGCACTTTAAGTTGTAAGCTTCTAAAGTTGGACCTGTATAGTAAGACATTCATGTTAACATAAAGTTTTAACTCAAACAAAATAGATTATTTTTATATTATATTTTATGGTCATGTGAACATCAATGATAATCATATGAATGTTACTTGATGAGAGTGAGGGCATTATTTGTAAGCTCATGAACTAAATATTGGCTTTCAAAAAGTGGGTCCCAATTGATTTAATGGTCCACATTGCCTTATACATCTTGATTTTATGGTGTGGAAGGATTCAAATAGTAAAATATCTTGAGATATTTACATGTGGTGTAAGTATGTGAGGTCGATAGATTGACAGTGGATGCTAATAATTAATGTGCATTTGACATGTGGCATAAGATTGGATAGATTTGACAAGTCAAGAGGCAGGTCAATGACTCATGTTATTTGATATCAAGTAGGATAAATGATGAAAGATGGGTCAAATTGATTCAATTATTTAGGTCATGATCAATAGACAATTAGAGTAAAGGAGAGCCCATATATTTCTATGGGAGTTGAACTAAAGCCATTTTCAATAGAAGTAAATGCATCTTACAGGGTTGTCCTGTCACCATAAAATATTGATCCAACATTATTAAAGGGACACACAAATGTAGTAAGATATAAGTAACATATATGAATCATCACTAAGGATAAATATGGACCTTTAATTCATATTTTTACTTGGGCAAAGTTATTTCTATCAATGTTCATCATTTTTAAGAAGGACATATATATGCATATACAATATTTTGGTTCTTGTAGAGATAAGGTGGGTCTATTTAGACATATTATAATATAGAAAATTCATATATAGTATATAAGTCTATATTGATATATAAACTATAGGAAAACCAATAACCTTAGATTGGATTTCCACCTATAGATGGACCTATGATCTAAACATGAAGATAAAGTAGAAATCTGATTAATGTAAAGGGTCCACGTCCTTCAATATGATCATAGTCTAACAAATAGCCACCCAAAGTAGACATAATTAAAGATCAGTTAGTTTTATAGATGTAAGGATTTTTTCATTATGCAGAAGCCAATTGGAAATATGTATAGAAGATCAAAGAAAGGGTCTAGTGTTGGGAATTGTAACTAGGGACATTCGATGCATCCTCAAAACCTTCGGGGACTTCCTCACTCAATAAGCCATGGGAAGTATCCTAATTGACCAAAAATGTGTCAAGGACTTCATTGGACAAAGAAAAAAAGATGGTAGCTTAGTTTCAATTAATGACCCAGGACAAAACATCCTTTTTTATGGCATGTTCCCATATTTATTTTCTCTTCTCCCCTTCTACTATATGATACCATTATCTTCTCCTTGGCAAGGGTTCTCAGATTTTGGACTTTTCTATATTTCTAGGAGATATGGAAATTTTTGGGATACTACAAAATATGATTAGATTGATTAGGCTTGACCCTATCAAGTATTTGTAAGAACTACTTATTGATGCAATATAATAATTTCTTTACCTATTTCTTACATTGGATCTAGTTTGGTGAGTTGTGCATGATGGCATTATGTGAAACATAATATTTCTCATCTATTGTCCTCCATTTTGACCTTGTTTAGGGAGTTTTCAATGATAATTTTAGGTCTAGATTAGTTTTATATTTTGAACCTCTTCTATGAAATACTTATGTAATTTGCTTGATCTTGAGATTGTGTAAGCTAGTATTATCTCCTATAGACCTAGTGTAGGTTCAAGCTTATGTGAGATTCCATTTTAAATTTCGTGCATCACATGGTTAACCTTATTAGGATCATTTATCCTCTTTCTAACCCTTTTCCTTGTGAAGAATTATCTTAGCATTAGTTCTAGGTGAGCATCAAAGAGGAAGCTGACCTACTCTAGAGGTTCAACACCACTACAGGTGACCCATAGCTTGGCGTTGTTTCCATTTTATAACTTAATTAAAGAGAGCCTAAATAACCCTCTCCAAGGGTGAAAATTTTAGATATAAGAGATCACACTAGATATGTCTCTAAATTTTATAGATTCCATAATATCTCTCAAGAAAACAATTTCGTTAGACTCCTTATCATGTCCCTTAGTGGGAAGGCTCTTGATTGGTATAAGACTCTAAAAGGTGGATGCGTCACAACATGGGATGAATTTTTAGTGTTTTTAACCTCAATATTTAGAAATGGGAGTGACCATGACTTTCTCATACACCAAATTAATGTGATCAAAAGATGATCCAAAGAAATGATGCATGATTTTAATGAGAGGTTCTAAAAGACTTGAAATGGATTGCCTCCTCCTATGAGTCCAACTCCTATATTTGTGTTCCTAACCTATTTTAGATCTATTGGAACTAAAATTGTTGCCATGCTTCAGTCCATGGGTGGGTCCACCCTCTTTAAAGCATATGATCTTACTATTAAAGCTAGAAAATTGCCACCTAACGTTTCTATGCCTACATTGTCTCATACTTCTACTAATCATCCATATGTATACCAGGTTATTAATGCCAATACCCAAATTAAGGTTTATCCTAGGTAGATAGAAAATAATGTTGATTGGAAAGCAAAGTTCCTAGCCTTAGAGGCTCAAAATAGGCAAGCTAATATGCAACAAGGTGCCTATTAGAATCCTTACCCCTATGAGTAATAGTATGGTCAAAAAGGTGGAAGAGGAAGAGGATAATGGTAGCCTAATTCCAATAGGCTTGCTAATGCATACAATCTTAACTCTACCACCAATGTAAGAGATATGGTACCTATTCATAATAATTTAGTACAAGGTGAAAATTGATAGCAAGGCCAATTTATGGATGCTAATGAAGGTAGAGAATAGGATATTTCTTCTCAAGGATAGGTTACTCCCTTCTTATCATCTGAATATTAAGTGATGATGTAGATAAGTGAAGGTGAGTAGCCTCAAGAAGAGATCTTTGCCAACTTCCTAGTTCAAGATGCGTTTGTGCTTAATCAAGTAACCTCAGTTGTAGAAACAAATAGAGCCAAGATAAAGGATTTAGGTGGTGATATTAATGTGACTATAGGCTCATTTAATATTCATAAACATAAATAAGGTATGGTTTTAGGTGTAGTGTCCTCAAACAACTATGCACATCTTCTAAACCAAAATGTTGAAAGGACTATTCAAGGCACTCCAAATCCTCATGTTTCAAGTACTTCATTGCCTCCAAGAATTAAAAATAACTTATTTATATATTATTTAAACATTTTATATTAATTGAAGAGTACTAAAACATCCTTTTCACTTTGGGATGTTTTGCATATGCCTAGTTAGAAAGAGCTCCTAAAAAATAGTTATCTACTATCCCTACTAATGTCTCTCCTTAAAATCAAAGTAAAAGTCATGTTTTAATTGAAAATTTCCATATTAAAATTTATAAACCATCCAATAGAACTGATAAACCTCCACTATTCTATTACACTCTTATATTGGGTGATAAACTGGTCCATAACTACATAGTTGATAGTGGAGCTTCAACTTATATCATGTCCAAAGTTGTGGCTGATAGTTTGGGCCTAAAATATGAGACACAAAGAAAATGGGTCCTTTAATTAGATGGTATACCTACTAAAATAGTGGGACTGATAAAAAACTTGAAGGTTTTCTTTCATGATTGTCCTAGCTTTCCTATCTTGCAAGACATAGTTGTGGTTGATCTCCTAGCCCACTTTGTAATCTTCCTATCAAGGGAATTCATAACCAAGATAGGTTTATATCTCTTAGATAATTGTTATATATTTTCCTTTAAAAAAAAATATTAGGCCAAGGTGACAATTATGACATAACCTCTTGTAAGGTTTCATATTGATCCTTACATTGAGATAAGTTCCAATCTGAATTATGTGGCCCATGAAGAAAAGGACTCTATTGTACATGATGGAGCTTATTGCAAGATTGAGAATATTTAAAATTTATTTATTTATGAATATTTAACTAATAATTATGAAAATTATCCCTATTATTTTGTGTAAGAAACTAATTTGGGAGTGTATTGTATACATGAAGGAGTACCAACACCTATACTTGCCAAGGAAGAAGGTGAAGATGATGATTTATGAAAGATTTTTTTAATGTTTCAAGAATTAAAGTTGGTAAATAATCTTGTATTATTTTGGTATCCCCATATAAACAATAGTATTATTCTTCATATAAATTTCATTTCAATTATACTTGTAATGTGGCTGACTATGAAGGTTTAATTAATGGCTTTCAATGGGCAAGGAGAAAAGGAATCAAGAACTTTCAAGTATATGAAGATAGTGAATTATTTGTGAATTAGGTTAGGAATGTGGTTATTTCTAATAAAACTTTGATTAAGTCATATAAAAATAGGGTATGGTATTTTCTTGAAGATTTCAATGCAATCAATATACAATTAGTCTAAAGGGAGTAGAATAATCATGCTGATAGACTAATTACCATAAGATCCTGATTTGATACTCCAACTACCATAAAATAAGATGGGAATCAATCTCACATTATGATCATTATCATAACTTCTATACTTGATAATGAAGTGTCTTCGCAAATGTTTTATAGTGACAAACATGTTACATGTTTCCTTCAAAATGAAGCTGAGTTCTCCTCAAGGAATCAAAGCAGACTCCAAGAATAATTGGGTGATCAGATTGTGTAGCTAAGGATAAATAAGATACCTAATATTGTAGTGAACTTATAAATTATATTTAATGATAATGATCAAAATAATAAGGAGAACATGACTAAGTATATAAAAGAGGAGATTATGAAAGGGTCTTGATCTTCAAGGACAAAATCCTTAAACTAGGAAAGGTATGTTATACTTTAGAGAAGAAAGAATTCATTGAGTTGTGTAAAGGGTTTCATGATATATTTTATTGGGAGTATAAGGACTTGAAATTATTTTATCCTAGCTTAGAATACCATACTATTGAGTTGGAACCTAGAGTTAAATTAGTCGGGAAGAAATAAAGACCCATTAATACTAAGGTTGAGCAACTCATGAGGTTAGAACTCACTAAAATCTTGAATATGAAATAATATTTCCTATAAATCATTAAACATGGGTAGTTAATATTTTTACTACTATAAATAATAATGGGGAGATAAGACTTTGTGTAGACTTTAATGATCTTAATAGGGTGTCACTCAAAGATCACTTTCCTTTACCTTTAATGGAGTATATTTTGTAGATTGTTTTAGGTTCTCAAAGTTTTTATCTACTAAATGGATACTCAGGTTATAATAAAATTTGATTCAATGAGTATGATTAGTTTAAGACAACATTTACCACTAAATGGGGGACTTTTACTTATAGGAATATGCCATTTGGTTTGTTAAATGTTGGTGCTACCTTCCAAAGAGCAATAGACATGGCCTTCAAAGGTTTGATTAATGAGATGTTGTTGATGATATAACAATGTTTTATAAAAATGCTAATGAACATATGCAACACTTTAGACAAGTGTTTGAAATATGTAGATAGTATGGAGTATCTCGTAATCCAAATAAATGCATCTTTGTTGTCTATGAAGGTAAGCTCTTATGACACATTATTTCCAAATATGGTTTGGTTATTGATCTTGAAAGGATAGAAGCTATTCTTAGCCTATCATTTCCCTTAAATAATAAATGTCTCCAAATTTTCTTAAGTAAGATAAATTTTTTAAAGAGGTTCATACTTGGGTTTGTATCTTTGGTGAAACCTATAACAACCATGCTAAAAAAGAATCATGTTTTTTCATAAACTAAGGAAGGTAAGAATAGTTTTGAATCCATTAAGAAAGCAATTGCACAAAATCCTACTCTTTTGACTCCTAAATTTGATAAGGACTTCATTTTATATTAATTTTATTACCTTGATACTATCTCAGCCATGTTAATGTAAAAGAATGATGAGGGAGTGGAATAGCCTATTGTATTCTTTAGTCAAGGTTTAGAAGATTCTGAAGTCAAGTATACCTTTGTGGAGAAAAGATTCCTTGCTATTATAAGTGGAATAAATAAGTTTAGGCATATGGTTTCAAATAGTAAAATTCATGTAATGGTTTCTCATCCTAGTACTAAGGAGATTCTTTTGAGCAGAGACCTTAGTGAGAAGAGAGCAGGGTGGATCACTATTCTAATGGAATATGATGTTGATATCAAAATAAAAAAAATTGGTAAGAGATAAATGCCTTTGAAAACACTTAGCTTAATATATTCATGAGTCAAAAAAAGGTTCTCGTTAATCATTATTTCTCCCAACTAGCTAGTTCCTTACATATAAAGAGTTAGACACAAGATATGATCATATTTCTTCAAAATGGTGAGTATCATAATAATATGAGTAGATCACAAAGGAGATATTTTAGATTGAAATTTATTCCCTTTTATCTTATGTATGGTGTGATTTCAGGAGGGACATCAATGGTGTGCTACTAAGATACATTGATAATGATTAGTTTGGGGTATTGCTCAAGAAGTTTCATGATGGGACAACAAGAGGTCATTTTTCTCTAACAACCATAGCTACCAGGATCATGATTTTAGGTTATTATTGGCCTGGCCTATTCAAGGATTGCCATGCTTGGGTGATAATGTGTAGATAATGTTCTTTATTTTTAGAAAAATAGAAGATTAAAACTCTTCTTTTGAATCATATCCAAGTAGACCAACCTTTAATGCAATGGGGTCTTGATTTTATTGCTATGACAAAACCCCCATCAAGTGCTAGTCATAAATGGATATTCATAGCAAATGATTACTTTAAATGGTGGGTTGAGGTAGTAGAATTGAATTAAGCTAATGAGAATGCTATCTTGGAGTTATATGAGAGCATCATCACAAGGTTTGACACTCCTAATATTATTTCAGATAATTCTCTTGCTTTCATGGTTTCTAAGACAAATAATTAGGCAAATAGTAATGAAATATTTTTTAGCATTTCATCTAACTATTATCCTCAAGGTAATGGGTTAGATGAATCTACTAATAAGAATATGATCATAATCATCAAGAGAACCTTGGAGTATAACCAAAGATTTTGGCACACCAAATTAAAGATTGCCTTATGGGCTGACATGATAACTCCCAAGAAGTCAATAGAGAATTCTCCTTTTGTGCTTTTCTATGGAAGAGAGGCTAGGTTATCTATTTATCAAGAGATTATTTCCTTAAAATTTTCACATAAATTATATTTGTTGGAAAACACTTCAAAGGAGGTGAGATTTACAAAATTAATGAAGCTACAAGAGGCCAGAGAGAAGGCTCATCAAGCTATGGAACATCACCTCGTGATAATGAAGAGGTATTTTGACAAGAAGGAAACTCTAAAAATATTATAGGAAGTTGATGTAGTGTTGAAATGGGATGAAGATAGAGAAAAACTAGAGAGGCATACCCAATTTGATACACTATGGAGTAGACCATATGTCATCATCAAGTGAAATTAAAGTAACTCTTTTTAGTTATCAAGGATGAATAGAGAAGATCTCCCTATCCCTATGATTGGAATACATTTGAAACTCTACTTTTGAGAACTGAAGGCCATTATTGTAAATATTATATTGGGTGTGTGTTTCCTTTCTTGTTGTGTTGTGTTTTATAAGTACTCATAAATCACATGTGTGTTTCTTTTTTTATGTTTTTCTAATATTATTTTCTATTATTTGGTGTGTCATTTTAAGAAAATTTATGTGTCAAACCTATATACTTGTGACTCCATAGCCCAGTGGACAAGATTAGTAACTGGTCATGGCATAACAAACATACCACCCTTGGGAAATCACCAAGAATGTTGACTATTTTTACCACAGGTCAAAATGGGCCAACCCCATATAGTCAAGATCTCATATAGGGGATTTTATAATGTCATAGGGTATGTTATAGATCATTTCATGTAATATCATATGACATTATAGCTTTGGTCTTATTCTAGTTTAGTCCTTGTGTCATTTGGTGTCTTAAGGGTCATTTTAGAGTCATATATGCAAGTGGCAAGTTTTCATGGTGTCCAAATAGTCAAGATTATGTAAAGAGTTCACACAAGCCTCAAGAATTTCATTTAAGAATTAAAATATCAATCAATAGTTCAATCACAATCCTAGGTGAACCAGACCATCATCAAGATATCATTTATAAATGAAAAAACTAGCTCACTTATGCATTTGATAAATTCAGTCAGAAATCTTTGTGATCTAAAAGGTTGTAGTGCCATGGTGATCTTCATGCCAAGAACATGCTCTAAAAATTACATTCCCAAATAACTTCTCTAGCTCAAGTTATAGAGATTTAAAGTTGGACCTACAAAGTAGAACGTTCACACAAGCATCAAGTTTGAGCTCTGTAAAGTAGTCATTTATAGTCAAAAGGCCCTTAAAAGTTTTAAATTGATAAAGATATAATGGTCCACATGAGATTACATAATAAAACATAGATATAACTATTCATGCTTGCATAAAATAGGTCAAAAGGTCCCTACGTTAAAATCCATTAATACATACATATTAGATAAGATCTATTGGTGTAGGTTCACTAAGTAGGGATTCAATGATGTTAGCTCAACTGAAAAGAATGTGGGTCTAATATAGATCAATTATTAGTATTAAATCATACCAATGATCCAAGGATACATAGTAATTGACAAAAAAGTGGGCCCAAAGAGATCTATGGCTAGCATTCTCTTGTACATCTTGATCCAACAGTGTGAGTGAAAGTCACCATGTTAAAGGATCTTCATGGTAAAAAATTAAAGGCTAGCATTCCTTCATACATATTGATCTTATGACATGTATGAGGTCAAAAATTTTGAATCTGATAGTAAGGATTTGTTAGACCAATAGAAACAATGATAGGATGGAGCAATGTGACTGGTCTAAGTCGGTCTTTGATAGATAGAGTCGAACCAAAGAGCCATTTTTGACCAGAGCAAAAAGGTATCATAGACATAGTTTAGAATGGAATGATTAATATGGCAAGGAAATGCCACATGGAAAGCTATGTATGATCAAGGTTTCTATATCAAAGTAATATCTTTAGACTCATGTGCTATCATGAAAGCCCAGTTGAGGACCCAAAAGAAAAAATGACTACTAAATGTGAAAAATAAAGTCTAGGAAAGCAATGAATAATTATAGATGATGAATACATGTGTCTAGAAGATATATAGTAGTTTAAAAAACATATATGACTATCATATCATATGTTTTTACTCTCATAATTTAGTTTCAAATGCTTGACAGATGATCTATGATGAATGCAGTTTCACAAAAGCTAGTGAGAGAATCTCTACACCATTTTGGAGAATTTGTCATGGTTTATATGGAAAATTGTCTTAGGATTAATTTATGGTCTATTTCATACTCTATTTCACTACAAGGTAACTAATTCCTATGCTTGGACATGTGTTCTAATGACTCTTGAACTTCTTTCCTTTTTCCTCTCTTTGAATTTTTATAAGTATCTACCATTTTGGCCTTTGTAGATATACCACACCATGTATGGAAAATCCTTGTTGGTTTTGACATTTTACTTTTCCTTAGAAGAATAAATGCAATATTGTTTGAGTTCATATATTAAATTATCAATGTTTTAAGATATGTATAGTGAATAGCTAATATATATTCATCTATCCTTGATTTCTCTCAGTCCTTCCATATTTGATGCAAGTGATTTCAACCAATAGGTCATATGAAGTGTTGTTAAATTTATGAGTCTATTTTAAGTGTAAAATTAACTTTAGTATCTAAAATTGATCTATATTTTCATGCATATTGGATAATTTTCATGCATCTCACCTTCATATTGAAAAACAAATGCTAGTGCATTTGGAGACTCTTAGGCTAATGTTTTAGGCATTGTCTCTTTGTGAACAAGGTATGATAGTCTTATGGAAGACCTTTTGGTATATCAACTCTATTAGATTAGGTTAAATTATTGTAATATCTAACTATTTTACCCATAAGTAACTAGTTAGAATAGATAAGATCATTTCAAGATACATTCAAGGAGCTAGTCCTTAAATCTAGAGGCTTATTTCCAATATGTGTACACCCACATACCTAGACATGTTCCCATGTTGCCCAAATTTGGAAGAATCTTGGATAAATTATTCTAGGGTGAAATATTTGGTGATAATAGGGGCCATTTATTAAATTTATCTGATTAGAATGCTGGCCCATTATCACAAACTAGAGAGATAGGAATACCAAATCTAGTTGTGATATTTTCCTCTAGAAAGATGATCACATCCTATGATCTTGAATGTTGTTTATTTATAAATTTATTCCATTGCATGTAATAGTTTGTATCAATGAGCACAAACTTATGAAAAAATAAATAATTAGGGTTAATGAATCTAATGAAGTCCAAGTCCCATTGGATGAATGGTCTTCCTTCAATCACTAGATATAGAAGCATTATGCCATGTACTTCCATTTCATAGGAACTTGACATTCATGGCATGTTTAGACATGAACATGTGCATCCTCAAAGACTATTGGTTAGTAATAACCTATTCTAAGTATTTTATGGGTTGTGGTGTTTTTATAGGGATGATCACTACCTATCTTTTGGTGTACACTTTTTAGAATTTCTTGAGATTCTTTTCATGATCTGTACTCAAGTAGATGCCTTCATAATTATTTCTATATAATACCCATTTTATGATAATTTCATGAACCAATCTGAGTCTAAAATCTCTCCTTTGTTCTCTAGGGAGTAGGCACCTATGATCAAGTATTGAAAAATGTTAGTATATCAGTCTCTTTTAGATGGTTTTTATAAACCTATTAAATAGTGATGTGTGGGTCAGGCTTAGTCATGAGTTAAATAATTCCTTGACATCTAATGATCCTATAAGGATTGATTTCTATTATAAACTCCTATAATTTCCATCCATTTTCCTCTATATTCTCCCAATTAATTTTTTTCTAAAATGATCCTAATAGTAGGATATAGTATAATGGTAATAATCTTGTTCCTTAGGATGTAATGTTAAAATGTATTTACTACTTTAACAATGGAAGATATTTTCTTGTCTATCATGGAATACCTAAGTTCTACTTCATTTGATTCTATGTTCATGAACAGGATAGGGTTCTCACTCTCCTCTTTCTTTTAGGTGAGCATGGAAATAATAATATGTTTTAAGATGAATAAATAAAAGAAGCAACATTTGGTAAAGTATATACTTATTAATATAGGGGCTAGATATATCACATCTTTAATATCATGATAAGACTTTCAATCCTTTATTGTCCATTCCACTTTATCATCTTGCTTGAACATTGAATTCAAAGGTCTAACAATTATTGTAAAAACTCATAGAAACTTTCTTACAAAGTTTATATTCCTAAATAAATATTTGAGTTCCTATTTGATATTTGGGAAATAAATTTTTGATGTCCCTTAAATTCTATCTAGGTCAATTTTAATTCCATATTTATTGATGATGTGACCCAAGAGATTGTCTTATTTTAAACTAAATATGTTATTTTTGGGGTTTAGTGAAATGCCAAACTTTTTACATATTTCAAACATTGATTATAGGTGACCTTCATGAATAGTCCTTGATTTTGAGAAAACTATGAGGTCATCCATGCAATACTTATACATTTACCTATTAGTATTTGGAAGGCATGATCCATGGATCACTAAAACATGGAACCTAAATTAATTAGTCCAAATGGCATCCTATTATATGCATAGATACCCCACTTTGTGTTGAATGTTGTCTTCATTCTACCAGCACCTGGTTATACCTTGAAAATCCATCCAAGGAAGACATAATTCTTGAACTACTCACTATCTAGATGACTAATCTAGGGAAGGTAACATATAATTATATTTTTTTCAAAAGCTCTATTTATGTTTTTGAAATCAAAATAGAGCCTAATCTCTTCACTTTATTCCTGGATGGGACAAAATTACCCACCCAAGTAGAATGTTTGATAGGAAAAACTAATTTTTCACTCAACAACATCTCCACCTCTTTTTGAATAAAAGGCTCTATGATAGGATTTACTGGCCTTTTCCTTTTTCTTGAATGGTTTGTGCTCTAAATTTAATGGAATTTTACGGTTGATAACCCTTGGGTTGAAAAAATTTAGGTCTTCATATGTCTATGCAATCACCTACTTATATTTAGTGAGTAAACTCTTCATTCTTTTACTTTCCTCTAGATTATAGCTAAGACCAATGTTGACATAGCATGGGTCATACTCATCTCCTAGATTCTCCCTTTTGTATTTACATTAATTTATTTTTGTCTACCTTTGCTTCTGAGCTTGAATATCCAAATCAAATGTCCTTTCCAAGGAAACCATTCCTAGAGGGAGGTAGTTTTCCTTTAGTTGAATAATTCCTTCTCCCCCTAATTCATCTTGGCATAAGTAGCTAATTTCCTTATCATCAATGATTTAAGACTCAAATTATCTTGAGTTATTCAAGAATTAGACAATCTATTGGTCATCACCAAAGACCTCTCCATGGTAACTAAATGGGAGAGAATTTTGTTGATACATACCTATTCAATGTCTTAAACTAGTCTTTACTGAGGAGGAGTCTATATCCTTATATAATATCCACTTATAGTATGTTTATCATCATTTATACTCATGGTTTAGATACTAATTAGATCTGTACATTATTTAAATATCTTATTATAAGGACCACAATCTTATCAAATTATGAAACCATTCTCTTTGATGGGCTTAGAGTCAAACCTAGCTTTTGGGAAATTGAATTAGGCATCACTATGGCTAAAGCTCTAGAATGGATTAAAAATTATGTATGTTAACTAAAATTCTTAGATATTTAATAATAAAGGTGGAACTTTGAGTTTTCTCTTGTATATAACATTGATATGAGCAACCTTTGTCTTATGGATAGTTATTTTCCCTATAATAGACCTCTATAGGATATCATTTTGTTCTATAATCTAGGCTAATACATGAAGAGTAATGTTGTATTTAATATTCTTATTGTCTTCAACAATGTTATACACTCCTTTGATTTACTCTTCTTGAGGTTATACATTTCCTTTTGAGGTAGGTGGGTTTTTGTCAGCTCTTGGATTCTATGGAAGAGTAGTGTTATTGGGAGGAGTAGACATTATAAAGGGTTGATTATTCCTTAGGTTTTAATTACCCTTTTATATTACTTTAAATCATGCACTTCATCAAATTTATCCTTTTGTTCATTTTCATTTTCTTCTAGGAAGAAAGACTCATGTGTTTTAAATACCATCTCAATGTTTAAAGGGATAACTTCTAGATGTAATTTTGGTAGATTATTCATAAAGTCTTACATTACCATATTCCTTTAGAATATCTCAAATGCTACACAAAATTACACATATTTAAGTTCACCATGATATGATGTATTATGGACTCTACACCAATTGGGCAAAGTCATTTCTACTATGTTGATCTATAATAGCTTATTGGGTTGCTACTCTATATTATTTGAAAGCCTATTGAAAGTCTTGTTGTATCTTTGAAACCTATAATTATAGTTGTTATTTTGGATAGTGTTGTTTCCCATATTCCCCTAAATGTTTTAAAAATTGTTGCTCAATTTTTTGACCATTCATTGGATGGAATCCAATTCTACTTTGTTAGAATCATTCCCTTGTGCAAATGCATTATTGGATGGCATTGAATGTTGATTTTAATGATGACCATGAATATTCACCTAGTTATTCATATAAACATAATTTTGATTGGGTGTTTTTTGTATTAGAGGAGGAAGTGCATATAGTTTATTCTACTTAAAAGTAGGGACATTTTGATAAATGTAAGGGACTAGATATAGATATGGAAAATATGCATTGATGTTGGGAGTGCTAAGTATTTGAGAGTTCAACTATTTTTCAATTTTGATAGCCTCTTCATATTCTAAATCTAGATTGGTGGCAGTAGCAACTATCCAAAAGAACACTATAGTAATTGGGTCCAAATCATTTATATACATCTCTAATACTCATGGTCCATCTAGTCTATACTCTAGATTAACAAAGTGTACATATTTTGGAATCTAGCATTGAAATTTTTAATTGTCTCATTATGCTCCATCTTCATGTTGGTAAAATATTGATACACCTATCTGTGGATAATAACTTCTCTAAATTGGGTAAGAAATTTTATTTAACATGAATTATAGGAAGTGATCAATTTTTATTGAAGATTGAGACCTATAAGGTAAAAGGTAAAATCCTATATGCAACATCTTCATCAATAAAATTAATTAATCTTAAATCAGCCTTGAAATATTTAATGTGGTCTCTATAGTTCTTCCTCTTGAAGGTGATGAATAAGGTAGATATTTGTATGGGTTATTAGCAAACTTATGCACAATTCTTGGAATGAAAATGGAAAATTGAACTAACCAAGGGTGATTAATGGGATGGATATTTATGATTGGTGATGGTGTTCTATCCCTAGGTATATTAGGAATAACCAATGCAGATCTAGGCCATCAATGTGTTAATAAGGGTGAAACCAAAAGAATTGTTTGGGACATAGACCTAGTAACTCTCTTAGGTGTCTTCAATAAAACTAAACACAGGGGATAACCTATAGCTAGGGAATAAACACTAGTGTCCCTCCTTCTAGTGTTAGGTTTTACTTTTTGTTGATGTGGGTCTTATGCATAGTCTAAAATTTAAATGAGGCAGCCTTTAACATTTTAGGATATCAATGGGGGTGACATCCACTCTAGGGCACAATTTCTAGGTAGGGTTAGACAACATTGTAGTGGAATGGAAAGCAAAGCATGTAGGTTGTTAACTGAATTTACTTGTAGTGTAATGAATCTTATTAGATAAATTAAAACTAAGTAAGATACATGGGTGATACCTAATCTATTATGGGTATATATCAATAAAATAAACTTCAAAAGGAGGGAAGGGTAGAGTATAAAATAAGGTTTTATGATCTCATGAGGTCACTTCCTACATTGGATTCTTAGTGGACCAGTGCTTTCATAACTAGTGCTTATTGATTGCAGTTATTGCACACTCAAAGGAAAATGTAGTAATGAAGTTTGTGGAAAATGGTATATGAAACTTGATGGTATCAACTAAAGGTTTCTCCCTTTAAATTTTATCTCTCCCACCTTTAATTATAAGGTTACAAATCATACTAGGAAGATGTCTTAAGGTAGTTGTTTCACACACTTATAAAATACATGAGAAACAAAAAACTCCTATGCACTAAGAATATTAACATAGTTGGACTAATTTCTTAATAATAAATGAAACCTACTAAATTTTAATAAATTTTACACATCTAAGGTTATCATACATCAATAAAATAATTATATTTATCCTTAGGATTTTCACACTTAAAATTAATTTATTATTACAACCAAAAAAGTAAAACCTTAATAACACAAGAATGGAATGAGAGAACACCAACATAGTTGTATGATAATCAAAATTGATTTCTTCATATATTGATAAAATCTTTCCAACACCCTTGAAATAAAAAATTATATATATATATATATATATATATATATATATATATATATATATATATATATATATATATATATATATATATATTTTTTATTTCAAGGGTGTTGGAAGATTTTATCAATATATGAAGAAATCAATATATATATATATATACACTTAGGGAGGGGAAACCTCATCCTCCAAGTGCATGTGAACTAAAAATTATGAACCTCAGTTCTAATTTTAGCCTCAAAATCTCATGCTCATAAATAACTATAACTACGTTAAGATCAGTTGGATTATACAAAGCAATACAATGTGTTAATGCTTATAAATAGTCTAGGAAGCTTTGCATTTATTATCTAAGTGTAATTAAATTGAAATTACAAAAATTAAGTACTATCTTCATGTATACATACAAAATTATCCTTCAACTCAAGGCTGACTATGCATTTGCATAACAGGTGAGGTTATTAGAGGTGTTAAAGTGGGTGCTTATTTTGAACTAGAAGTTGAAGCACCAACATTCTTATTTGATTATAAAACCTAATAGTACTTATTCCTAATGTCATATTGGTATATGATTATGCCCTAGTTAATTATAAAAGACTTATGTACCCTATTTACCTATTCCAAGAGCCTTGCATGCTTAATATTTTTAGTCCCATAGTTGGTTTTGAAGATCTCAACTTCAATGACCCTTTTTTTAATAAAATTGTGCTTGAATTCTATTTCATATACAATTTTCCAATGTATATTTTATTTGAATTTTTTTAATACTCATTGTAAGAACTGGTCAAAATTGACCCTATTGATAATCTTGTCTTTAAAATCCTTAGCTGATGAAAGCTTCAATTCATCCAAAATTTTCCAAATGAGAGTTTCATGTTCTGAGTACATAAGCATTACTACATCAATTGAATCAATCCACTCCCTAGCCTCTTGTGTCCTGATGAATACCAAATTTAGGGAATTGGTAACCTTTAATGGTGTCATTAGATTTATGTGTGTATACACTTTGCCAATTGTAAAAAGAATAAGAATTTTAAATTTATTCTCATAAATTTTCAAAGAAATAAAAAATTTAGTAGTCTCCCTATATGAGGTGCTAATTCTACCACATTTCACCAATAGTTTTAAGAATATTATATAACTTGGATTTAACACCCTAGATATTTGTCTCTATTTACATTAGAACATGCACAACTTTTTTTCTTCTCTTATTTGTTATATTTCTTGATCTAGTTCTCTCCTTGCCATTTAGGTTCCTTCATGTATCTCTACTAGAGAATCCTTTTGTGTTTCAAAATAGGATTTAAAATCCTCTATGTATGGGGATTACCCTAATTTTTTGTCCTTCCTCTTGGATAAGGTAAACATTTCTTGCCTTTCCTCTACTTTGAATGCTCTTCCAATCTCATCTTCTAGTTTTCTCTTTCTGACCCTCTATACACTCCAAGTAGATTTTTAAAATATTAAACTTATAATGGTTAATTCTATAATTACTAGATTATGACTTTTGGAAGATTTTGATTGCATGTTTATTACCCATTATGGGAGGACTAGCTGGGATGGATCTATGGGTTGAGTTTATAAAATTTTAGTCTCACCCAATATTATTCTTAATTTTCATCTTAGAGTTTCATCTAGAAGGGGATCAAGAAATGAACATTAGATGATTTTATACCAGTCCACCCCTCCATATTGTGGTAGTGGATGGATTGTGTAAATTGTCTTCTTCTTGTCAGTCTTAATGGTTGTTATCATAGTTATATCTTGATAGGAACTAATAGAGGGAACTAGTAGATGTAGTTATGCAGATGACACATAGAGTTGGGGACTTTATACAACTCCACTTACCTTCTTTGTTTCCTTTTTATGGACTTTTTCTTGGTTCTTGTTAGGTCTGGGACAATAATGGAAGGAACAATAATATGAATTATAGGAATGGGTGTAGATGAAGTAATTAGAGGAAGACCAACTAGGGAAATAATAAAAGGAGGGGTAGAAGAAGGATCATATATCATTATATCTAGTAGGTTTGGTTGAGAAATGATTTGCATAATAGTAACCTCCAGATTGGGGACTAAGAAGGGAGGGGGACAAGGAGGACTGAATGAAACATGATCAAAGATACCAACACTAGAGAGAGAAACATGATAAATAATAAGGGTAATGAAAATTAAAGTGGTTGCTTGTTCACCTAATGGTTGATTATGTAGTGGTGCTTTCCCCTTTGTGTCTTGTAGGCTTAGGATCTTAGATATCTATAAATTTTGCTCCTCATTAGTGGACTCTCCTCCAACTACCTCTTGTGTGGCTAGTTCCACTGATGATGCTTTAATGGTCGGGCTTTATAAAAGAGGCTAAACCCTTAGCTTCCTTGTATACAAAATGTTCATCTTATCAACTATAAAAGGATCCTCTTGTATGGTTTAGGAATCCATAACAAAAACCTCTTGAATTATTAGAAGATCTTCTTGGTTAGGTCCCTCAAAATTTGATGAATCAAGACAAATAGATTCATCTTGTTTTACCCCAAGTGAGGTATCAAGCACCCTTATTTATTTACTACCTTGAGTTTCAAATGGGGTGTTTAAGAGGGTTTACTTTGATCCCTTATTGGCTTAAAGGTCTAATAGTCCATCCTTTAGTTAGTGGGATTCTAGTTTGTCCATCCTTTATAAAAATGGAAGGTTCCCCTTGAATAAGTTTCAAGAGGTCTTCTTTCAAGTTAATTCATTGTGACCTCTCCCTGACTTGGTCATAATTTTAACCATTGAGGAACAAGAAGTCATGATCATAGGGCTCATGTTTATAGTCAATGCCAAGTACTTTGATATGTTTTTATACCTATCCATGGGGATCCTAGTCTTTATGTGGTAATGTAGCCAAGGAATAGTATTATCTATACTTACTTATATCATATAAGTGATTTCAATTGGTGTATCACATCCTTCCAATAATTAGGTGAGATCCATAAATATAATATTTTTTTATGTTGTGTATGTCCTCATCCATACCCTAACATATTTGGTATGCCATTTCTTTCTTTGACAATTTTTCAAGGACATTCTTGGGGAGGTGTTTTTGTGATAACTTATGGTCTATAACCATGATAAAAATGTAATTAGGATACAACCAATAGTCTCCCATAATAAATAGTGTATTTACAATGTTATTTGATATCTTAGGTAGGGGGAATCATTGATAACCATCCAATCCTGGGGGTAGATGTCCTTAGAGATGTATAAAATATGGTGAATGTACTCATATATATACATGATAGAGTAAGCATCACATATAAAATTATTTATATAGTCTAGATAGGGGCTTAATAGTGAGCCATTTTGAATGAAGAATATGTGAAGGACTATGTCAAGGAGGTAGTACATCATGTAGAAATGATCTACTAAAGGCCTCTTGTTCTTGTCAATATCTACTCTCATATCCTTGCTCTGATCACTTCACTTAGATCAAATGTGAATTCCAAGGTCACTAGCAAATCAAGTAATAAAACCCACACTAAGTGAAGGAATTTAATGCTTAGATAATGTTGGGCGAATATTTTGTCACCAGCTAACTTACATCAAAATAGGTATATCAACCTTAGCATAAGGATATTTAATCAGAAAAATGTGTAGGTTTACAACAACATAATGAGATAAATCTCTCCTCTCATCAAGGGGAGGTTCCTTATAAACTACTATATACTAATATGAACTAAAAATACAGTCAGGGGTGAAATCACACCATCCATCTCTCTTTTTTCAATGATGATGTTCACAAAGTAAAGAAAAATTCTTGTGTAACTACTGAAGGCATTTCTCTTCTTTTAGAAATGATGTTCAACAAACAACAAGAAATCTTCTTGGGTAGTAACTGTGACCAAAAGAAACGCACAAAAGTATAAAGTCTTTCACTATTTCCCCTCTTGATTTAGGATAAATTAACACAGTAGAATTAAGTGCAGCCCAAAGTCTCCACTTGAAACTACAATAGAGTAAAAGATTATGAAGGATAAGGGGAGCTCAAAGTCTCTCCAATATCCTTTACACTGAAACACAAAACACATAGACTAAAGACAATTATGGCAACACAAAGTCTCCCACAGTCAGCTGCAGGACACCTTCTAGGTTATTTCCACTAGTTCTACTTATTTGATTAAATGGACAAGAATGAATTTAGGAAAAAGACATAAGAACAATTTCCTAGATAACATAAGCTATTTTAACATAAATTCTGAAAGGTCACTTGCTTTCTCATTCAATTGATAAAATATGATTAACAGTCTGAGCTCAAAGTCTCAAGAATGCCTTTCAATTTGGGTAGAGTTTTGATTTTGATAACAAAAAGATCTACTTCATAAAAATTGAGAGATTATAATATATAGTAACCAAAGAAATATGGCACTTGTTTTCATGAAATGGCCCATGCTACATTCAATGCATTGAATGCATTGGAAATTTTGTGAAGGGGACATGTTGGAGTAGGTCATTAGCCTTTAGCATTTTAAATTATATCAAATATCTCCTCCAAAATATGGGTCACTTGGTCTTTTTTAAAATACTTACACAGTTGTCGATTCACCTTTACTCAATGAAGAAAAATAGGTCATGCCTTTGAATGCTTGCGCTCTCTGATGTCCACCTAGTGGACTGTTCCACCTACTAGAATAACTCTTCTACATATATTTCTAGATTTTGTGTAATTTTCCTTTTTTTCCTTGCTATATTTTATCTCTTCCTAGTGATCTAAGCTCTCGAGCTATCTTCTCACTTTTTTTTGGCTCTTTCTTCAGCTAGTCATTGAGTTTATTCCCAGGTCTACATCTTTGAAAATCAATGGTTATTTCATTATCCTAATTTTGACATCTATGGAGACATCATTGGTCACTTAAACTGATTTGAACCTTGAACCTTTCAGAGTGCAATAGTTTAATGGTTTAATGGTTCAAAGTTCATTAGTTCGGTGATTCGGTGGTTCAGTGGTTCAATGTTTCACAAAGAGCCACATTTGCTTAGTCTTCTTTAGGAGTTCAATGTATCATTGAACCAATTGTTTAAACCATTTTTATGGAATCTTCTACTTGAAACATATTCTAGAATATTTTGATTAAACTTTGAACTTATAACTCATTGAACTTGTTGAAGTGTTAAACTCTTTCAAAACTTTAAACCACTGAACCTTTGAAGCAGGGTTCAATGGTTCATCATTTCAAAGTGGTTTAATGGTTCATCTCTTTAGTGATTCATTCCATATTATTGAACTCTATTAAACTTTTTGAACTCGTTGAACCCTTTGAACTCTTTGAAGTGGAGTTCAATGATTCAATAGTTCAATGATTCATTCTAACTCTTTGAAACCCACCGATGAACCTTTCGATTAAACCTCAGCATTGAACCATCCTTGTAATTTTTAGGAAATGCCTTAAGTGTTTTGAACTTTTCCTTTCAAAATCCCACCTATTAAACCTATGATTTCCTTAGTTGGAAAGGCTTGATTAACTGGAAAACTTGACTACTTAGAACATTTTTTGAGAAAGGAAGAGAACATTTTGGCCTGTAGGACCAAAATGGTCAACATGTTGTCCACAAAAACAAGTGATGGATTTTGGGAATAATAACTGGCTCCAGTTGGGGAAATTTTATGGATTATAAATATGATCAAAGGGAGTAGAATCCAGACTCTAAGTGCCTTCATCTGTGCCATTGCGATATGGAGTCATGCCACCCAAAAAGAGAAAGATGCTAAAAAAATGAAATGAACAACATAAAACAAACAAAGACTATACATATGTACAACTAGAATTATTTAATACTTCAAGAATTGAAGTGCTTCAGATGCTACCCACTATGAGGTAGTGAAAATGATGTTCTATCTTGATATATCAACAAGAAACCATTTTCTTCCTAGAATCGATGATTGGTGAATGGACCTCTCCACCAAGAATCAAATTTTTTGTGCATTCTTTTTGGTTCTCTCCTCTTTCCCCATACCAAGACTTGATCTCTAATTTGAAAACCATGAATCCTTACTCTCTTGCTAGAGTGTCTCGTTACCTACCTTTGACGCACAGTAGTATGGTCCACTACCATAGTTCATTGCTCTTCTAGTCTAGTGAAGCATATGATTTAATTGTCATCATCAAACACCTACCAATGGTTGGCATTATTAGGTACACTTGGTTGAAAGACTAGTTTGATAGTGTAACTATGCTCTTCAAAGTCTTTGTGAGGAACCATGAGGGTTTCAAAGATAGCTAATGAATCTACATGATTATGAATCTCTCTAGGCAATACAACAATATTAAAAGCATCAAAACTTTCAAGGAAGTCCCATAACTGATTATGATAATGTCACAATCTTTCATTCTTGGTTTGATACAAGTTCTTCACCTGATAAATCACCAGTTCAGCATCTCCTTGGGTGTGAATAAGCTTAATACCTTTAGGTTGAACAGCATTCAATCTGAGCAACAAAGATTCATACTTGAAAGCATTGTTGGTGTTGTTGAACTACATCTTGTATGAATAGGGGAAAATATCTCCTTGAAGAGATATTAGAATAATCTTGGCTCCAAAACTGGTAGAATAAATACTGCCATCAAACTCTAGAATTAGACATCATTATAATCTAATCTCCTTTCATATTTCTCTTTGTTAGGGAGGGAGGATTATTTTTCACCTGCACTTTGCTCTACCAATTCTTCTAGTCTTCTATCTAAACCTTTTGAATTGTCACCTACAAGACTTGTATCTGATGAAACAAAAACATCCTCTATAGACAAGAAGTAATTACCCATTCCTAAAGATTCAAACAAAATTTGAGCTTCAGGATCTGATGTCTGAGTGATAATATATCTTGATTACTTCTCAAGAAGTAGCCTTTGCATGATGCCCTTCATAGGTATCCTCACCTCAGATAGGTCCATGCTCAATTCTCCACCAACATCCTTATAGAAATTTCATCCAAGTAGAATGCCATAGGAAGCTAGAATGTCAGCCACTAGGACTATCATTTTAATCCTTTTTTTTGGAAGGCCACAAATGCAAATTGGGCATCTTTGATCTAACCCAAAAGATGCAGTTATTTGTTTTCCATTGAGAAAAATCTCCCAAAAGTTTTAGTCAGAGTGAGGTTGAGAGAGTCTACTACCTTGTAGGTATGAAATTGTCAGAGGTGCCAGAATCTATTATGCAGTTGCTCAATTTATGACCATTTATCATAAGGGAAACATAGAAAGGTTCTATTTTCCCAGGGGCAATAAGAGGAGTAATGACAATAATTTTTGGGGTGGATATGTTCTTTGGGGGATTATGAGTCACCTTTGGAACATCTTATCTTATAGGGATGGTTTTTTTATTTACACACTCAACCAACCTATCCAACTACTCAGGGTTGGCTTATAAATATTCAAACTCAGTCATTTGGATTTTGGTCTTCCTAGTATGGTCAATTATATCAAATGACTAAAAGGAACTAGGAATAGAAGAAGGAAGTCTATCATTCTAGTTTTTAATGGGTGAGGTACTGGTTTGAGAATTTGAAGCAGAAGGGATAAGATTATTTGAGGAACTTATTTTTTTAATGATCATTGGGTCCTTTGATTAGAAAGGCAGAGAAGTCCCCTATTTAGCAATTGAAATTACTAGTCAAGATTCTTCGCCTATTTTCCCCCTATCATCTTGTTGAGTTGACAAGTTCTAGAACTTGGTAAGAATAGTGTATGATCCCTCAAACACTTCTCCCTTACTTTGAGCTTCATCATGGTAATTTAGGAAACCAATGTTGGAGTCACTAGCTAATTATTCTTCTCCTTCTATGAAGAGATTAGCATCATCTTCTTGGTTCAACTCAGGTCAGAAAGAGAAATCAGATTTAGTTTCAAGATAACCAACAACTGAGTTCATTGGAGCTACTTTAATGGTAATCATCTTCAGCCTTAGTAGCCAAATCTTGAACTGCAACAAGGTCTATGTGGCTAGCTTGCCTCAATAGGAAACTCACTTCAGGAAGCTGATAATTTATGAAGAAGCATTTAATATTTTTAGGTGTTGGTTGAGCAATGGTAGGAATCCTATTCCTTAGCTTGTTTAATCTAGCAATGAATTCTTGCATAGGCTCATGAGGCTCCTTCTACATTTGCATAAGCTAGGCTAATAGGGCATGTACATCTTCTATAGGTTTGAATCTAGTTTTAAACTTGGCCTTGAGAGTGTTCTAGTCAGTTATATTCTGAGCTTGCAGATGATAGAACCAGTCTACAACAATGCCTTGCAACATTTCTACAAATAGTCTCACTGCTATGTCTTCATATTCCATGCCTATCATGTCATAGGCAATGTAGAAGGCTTTAATATGTTCATCAAGATAAACTCTCCCATCACCATAGAATTTGGGAAAATTCTTCCTTGAACTATGGGGTAGTTCATGTAAGGGTGGGGTTAGATTTAGGGGACCAAAAGTGTTACCCCAGGGGCCTTGAGCAGCCATGATATGTCAATGTAAAGGAGGGATAAAAAATGGTGGGGTACGTATAGACAAAGGTCTGCTAGCAAACGAAAGAGAAGCTTTGCCTAGTATTGGAGACTTGAAGTTGGTAGGATGAAAACTCCTAGTTTGATGAAGGTGAGTTTATGGAGGGGAAAGATCAAAATTATTTTTCTACACAAGCTCAAATATAGGGTCAATAATACCTTGAGCTCTCTAGATTTGTGTATACCATGGATCTATTAGAGTGTAAAATGGAAATGAAAAAGAATTGGTACTACTTCAATTTGAAGCTTGAGGTTCAAACCATGCATTCTTCCCCAGCAGAGTCACCAAAAATTATTTGATGAATATTTTGTTACCATCTAACTGATAGCTAAATAGGTATATCAACCTCAGCATAAGGAGATTTAATCAGCAAAATGTGTAGGTTTACCATAGCATAATGAGATAAATCTCTTATCTCATCAAGGGGAGGTTCCCTATAAACTACTATATACTAATATGAACTGAATATACACTCAGGGGTGAAATCACACCATCCATCTCTCTTTTTTTAGAGATGATGTTCACAAATTAAAGGAAAATTCTTGTGTAACTACTAAAGCCATTTCTCTTCTTTTAGAAATGATGTTTAACAAACAATAGGAAAACTTCTTGGGTAGTAACTGTAACCACAAGAAACCCATGAAAGCACAAAGCCTTTCATTATTTACCCTCCTAATTTAGGATAAAGTAACACAGTAGAATTAAGTGTATCCCAAAGTATCCACTTGAAACTACAATATAGTAAAAAATTAGGAAGGATAAGGGGAGCTCAAAGTCTCTCCAATATCCTTTACACTGAAACACAAAACACACAGACTAAAGACAATTATGGCAGCACAAAGTCTCCCACAGTCAACATTAGGACACCTTCCAAGTTATTTCCACTAGTTCTACTTATTTGATCAAATGGATAAGACTATATTTAGTTAAAAGACATAGGAACAATTTCCTAGATAACACAAGATATTTCAACACAAATTCTGAAAGGTCACTTCATTTCTCATTCAATTGATAAAATATGATTAACAGTCTGAGCTCAAAGTCTTAGGAATGCCTTTCAATTTGGGTAGAGTTTTTCTTCTAATAACAAAAATATCTCCTTCATACAAATTGAGAGATTACAATATATAAAAACCAAAGAAAGATTTTGGCACTAATTTTCATGAAATGGCCCATGTTGTATTCAATGCATTGAATGCATTGGAAATTCTATGAAGGGGACATGCTGGAGCAAGTCATCAGCCTTTTTCTAGCATTTTAAATTATATAAAATATCTCCTCCAAAGCATGGGCCACTTGGTATTATTTAAAATACTTACATGGCTATCCATTCACCTTTACTCGATGAAGAAAAATAGGCCACACCTTTGAATGTTTATGCTCTCTAATGTCCACCTAGTGGACTATTCCACCTAATGGAATAACTCTTCTATAAATATTTTTGAATTTTGTGTAATTTTCCCTTTTTTCCTTGCTATATTTTGTCTCTTCCTAGTGATCTAAGCTCTCAGGCTATCTTCTCACTTTCTACTAGCTCCTTCTTCAGTTGGTCACTGAGTTTGTTCCTGGGTTGGCATCTTTAAAAATCAATGGTTATTTCATTACCTTGATTTTGACATCTATGGGGATGTCACTGGTCACTCGAACCACTTTAAACCTTGAACCTTTTAGAGTGCAACGGTTTAATAGTTTAATGGTTCAAAGTTTATTAGTTTGGCAGGTTGATGGTTCGGCTATTTAATGTTTTACAAAGAGCCGTGTTTGCTTAGTCTTCTTTAGGAGTTTAATGTATCATTGAACCAATTTTTTGGAATCTTCCACTTGAAATATATTCTAGAATATTTCACTTGAACTTTGAACTTAGAAGTCATTAAACTTGTTGAACGTTGAACTCTTCCAATACTTTGAACCATTGAACCTTTGAAGCGGGGTTCAATGGTTCATTAGTTCAAAGCAGTTCAATGGTTCATCAATTCAAAAATTCATTCCATATTATTGAAAACTTTTGAACATTTTGAACTCGTTAAACCCTTTGAACTCTTTGAAGTAGATTTCAATGATTCATTCCAACTCTTTGAAACCCACTGATGAACCTTTTGGTTGAACCTCGGTGTTGAACCATCCTTGAAATTTTTAGGAAATGCCTTAAGTGTTTTGAAATTTTCCTTGTGAAGGCCCGCATGTTGAACCTATGATTTCCTTAGCTAGAAAGGCTTGATTAACTAAAAACATGACTGCTCAGAACATTTTTTGAGAAAGGAAGAGAACATTTTGGCTTGTAGGACCAAAATGGTTGACATGTTGTCCACAAAAATAAGTGACAGATTTTGGGAACAACAGATAAATAAATAACATGTTCAAGAAGGTAATCCCAATTTAGATTCCCATCTTGAATCTAGTCACTAGTGTGGGTTTATTATCTTTTAAATTGATGATTTCCCTAGGCAGCATCCATCTCTTAAGTGTCTTCTTAATTTTTTTCTTTCTTCCATACCACTACCCTATACAAATCATAAGTGGAATATACAATAAGAAGGTATAAGTACCATTGAAATGCATCACCATATATTCATTCCATGACTTTTTTATGCTCCACATAGTGCAGGAATGCTCCTCTAGTTATCTTCCCAGTGAAGAATAAGTCTCATAGGAGTTCAATCCAAGGCATGACCTCTAGCTTCACTATTGTGAAGTGTATCCCTTGGTGATTTAATGAGAAAAGATATATAACCAATTGACATTGAGATTGATTCAAATTTTCTTCATGTGTATGTGCATCAACAAGGTATATGACCTCCCACAACACCAAGTAGTTGATAGAATTATTGTTGAATATTACAGGTTTAAAGAACATATCCATATATTAAGTTCAATCTTTGATAGATAATATTGAAGGGGGAAATTTCCTCAAAATTCTCTGGATGATGATGTCATTATTATCCATCTATGTTGATATTAGTCTGGATTTCAACTTAATTGCTCAACTCTTTTGAGTATAGCTTTTAGGTTAGAAACACTGGTAGATGGGCATTGATCATAAGGGAAAAATTAAGTTCATAAGTTAGTTTCAAATCGAATAGACACTTCATCTTTTAAACTACTTGGATATATATATGGCATTGATTTTTAGTTTATGCACCATTATTATCCAACATCTATATCTTTGATTTGTTTGTTTAATGCAAAATATTCTAATTTAATTGGTGGCTATGCTATGTAAGAACTATTGATGTTTAGTAGGAGTGTCATTTCATAGCCAATTGCCAAGTGTCATTTGGTCACTTATTTGGCTTTGGTTTATCAAACCATGAGGATTTTAGTAGTTGAGAGTTAGGATTTGGGATATATCAATGTTTGTGAGGTATATAATTATCCCAAACGAAATTTCTAAATAATTAAAGACCTAAATATGGCATGTTCCCACTGAAATATTTGTCCAAATAAAACTACTGAAGATCAAAATGTGTCTAAAGAATTCATCAAACCAAAGTTTTTAACACTTTCTCTAAAGAGACTTTTTGTATTGAATAATTTTTCCAAAGGATCTTACCAAAATTTTTTTTAGAAGACCCAAATAAATTGAAGTGTAAAATTTTGGAAATTTGGTTCCCAAAGAATAGTTATCGAAGAGTAAATCACAAAGTGCTTTGATACAGTGAAAATAAGGCATTGGAGGTCCTATAAATAGAAATCCTAGATAAATGTTTTGAACATCTCTTTTGAGAGAAAACATTGAAGATTAAATTCTTACAAAAGTTTTATTAGAGGAATTTATGAAATTAACTCATCAAACACTTTTACCGAATACCATTTTATGTTAAGTAGTTTCCTCAAGAAGTTTTTTCAAGCAAGATAAGCTGAGACCAATATACACACAACTTCCAAAAATTACTAGTAGGTTAGTATTAAGAAAAATATGTTTGTAGGTATGCTGAAGAGTAAAGTTAGTGCAATACATAAGGATTTTCCTTTTTAGAATATTTTCAAGATAGGGCTATAGACCAATTTTGTAAGATAGTGGGTCCCTATTATAAAGAAAAAGGAATGGGGGTATGTTGGTTAAACTAAATGATGACTTACATGGAAAATACTCCCAATTATTTGATAACCCAAAACCTTTAGTTAATAATATTTAGATCAAACACAAACCATTCTACATAGAATAATCAAATCAAATATACAAGAGAGACTCGAAACAACTACATACAACATGCTTGCTTTATCATTTACGCTAGATTTATGTGTGGGGAAGTGATTTCATTTTATCCTTATCATGAGAACTTTAGTATAGAATTGGGATAACAATAGGTTTCACATTGGTTTTGAGAAAAAGATTTTAAAATTTGGGAAGCTATGGCCTTACTCTACTTTCAAATGTGCATCCATAACCCAAACATATGTATGATCAGTTGTTTTTCTTTCTTCCTATTTTTTTCATTATGCATGGTACATTGACCTAATTTCATCATTTTAAGATTTTGATCACTTTGGATGTTTTAGGTCAATTGGATTACTCTTTTAAGGATGATTTGATCCTTATTTTTGTTATATATATATATATATATATATATATATATATATATATATATATATATATATATAGAATATTGCTTTAAAGAGGGAGAGAAAAAACTACATTGAGCTTGTACTTATGAGATCATAAATTTACCAAATTATCCCTACAAGCTATACCCATGTCAATGGTTATTTCATTAAATAAGTATTAATATGATAAGTGCATTTAATCTAGGGAAAATGAAAAAACTTTCTAAAATTTATATGTAGTAATGAAAAAAACCTTTATATGCCTAATTAAAGCATTTAATGCTAGAACATTCATGATTATTTTTATTTTTGTACACCTAAATTTATAAAACTTGAAATGTAAGGGTGAAAAATACTTTGAGTAAAAATAAATGGTGTACCTCTTTTTTGTCTATTTTTTCCATAGGTTGATTCTTTTTCCTCTGAACATGTTAAAGAGAGTCTTAATAGGTTAGATACTTACTTTGAGCATACTAGGGAATGTCAATCAGATTGCCATAGGATAAATAAAAACATCTATTATAGAAATCAAGAAGCTAATCTATAAAATGGACTACTAAAAACTATGAATTCTATCATAGGAAGTAGGGAAACTATTCTATGAATGTTGAAACTATTCTTGTAAAATAATAAATCTACCCTAATCCTACTTTTTCCATGACCTCTATTATTACTCAGGGACATTCCTAGATGGTAAAACTATGAATTAATGTTTTAAATATTATTTATTGAATGGGTATGTCATCTCATTACCTCATATGTCCCTTAGATGAAAATCATTATTTCCCAAGATCTTTGAAATCTGATAAGGTCCAATTTAAAATGGGGTAAAATTGTCATGTTGTTATTTCTTATCATGGGATTTATCCCATAGAAGCAATAGGTTAGATATTCTAAATACTTTGAATTTTTATCTTTTGTTAAACCATATTTTTACTATATCCTAATGTTTACATAAATTCAATAAGGCTTCAGTCTTTGAGTCTTCTATCTCTATTATGTCCAATAATCAAGGCTTCACCTTTTCACTTGGTTCCATGTACTCCTACATAAATTGATATGTTATAAATTTAAACTTGATTGATAAAATAGGTTATCTCACATAGACCAATAAGTAAGGAAAGGCATTGAGTGTGTGTATGTATATTGTTCTATTAGACTATAATGAATACTTTGATAAATTATACCAATATCTAGATTTATCTATTGTGGAATTTTTAATGACGTTAATCAATTTTTTGTTTGTTGATTTATCCAACCCATTTACTTATGGATGATGGTTGGCTGATAACCTGACGGTAATTTGATTATTTTGGGATGAATCAGTAAATTTAGCTTATTGGAATGTTGGCCCATTATCACAAACTAGAGATATGGGAATACCAAATCTAGTTGTGATATTCCCCTCTAGAAAGATGATCAAATCCTATGATCTTAAATGCTTTGTATTTATAGATTCATTCCATTGTGTGCAATAATTTGTATTAGTGATCACAAACTTATGGAAAACTAAAGAATTAGGGTTAATGAATCTAATGAAGTCCAAGCACCATTGGGCAAATGGTCTTACTTCAATCATCAGATATAGAGGAATTAGTGCATGGATTTGAATTTTCATTAGGAATTGACATTAATGGCATGTTCATACATGAACATGTGCATCCTTAATGCATTTTGGCTAGTAATAACCCATTATGAGTATTATATGGGCTAAGGTATTTCAATAGGGATGATCACTACCTATTTTCTAGTGCACATTTTCTATATTTTATTGATTTTCTTCTCATGATATTCATCTTAGGTATATGCCTTCATAATTCTTTCTATATAATACCCATTTTATGATAATTTAATGAGATAATTTGAGTCTAAAATCTCTCCTTTATTCTCTAGGGACTAGGCACTTGTGAGAAAGTATTTAATAATGTTAGTATAGTAGTGTCTTATAGATACTTGGTTTTCACAAACCTCTTAAATAGTGATATGTGGGTCAAGCTCAGTCATGAGTTAAATAATGCCTTGATATCTAACAATCTTGGAAGGCTTGATTTCTATGTCAAACTCTTATATTTTTTCCATCTATTTTCCTCTACATTCTCCCAATTCATTTTGTGTTAAAGTGATCTTAATAGTAGGATTTAGTACAATGGTAATTATCTTGTTCCTCAAGATGTAATAAAAAAAATTATTTACTACTTTGATAATGGAAAATATTTTCTTGTCTATCATGGAATACCTAAGTTCTAATTCTTTTAAGTTAGTGCTCATGAACATGATAGGATTCTCTCTCTCCTCATTCTTTTGGGTGAGAATGACAAGAATAATATGTTTTGAGATGAATGAATATAAGAAGCAACATTTGGTGAATTCTAGACTTATTAATATAGGGGCCTAAAATATTGCATATTTAATATCCTAATAAGACTTTCAATCCTCTATTATCCATTCCACTTTAGCATCTAGCTTGATAATTGAATTTAGAGGTCTAATAATTTACGTAAAACCTTACCAAAGCCACTATTACTCTCATTTAACCTTTGATTCTAATATATATTCTTAATAATTTTATATGTAGGGGGGACTATTTTCATTTTATTTTTTTTCCTACTCTTCTTAAAATATTCTCTCACTTTCTACTAGGATTTTTCCTTCTCTTCTGACCTATGGGCAGACTCAATGGTATCCACCAAGGTTTTAAAATTAGTCTTTTTGACATCATGCATTAATATTTTCTTCAGTCCAAGTTTGAATTTGGTCGCTTTAGTATTTTCATCATGTATATAATTTAAATGATGCAATAAATTCAAAATTCATACTCAATGACTACCATGTTTTCTTATTTCAATAGCTAATAGTAAATGATTTTCTATTCCTTAAAGTTGGCAATTAAGTACCTTTTCTAAAAATTCCTTTCAAAACTTATCCAATTAAGAGTCATAGGTTGGTACCCTTATAGATCATAGAGGTAATTCCACTATAATACAAAAACACCAATCAATATATAGGTTTTAACCTAGATTTTACATTTTAGGACATGTTATGAAGATTAAAATACTTATGCATGTATACAATCTAAGCATTAGCTACATCACTAGGTTATTCACTTAAAAATTTAGATGAAGAAAAATTATTAATTTTATTAATGATTAGGTCCAACACTACCAAGGGTATCTCTTAGAGTAATTTCTCCTCCCCTTTCTCATTTTATATCACATGTAAGTCTTCTTGTGAAACACCCATAAGATTGTTGAGCCTACATTATTGAGTTACAAGTTTACCTTGAATGGTATTTAAGGTTGTCAATATCCCATGTAATAATTATTCATACTTGTTAGTTGGGATATATCCAAATTAATTAGAATTATGTATGTTATTATTACTATCCACATTATTAATGGGATGAGGTTCATCCCTATTTTTATTTAGATTCGAACCACTATGGCCTCTACCTCTATTTGTAACTCTACTTCATTCGTAATTATAATTACCCTCGTTGGTATTGAAATTGTTCATTTATCTAAATCTTATTTTAAACATACTAAGGATTCAAAAATATACTAATTAAGGCATGGTTCAGATTTAAAAAGTGTTTCCCTTATTTAACCTCATAGGGCTTAACTATGTAAATCCTATGTTTTGATTAAAGGGCTAAGATTTCTAAATCAATAAAATGATATTCAATAATTAAGCATTAACTTTTTATGTATTTTTACCTTAGTTTATTTTCTAAAAATAGTAATAAATATGCTTAAATAGACACTTATCTAGAAAGTGACTGTTGTGGATGATTTAGGTTTTGAAAACTAGGTTTTGGATAAGTCTAAGTGTCATCAATATGGTCCCTGGATCTATTTTCTCACTATATAGTATCACCCCACCTAGACAGTAGTGACATACTATTATAATGTCATCAAATTATCACTAGTATCTTCTTTACAAGATCATTCCTATTTTTTTGAGACCACATGTTCTTGTGTTTCTAGGTCCTATTCCTATGTGCATAAAATCTAGAACTCTATGTTGTGCCTAGAAAACCTAATTTAGTGTGCAAAGCCTAATCCTCATTACAAGTATGGCATGATATAAAAATGTGTTTTCATTATTAGGATATTCAAGACATATTTAACACCCCATTGTGAAGAGAGTTTCTTACATACCAATACTCTGACGAGGGATCATGCCTAATGTAGTTATACCACCTAGTACTTGGTATAAGTATAAGTGAATGCTAGAATGAGAGCAGACATGGATGTCTTGAGTGTGTTAGAGATTTTAAATATTTTAAATATAGTCTTATGGATATTTTATATTAAAGTATATAGAAGTAGGGAATAAAAAGGATTAAATATCTTAATTTTTCTCAACTTATCTTTTGTTTGAATAGTCTCTTAGATCTATTTTCCATCTAGTGAATAGAGGTAAAATAGACTTGTATTTATAGATATATATAGCTTATATGGATAATAAAATTTTATTAGGATATCCTTGTGAGGGGAACACATTTGGAAAAGTATTTATTTTGGAGATTTAGGGAAAAGGAGAATAGTGCCCAGTTGGGGGCACTAACACCATGTGGATGGAGTGTCCCAAATGTGGTGCTAATGTCTACCTAGTAGAATCCTAAGAAAAATGGGTTGGAATCTATGAATTTTATCCTAAGAATTTAAAATAAATAAATATATGTCTATGGTCAATATAATGGATGGAAAATTATGGTAAAGGATCTAGGGTAGGTCTAGGGATAAGCTAGGAATAGGCTAAATAAAGTAAGACTCTTAGCATCCAAATATCACTTTTAGGTGATTACATGTCCCCTTATCTTATTATAGATATGTAGAAAAATAAAATGAATAGTATAAATAAATAATAATAATACATAAAATTACCTTAGAAGTGAATCCCATGTATCTGAATTTGAGTGTGAATCTCAATCTAGGTATGTGAAACATGATCCAAAGTAATGACCTGAAATGAAACATGAAAACATTAGTCTTTACTTAAGAGATGATAAAAATTAAAATAATATGTTTAATAAATTAAATAAGTAAATTTGAGTAAATATAAATAAAATAAATGACTACACCTTGTTGGTTATGGGAACCAATACATGAACCTAATGGCAATCTGTGTGTGAGTGTACATAGTGATCATATTATTGAATAAATTGGACTAAGATGATGGATTTATCAATACTCATATGAGTGGATCAATAAATTAATTTGGTTCAGAATCCATCATTTCTCACCCCTAATTAGTGGATCCTAATATATGAATAGCTTGGATAAGACTGTATGTGTGTCTAACCCTCTCATTTGGGTGGCTTAAGAACTCAAGTAGGCCATGAGTCCAGCATTGCCCACCTGTGTGAAGTAGATTCATCTATAAATAAACTATTAAAATTTATAAATGTATCTAATTGGGTATATCTAACTATATATGTTAGCTTTATGGCCACTCAGGTACATTAGGTGGCTCTAGGCCACTCTAGAATGCTAACCAATGTAGATGGAGTAAGGCATGAATCTGGTGATAACCTAGAATGTAATAGTAAGTGTATATAGTGTATATAATTACATGGAGTTTTAAATTATGTATGATCAACCTATGTGTAGCTAAGTATCTAAAAATTATGTGTCATAGACATGCCCCCAATTTGATATATAAGTATACTGATTCTAAACTGAATATGCAATAGCTGAATCTGTGTAACTAAAATGAACGTGAGTTTGATCATGACATGCATGATGCCATATAATTTGAGAAAATGGTATGAACATGAGATAAAATTAGTGTAACTAAGCAAAATATAAACATAACTATCAAATTTTTGACTATATCTATGTAAATATGTGACTCTACCTAGTGTATTTATTAGTCTAGATAATCTAGATTACCCTAATGTTGGGGCTATTAGATAGTAACACCCTATAATGGATAGTATTTCCTTATGGAACTAGTATCCTAATCTAGGTGCTAATGTCTACCTGGTCTAAAATTTAGGTGATCTAAACTAATTTCTAAGTTTGTTCTTTTCTATGTTTGCCCAATGTCTGATTTCTAAAATTGAGCTTGTGTGCTTAAATTTATCTATCAATAGAAAAGTAGGAGAATAATATTTGTGACAAACCCATGTGAATTTCCCCCTTTTAAGGGTATTTTTTAAACCTATGTAATAAATATCCTCAAAATAAGTACCTCTACAAAAATGTGTTATCGAAATCATATATATGATATTCCAACACAATGTATAAACATAACATCAAAATGTAAAAGTATCTGAGTATGATTCAGTAATGTAAGATGTATGTTGTAATCTATCATTGCACAAGATTGTCAATATATATGTAATCAATATGTATATAAATAAATCTAAGTGACTACCTAGATGGATGGGGCATGATGTCCATCATGGCACCCAAGTAGGAAGGGTAGATGTATGACGTCCCTCATGGCATCAAAAAATTGTGTGTGTGTGTGTGTGTGTGTGTGTGTGTGTGTGTGTGTGTGTGTGTGTGTGTGTGTGTGTGTGTGTGTGTGTGTGTGTGTGTGTGTGTGTGTGTGTGTGTGTGTGTTTTGTGTGTGTGTAACAATAAAATACAACTGTCATGGTGAAGAAGCATATAAATAATCATATATACAAACACACGAGGCATTTAAAAGTAAAACAAGGACCCAAAATATAAGGGACATGGGCACATGTTACTAAATCTCAGAATGAAGACACATAAGGATGTTCAAATGTCCACATACACAAATAACAAGCAATTTGGCTTAGAGTGACATAGAAGGACATGTTTAGATGTCCACATATATAATTAGGAAAGCACACACAATGGACATGGGAACATTTCTAAGGCATACACAAAAATAAGTGGCATAGAGCCAAATATCAATGGAATATTCAAATGACCTCGAAGATGTAAAAGGAATATCAAATGCAATCAAGTCTAATATATAATAACTAGAAATGAAAGCATGCATAAATATGAATTAAAAATCTATGTAAATTCTAAGATATACATATGTTGAGTCTAACTAGTGATAGTCAACAAAAAATCTAAGAAATGAGTATCAATGATCAATATCAAGATATATCAATGCATAAACTTGAATTTATAGTGTGTAAGGATAAAACTTCGTAGTATCATTTGTGTATGAGATGCCCCTGAGTGAGTAGAATGTATCAAATTAATAAACCTAAATCAATGTATATGCCCCTAGTGGCGTTAAATGATATCAAGTCTAAATCAATATAGTAGACTAGGGTCCTATATTTAATTTACAAGCATTGACAAGAATCAGTGAAATATATGTGTATGATAAAGTTGACTATACTAAGATAGCTAACAATATGTAATATCTAGTAATTAGTAGAGATGTAAACATAGCAATGCATATAATTTATAAATTTTATATTTTTGAGTAATATTTGAATACTTTTATATTTTGACATGTTATATTATTTTGTGTTTTCTATATATAAAATATGTATAATCAAATTAAAATGATATATGTAAAATGAGAGAGAGAGAGAGAGAGAGAGAGAGAGAGAGAGAGAGAGAGAGAGAGAGAGAGAGTTTACACAAGGGTAGGAACCATACTAACTAATGAGTGTCATGAGAAACTCACTATCAACATGATCTATATTGAATAGAGGAACTATGATCATGTGTGTAGTGTGAAAATTCAACTATGAGCCCATGATCTATTGTGATATATAATCTATGTTTGATGTTGTATGTGTGGTGATACTATGATGATGTGTCACTAATTGTGATTCCATGTGAACTATAGGTGTCCTAGGAACCCATCTAGTAGAAGAAGAATTTATGGGTCATGTAGGTGCCCTATCCTAAGAACCTCTAGAACATAATAAAATTGATCTTAGAATAAAATAAATATAGGAATATTCTCTATAATTTGTGACATATCTCTAACTCAAGGGTCCCTCTAATAATGTTCTCCATGGGAGAGTATGCATATGTATAGATACCATAAGAATATATAGAGACTACACTAATGGCTTTGCTAAAAACTATGATATATGCATAGGATATATACTCTCTATTATAATTGATAACTATGTAATATCTGATAATGGTGATAAAACTATAACTGGTGTCTATACTAGAATTATAGTTGGAGACTATGTTAGAACTGCCTATGAAATGGGTAGAGGATACTCATATGGGACATCATAAACCTTAACTACCTAATTATCATTTATATACTTTAGGAACTAGTTTACTATAAATGGGATGGCTTGAATTTGTTATAACCATGGCCTACCCAATAATATATCAAATATACCTATAATAGGTACTACTAAGAATTGAGTGGCTATGTGTGTTACGTCAACCTATAATGGAAGCACAATATCTTCGATGTAGTTATGAATGTGGCAATTGAAACCATTAATTAGTATATATATGGGGAATATATCCCACTCTATGTATCTCAAGTGATATAAGAGTTTCATGGTATATATTCTTATGTTTGACCCATTGTCAACCATAACATTATGAATATGATGGTGGTATATGTATGGTTGTATGCATAACACATGTAAATTTATGTCATCATCCACAATCCCAAACTATAAAAATGTGATAAGTGGTCTAGGTGGAACTATAGTGTGATACATGCCAATAATGTTATGCAATGGTTGTGTCTCCTCTATAACTACATGATAGGAATCTGGTGGTTGATGTGCCTAGTATTTATATTAAAAACTTTATGTGCCCCCTGCCTCATTCACTAAATTTTTTGGGAAAGGATCTTAAAATAGCTTTAGTACTTTAGCCTTTGTTTGTTATTATTTTAGAGCCTCTATGGGTGTGACCACATCAATAACATTATCCTCAATGAGATATTGTTTCTTGTGCTTTAGGATAATGCATTTATTTGTCATGTGGCATGGTTCCCTTTGATACTCACATCATGTATTTAAATCATAACTCTTTAATCAGAGTGAGAGATATGGCATTAAATCATAAAATAAATCATAAAAAATATTTAATCAGAGTGAGAGATATGGCATTACATTTTAGTACTTATTATAGAACCCATCTTGGTGACTTTGAAATATTAGTGAAGACTTGACACTAAAAAGAAGATAAAACTAATCTAGAGATGGCTCAAAAGCTTCGTTGACTTTAAACTTTAGATAAATTATATTATTTTTGTCCCATACCTTGTATGGAGAATTTTTTAAACTCTTAATAGTTGATTTTGATCCATTTATGTACTTGAGTTTTCCCATTGATTAGAGCTTAAACTCTCTTTACTTGACTATGTGGTAAAAATAAATAAATGTACGAAGGTTCTTGAACAAGATAGCTCTATGCAGTGATGGTAATAGAATTTTTTTAAATATGTCCTAAAGCTCTTTATCTCCCATAAGACTAGTTAATTTGGATAATATTTTCTTGTATCATAAGACATAATCTATGATAGGCTCATTCAAATTTTTATTTAACTATGCCACTTTTACATATGATATCTTATCACTAATGTTTATAGAGAAGTGTGTTAGGATTATGTTAGCTAAAGGATTGAATGTTGTGATAGATTGATTTGGTAAATCATAAAACCACTATAGAGAATAATAATTGAAATTATGTGGAAATAAATTCATAAGATGCCAATCATTGCACACATAGTCCAAGAATTCTACATGAAAGGCTCTACATTGATACTACAAGTCACCTTTAGCATCATATAATGTGAGATTAGTGTTGGAGGCTTAGGTTTCACCCTAGTTGATCAAAGAGTTGTTAAGGTCCTCTATTCAAATCTAGTCCAACGTGAAAATGACCCTAGGCTATTGAATACCTAATCTTGGGTCAAACCTCTAGAATATTTAATGAGCCTAGTTCATCTGATGTATCACTTAGCTCATTTCTACTAAAACCTACTAATTTTTGGGGTGAAAAGGGGGGAAAAGATAATTTAAAGGGAAATCCTAAACTATTGTTAGTGATACACTTAGAATGATTATTCATCCACTCTTACTTGAGCTTATAAAACACTAATGAGATAAAATAATGACTGGATATACAACTCCAAAGTCTCTTATACATCAGTATTTCATGCAGAGGTTTTACCAATTGATCAAGGTTTAAGGGAATTAATGGAATAATCATAATTCAAGGCACTAACTAGTCAATGTATCCATTATTAGTTTCAATCAAAATGACATTAAACATTAAAAAAGAATTTAATAATAAGATAAACTACTAGCTAGGTGAGATCAAGACTTGAAAAGGGAGAGATATCTACCACATAAGCAAATAAAATGATATTAAGACACTATGTAGGCATAATGAAATCTTAACATATTATTTTATCCATCTCAAGAGGTTAAAAAGCTCAATCTTGGCAGAGTCTAGTCATGCCCAAGAGAGGGATCCATTTCAAGGCTTATAAGCCTGTATTTATCATAGAAGGGAAAGAGAGAGATGGGGAACATGCATTGGAGAATGTATGAGTCATAATGATCAAGGCTAAGATTACCATTGAAATCAGTCAAAATATCCACTTAAAACTTCATCGATGCCTTCTCTACATTAATACCACTATGTCTTTTCCTAGCATAAAAGGGTGGATCATGAAGGTGAAGACCACTATAGGAAGTAAAAACCCCCACTACATGAATCCTTCTCAATATCTTCTACATTAATTCCCTTCATTATAAGGAAAAAATCCTCATAATCATGCACCTGACAAAGCCATGACTATAACTACCTTGAGCAACTGTAAGTACTTACTTATCAAAGCTACGATTGTGTTAAAGGATGAGACACCTCAACATATCTCATTTATGTCTACATATACCCCAACTTGGATATGGGTCTTTACTATAGATTGAAAACCATTTCAATATATTGGTTTTTGTATAGTCATTATACCAATGAAGATCTGCATATTGCATAATGTTATTCTAGACTATATTAGGTTTAAATAAACCTATCCTGGATCTAAGCTTTAATGGAAGTAGAGCCCTTTGAAACATTTTCTCTTGGTTTTAATTGAACCATATTTAACCTCTACTTTGAAGTATCCTAGATTTAAATTTTAATATCAACCACTTATCTCAATCTTTGCTCCCATAATCATGCCATCTATCAGCTTTACATCCCGTCTCAGGATCTTGTTGTTAGTCCAATCTACTTTTTTGCTTGAGCCATGTGGTGGCCTCACATTTGATCTAATATCATTGAATTATTGACCTTATTCACACCATTTATATTCCTTTTCATGGATTTAATTCATACCATAAATTTACCTGATAGTTGATGTGGTCATGACACTTGGTATTTTATCATTCATTCCTAGGATTTGTTAACTAGTTGACCTTTTGTTCATCATTGATCTACTTTGGTATGATGTATTACACATCATTGATCAACTTGAACCCACTAGATTTTTTATTTTCCATATGCCATTAGATATTCTTATGGGCACCTAATATCTTACCACTTTTCAACCACATGTTTAATTTTAGGATACACGAACCTTTTGATTGTGATCTTTCCATTGATCTTAGATGCATGATTTAGCATGATCCACTGGATCTTTTGGACCCACTAATATCATTGATGTCCTACTCATTATTATATCTTGACTCAATCCTCCATGATTTGGATAATTATCAACCATACATTCATCTTTGGAACATTTGAATTTAAATGACTATTTCATGAGGCCCAAATATGATGTATGTGCACACATCCTACTCTACTAGTTCAACTGTGAGGGATTGTATCATGAGATATAAACCTCATCAAGATATGAATTTTGCATAGAATTTTCAAGGCATGAAAAACATCATGTCCATGCAATATTTTGGCTTTGGTTGATTCCAAAGGTGTACTTATGAAATGCACAATTGGACTAACATGTTCATCCTTACATGATGTCTAAATGATAGTCTAGATTCTCTAAACTTGTCTTAGTCATTTTTCCTTTAAACTAGGGCACTATGAGGAATAAAAATCAAGATAAATTAAATAACATCAAGATTTTAAAATAATAAGGGTTGAAATTTGGCTTGTGAGGCCAAAATATTAACATTTCTAGCAACTATGATGGGAAGCATGCATGTTGTGCTTGAGCACCTAGACCATTTACATGATTTTGAATTTATAAAATAATGACAAAATTGAGTTGTGACTGCAAGAAAACCATTTGAATTAAAATACAACACCCACAAAAATAATAAATTAAACACAAAAAATAATAAAACTAACCTAAATAAAACAAGGACCACTAACCTAAGGAAATAGAGAAAAGAAGACAAAAGGGAAGCAAACTATTGCCTATGTTAATCACTTATTGAAACAAAGAAAACCTAGAATAACTAACCTATAGTGAAAATATTCCCTCTAGGGTTAAATGGAAATATATTTGGTTCACCTTGAAACTTTGAAGCATGCTTACCTTTTTCTTGATAGATTTCTTTTATAGCTAAGAGCAATTGGATGCTCATGTCTTCTTGATGGTGCAGCTAGGATTTCAACCTCCATTCTCAATTACATTTATTGAAGGTATGGATCCAATAACAAAACATATTTATCCCATATCTATGTACTTTATTATAACATATTCAACTCTTCTTATTTTATGAACTATTGATCACGATTATGTAGACTAGCTTATTATATCTCCTTTTTCATAGCTACATGGCTAACTTATAAGTGAGATGGATCTGATCTTATGACTTATTGAGGTCATTTTTGTTCAAACTCAGCTTCTAAAAATGGAAAATCATTTGAATATGATGATAGGGTTTGAGAACCATGATTGAGATGTATAAACATGTCATCTCCTAAGGAAACAACTATTTCTTGATTGGTGAAAGCACTCCTCTCATCTAGTAATGGACCACATTCAACTAAAGAATATACTAAATAAAATATGTTAAACAAATATAAATATTTTTTTATCATGAATTTGAAGTAAAATTGGAATTTATTTACTGTGATCATAATTTTGAAAATCATCTTCAAATTTTTGTGCTGATTGGTACTCATTTTTTATCATTTCTACAAGATCTTGTTCTTCATAATAAATGTCAGCCATTATTTGATCAATGTGTTCATGGAAAATAAATTCTAATTGAAAAATTGAAGTGTTTTCCTCTTAAATTTCATTCTCTACTCTTAATTTATCTTCTATCTCAATAATAACCTCTTTAAACTCACTTTATTGTACAACGTGTATGATTGGATCAGTCCCTTCATTAACATTGAGTGTGTCTATGATGATGTCCTCCTTTTGATCATGCAAAAATATTTCATCTCCACCTACATTAGCTATAACTTATTTAACTTTTTCAAAAAAAATAGGATCCTTCTCCAAGATAAGCATAGTAGATTCACAAAATTAATGAATAAGATGAGAAAGATCCAATGGTTATGCCATAGATGCCTAATTTTGCTCTTGAGGTTGCTAAACTTGAACAACTATCACCTCCTTTCTCTACTACACTATTTCTTGAACTCATTTATATGAAGGAAAGGATCTAGGATTTTGAGGAGGAAGGAGTGAAGGTTGAACCTTTAGTATTGGATGTATTATAGCTTAAGCCATGATTGGGAAAGTTTCTTGTTGAGGTGGACATGGAATCCATGAATATTGATATGGGGAAGTAAGAGGTATTTATGTTTGAGATTGAGATTGCTTATCAAATAGCTCTTGATTTTAGGCTGATATCTCTTTTGAAATCATTTGGATTACCCTCTTCATTTCCTTTATCTAATCATGAAAATTCAAATAATCTTGGAAGGGTGGTTGATCTTGAAATGGGTAAGGCTCATGAGGATGAGGTGCATATGGATCATTGTTATAAGACTGGTATGAGGTTTCATACTACTAATAAGTCTTTGTATACTCTTTATATGGTTTATATTAGTCATGGGATGTTTACTATGGATCATGAGGATCATATAGGAAACGTTGAAAGGGAGAAGAATGATGAAATTATTCTCTATAAGCTACCATAGCCTAGGAAAACATGAAGATAACTTAAATTTTGAACAATAACATACCTTTTGCATTGAGATAAATGCCAAAGGAGTACTAGATACTAGTTTTGAAGATGATGTGCTACAAGCTTGTACTCCAATAGCTGAACTCATGTCCCACCAAGCATGCCATAAATTGTTGGAGGCTTAGGTTGCACCTAGTTGAGAAAAGGATTGTTCAGGTCCTCTACTCAAATCTAGTCCAACATGAGAATGACACTAGGCTATGGGTTACCTAATCATGACTCTTACCTATAGAATTTAATGAGGATAGATCCTCTGATGTATCACTTAGATCATTTCCATTAAAACCTACTAATTATTGGGTTGAAAAGGGGGAAAAAGATAATTGAAAGGTAAATCCTAAGCTATTATTGGTGATACACTTGAAATTATTATTCTTTCACTCCTACTTGAGCTTCTAAAACACTAATGAGATAAAATAATGACTATATCTACAACTCTAAATTTTCTTATACATTAGTATTTCATCATAGGCTTTACCAATTGATCAAAGTTTAAGGGAATTGATGCAATAGGCTTGATTTAAGGCACCAACTAGTCAATGTATCCACTATTAGCCTCAATAAAAATGACATTAAACACTAAACATGATAGGCATAACAAGATAAACTAGTATCTAGTTGAGATCAGGACCTGACAAGGGAGAGATCTCTACCACATGTGCAAATCAATTAATATTAACACACTAGATAATCATAATGAAATATTAACATAGTATTTTATTCATCTCAAGAGGATACAAACCTCAATCTTGGTAGATTCTCGTCATGGCCAAGAGAGGGATCCATTTCAAGGATTAGAAGCATGTATTTATAATAGAAGGGAAAAAGAGAGATGGGTAACATGCATGGGAGAATGGAGAAGGAGTCATTATGATCAAGGCTAAGATTACCATAAGAATTAATCATAATAGTAGCTTATAATTTTATCGATCCCTTCCATACATTATTTCCATTATGTTTTTTCTTTTCATGAAAGGGTAGATCGTGAAGGTCAAGACTGCTATAGGACGTAACCATCCCCACTACATGAATCCTTCTTGAGATCCTCTACATTAATTCCCTTCACTATAAGGAGAAAATCCTCATATTCATGCACATGACAAATCCATGACTATAACTACCTTGAGAGGCTATAAGTACATGTTTGTCAAAGCTAAGATTATGTCAAAATGATGAGACACCTCAACATATCTCATTTATGTATGCATCTACCCCAACCTAGATATGGATTTTTATTATACATTGAAAACCATTCCAATATATTGGTTTTTATATAGTCATTATATTGATGAAGATCCATTGATTTCATAACTTTGTTTTAGACTATATTAGGTTTAAACAAACATATCCTACATCTAAGCTTTACTGGTAATAGATCCCTTTGAAACACTTTCTCTTAGTTTGACTTAAGATGTATTCAACCTATAATTTAAAGTTTCCTAGCTTCTACCTTTAATATCAACCATCGATCTCAATCTGGGCTCCTAAAATCATGTCATCTATCATCTCTATGTCCTTTATCAAGATCCATCTATGTCCTTTATCAGGATCCATCTATCAATCCAATATACTTTTGTGCTTGTACTACATGGTGGCCTCATATTTGATCTAAGATCATTGAATTCTTGAAATTATGCACACCATTGATATTTCTTTGCATGGATCAAATGCATAATATTGATATACTTGGTAGTTGATGTGGTCATGACATTTGGCAACTTCTCATTCATTCTTGAGATCCACTGATTAGTTAACCTTTCGCTCATTATTGATCTACTTTGGTATGATGGATCAAGTACCATTGATCAGCTTGAACCCACTAGATTTATCAGTCATCATGTACCATTATATCTTTGTATGGGCACCTTAGATCTTATCACTTGTCAACTACATGTTCAATTTTAGGATATTATGACCTTTTAACTATGAGCTCACCATTGATCTTCAATGCATGATTTAGCATGCTCTATTGGATCTTTTAGATCCACTAACATCATTGATTGTCCAGTTACCATTGGATCTTGACTTGAGATTCCATGATTTGGACACTTTTTATCCATGCATTCATCCTTGGAACATTTTAATTCAAATATTTATTTCATGAGGCCCAAATTTGATGTCTATACACATATCCCACTCTACTAGTTCAAATTTGAGGGCTTGTATTTTGAGATAGAAAACTCATCAAGATAAAAAATTTGTAGAGAATGTTTAAGGCATGAAAAAAATCACGTCCATGCAATATTTTAGCTTTAGTTTTTTCCATAGTTGTACATATAAAATGCATACTTAGAATGACCTGTTCATCTCTACATGACATTTAATTGAAAGTCTAGCTTCTCTAGGCTTGTGTTAGTCATTTTTCCTTTAAACCAAGGTACTATGAGGCATCAAAAGTAATTTTAAGTAAATACCATCAATAGTTTTGAATGATAAGGGTTTAAATTTAGCTTATGAGGCCAAAATGATAGCACTTAGGTTCCATGAAAGTGAATGGCAAAGGAGTTACCACTATGTGATGTGCCAAAGGTGTATGTAAGAGAATGTTAGAATCTAAGGCATGTCATGGAATAGTCTCCCTTATTGAGATGTAACACCTTAGAATATAGAGTATTAATCTCATGCATAAGGGATTTTCCTCCTAGAGTGGAGGAGCTAGCCACAAGTGGTGTAGCTATCATTGATGGTTAAATAACAATATTAGGTTGTGTTATCTAAGTTGGTTGAGTTGGCCCCACTAGAGTTATAACAACATTATTAAATGAAGGGGTTGAAGATTGACCATTGTTTAATTTTTGGAGTTTTTAAGAATGTTTATGAAGTCATCATGTATATCCACATGTTTGGAGATAAAATATTATAACTATAGTTTATCAATTTAATCAAATCTAATGTTAAATTCTATTATTGTAGGTTAGAAAGTAGGAAAATAATTATTGTATATTTTGAAATTTTTAAGAATATTAAATTATGGAAGATTGTAAAAAATAAATATTTCAACAAATTTGATATTTTTGGAATTAAAATTTGATTATAGATATAGGATATAAACCCTAAATGTGTTTAGGGTTAGGTTTTTTTGAATCTAGGGTTTATTTACACCAATTTAAATTATATGTAAAATAAATTGAAAACCTAACATGAAATTTATTTAATTTATCTAGGTTATCTAAAAAAATAAAAAAAATAAGTATACAATCCTAAATTATTACACAAAAATTTAGATTAATGTTAGCTAGGGTTTGAAGCAATATTGAATGTAATTTGGGTTCACCAAATGATTGAACCTTTTAGGGTTTAATTATGTAAATCTTATTTTTAGATTAAAGGCCTAACATGTCTAAATCAGTCAAATAATATTAAATAATTAATCACTAATTTGTTATGGATTTTGACCTTATTTGACTTTCTAAAAATAGTAATAAATATTCTTAAATAGATACTTAAATGTAAAGTGACTATCGTAGATGATCTAGGTTCTAGATAGGTTTAAGTGTCATCAATAGGGTCTCAAGATTTATTTGTTTACTAGATAGTAGCACCCCACCTAGACAGTGTTACTATACTGCTATAGTGTCCTCAAAGTGGTGGTAGTGTCCTCTTTGTAAGATTGTTACTATTTTTTGGGAGTACCTACACTTGTGTTTTTAGGTCTTGTTCTTATGCGCACAAAATCTAGAACTCTACGTTGTGCCTAAAAAACCTGATTTAGTGTGCAAAACCTGATCCTATTTGTAAGTATGTCATGAGCCTAAAATGGGTACTTACTAGTAGGATAGGTTTAACATCCTCAAAATTCCACTATGAAGATAATTTCCTACATACAAATACTCCAAGGAAGGATCAAGCTTGATGTAGTTGTCCCACCTAGTGCTTTGTATAAGTGCAAGTGAAAGCTAGAATGAGAGTGGACTTAGATGCCTTGAGCATGTTTGAGTTTTGAAATCTTTAAAATCTAGGTTTAGGTATATTTTAAATGGTAGTATTCAAAATTAGGGTAGAATACATATCAAATACCTTAAGTTTTCTGAACTTGTCTTTTATTTGAATAGGATTTTGCATGTATTTTCTATCTAGTGAATAAAGGTCAAATAGACTTGTATTTATAGATATTTATGGCTTATATGAATAATGAAAGGTGCTTAGGCTAACCTTAGGAGGGGGACACATTTAGAAAATTTATTTTTGGGAGATTTAAGGTAAAGGGCAATAGTACCCATTTAGGGACATTAACACCATGTGGTTGTAGTGTCTACAATGTGGTGCTAATGTCCACTTGGTAGACTTCTAGACAAACTGGGTTGAGATTTAGGAATGATGTCCTAAGACTATGTTTGAGTTAACTGTAGATGTTTTTGTTCTACACGATGGATGGAAAAGTGTGTCAAAGTCTCTAGGATGGGTCTAGGTCTAAGCTAATAATAAACTAACTCAAGCAAGACTCTTAGCATCCAAATACCATTTTTAGGTGATTACATTCCCCAAAGTTCCCTAGAGAAACAAACTTATTATGAAACCAATGTAATGAACCCAAAATTATTATTTTTTAAACAAGTTAAAGAAAAAAATCCACACTAAACATATTGAAAGACTCAACAAGTTTGTAATAACTCTGACTTGATCTAGGCTAAAGACCATATGAAAGTTTGTGAAATGCAATATCTTTGAGATTAAGTGTTTTTAAGAGGAACTTATTATAAATTGGTTCATACCTTAAATTATATTAATATAAAGATGTATAATCATACTTTCATACCGTTATAAAATATAACCTTAATATTCCCACAAGTCAATTTTCCCATAAAACTAACTTAACATGACTCAACCTTAAATGAGTTATTTTTTCTTAGAAAATAAATTTCAAATTAACTAAGGTAAAGTAAACTCCAAATCATTCATTTTTCATTTTAATTTAATTCATTATAAAAAAACAAACTATACACAAATGAATATTATTTTATTCATAAATATATCGACAAGTTTACTAATTATATCTACATCATATACTTATAAGGAATATTGCTTAACTCGATACAAAAAGTACACCATTAGTAATCATGTAAAAAACTATCACAAGTAATAATTCATACCATTCATGGTTGTTTAATTTTACACTTTATTTCAAGGCATAACATTAATAGCCATGGATCAAACCTCTTTATCAAAAAAAAAGGCATACTTATCATAAAAAATTGAGTTAAAACTTATACCCACATTTACATAATACAAATAAGTATAGTAATTTTCTTTTCATATCTTAAGAAAGTTACACCTATTATTTGATAAGAGTGTTAGCCCAATAAATCCTATTGTAATAATTAATATATTATATTTATATGATGTTACCCAATGAGATAATCATACTTCACTCTTAGGTTCATATTACCATCTAATAAGTATATAATATTCCATCAAAATAATCACAACCTAATAAAATAATTTTTGAATAACTTATGTTCATTAATTCTTAATTTATATGTATTCCATTTTGATATATTCTATTTAGGGTAAGACAACCAATTTACTATCAAAAATATCCCTTTGTAGTGCTTGTTATATCTAATTTACCATAAGCAAATAAGGCTAATTTAAGCATTACAAGTACAACTAAAAGAGAAAAAGTTGGTGACTCTCTTTAAAATGCAAGATAATATTTTTTTTAAAAAAAATTGTTTTTCCTTGAGTAATTACCTTAATTATTAAAAATAAACCTCTTCACATTCATAATATTTTCATTTACTACTTACTCACTCAGCACAAAAATTAAAGAAATGACTATAAGTGCATAACTTCATAAAAGTTTGATATAATTAAAAATATGAATGAAAGAAGTTATATTGCCCCTAAATGTTAGTATTCATAAATGAATATATTTCATGAGATAAGGAATTCAAAATTTAAAAAAACATGCTTATTAATCTAATTAATTAGATTAAATTACCCAATTTTACAATTGCATAACTAAGTATCAATTAAGACAACATAAACATCTTTGTGTAGTATAATGCAGTAACAATAGGGAAACTTTACCAAATAGAAAAGAATAAAAACAAACCATACCAAATTGAACATATACACTCTAACTTTTATACTTGATTATTATCCATCATAACTATATATTTTTTAAATCCGATGTATAATATTTATCTTTACATGTAGTATAAAAATAAGTTTATGATATTCAAACTATATATATTTGATCCTATAATAATTTAAAACTTTATTCTTCCTCTTTTATTATCTTTACTTCTTTTCCATTATTCAATCTCTCAACTTTTTCATAAGTGAAATCCATTGAGATCCTCAATTCATTCAATAACTTGACATGTTATATAGAAATAAAGGTTAAACATTGTCTTTATGTGAAAACTATGCCAATTATGGGTTTGTCAAGTGTTTGTATAAATCCAAATCCTAACACCATTTTTGTTGAAATTGTCAATCTTACTTGAATTGCACTCAAATACACATTTTAGATCAAAATCCATCAAATTCCCTAAATGGTTCGAATTTGTCACTTACAAGTGCCAGTTTAGGTCAAATTACCCCTAAATAGGGCAATGCATTTTATGGGCTAGCTAAATTTGATCAGATCATTTCGAGTAAAAATGATAATTTTTCCATTTAGTGATATGGATCACTCTTTTCTTCTAATTCATTAGTTCACATCACTTACCTTTATTATTTGGTGTTGGCAACATCCTAAATGGGAATATAGATTCAACACATCTAACATCACCTTCCAGTTCCTCTCTAGTCAAATTATGACCTAGTAATATGAATTTTTGACCATTTTGATTAATTGAGGGCCAATTTTCAAATAGTTGCACAAATGTTAATTGACATTGTTTAAGGCTAATTAATCCAAATCAAGAGCTTAAGTGGATTTTACATGAGAGTTGTTGAATAATTATTTTTAAAAATGAATTCCTATTAACTGCATCATCAGGTGACATCATTTTTTAGGAAGACATCCCTAGGTCATAAATGCCACAAATATTAGGATTATGGGTCACCCATGCTTAGTTAATGCCTCCCATGACTCTTTAATGCTTATTTATCTTGAGGATATTTATGGATTTAATTCAAAATATTAATATTATCTATGACCACACATCTCAATCTTAAGACGGATGGTTAAGGTTGATCTTGATCAAATCCAAAAATCTATAAATAGGAGGCCTCACAACATCATTTCTAAGATATTTTTAGTACAAGGTTATTATGCTCAAATGTATTCAAAGCTTGAATATTTCAAAGTTATAATGCTAAATTATTTCCACAAATATTCATTGATAGGATAGTTTAGTTATTTGAAATCAAGAGCCTAGGTTTTATGGAGTGTTCTTGAGGAATTGGATGAGCTTACCACCATTGTTGACAAAGACAAGGATGATTGATCAAGGGAGAATATGTTTTTTAGCCACATGTGTATGGTGAATCCATTTGGGAAGGTAATATAGTGTTTCTTTCATTCATTTGTTTCTTGTTATCTCTTGTAATTCCCATATAAATAGATAGGCTTAGTTAGTTATTTCTTTATGCATGTTTCATTATTTATGGATTAATGCTTGACTAACTTGCTTTGTAATCCTCTCTACATATTGGCATGCCTGGTGGGATAAGATGCATCTTAAACATGAAGGAAATCATTTTTCAACTCTAAAATATCCATTTAGACCCTAAAAATTATTGTAAATTGATTTTCTAACTTTATTTTGCCATTTTTGGCTGCCACAATTTTTACACAGTTACTGATATCGATAGAAATATCAAACTTAATTACCTGCTTAACAACATTGATTACAAAAATTGACATTAGTTGGGTCCCAGCTATCAAATTAATCATTGTCAATGGTAATAACCAATGTCGATCATTATGTTTGTCAAAAACACAGACCTAAGAGATACTTTCCCAAAGTTCATTATTTCAAGCTAAAAAGTGCTTCAAAGATAAAGGACATGTTGACATTTTTGCTATACAAACAAGCTTTTGCTTTGATAAAAACATGTTTAAATCACCTTTTTCATGCTTAAAAATGAATTAGGAAATTTTTTTTGGTTGTTTAATAAGGAAATTAGATATTTTGGTGAAGTTTTCAAAATTTGAAAATAAGACCAAGGGGTCAAATAAACACCACCAAACATTTTATTTGGGTTTAAAATTGAACACACTTGTCAATTTTTATTTGTAATAGTTGTTTATTTAGATTTCATTTAGCAAAAGGATGAATGTTGTGTGTATGATCTTCCATTTTTCCCCTATAGGGAACCCTTGGAATCAAAAGCACCATTATTATTACATATAGGCTTAGAAATAAAGTCATCTAAAGCACTATCCAAAAACACGTCAAAGTTTGGGTGACCTTGAAAATGACCCTACAGTCTTTTTACTTTCATGCTTTCTTTATTTTTATGGAAACTTGGCTTGTAATGGGGACATCATTACCTCTCATGAGTTCTTTAGGGAATCTTTGACCTAGGGTTTCATCTCCTAGCATTGACTTCACTTACTCCTTCTGAGTTACACATAAGATGTATCTACATTTAGCCATTGCACTACACTGAGTGAACAACAAGATGTAGTGGTTGTAAAAAGGACTATACCTTTTTAAAACTAGCCAATGCTATGATCACCTAATTTATGTGCGTGTCTTTTGCATTGTTTGATGTGAAAGTCATTATGTAATTGATTCCCCTAGAATGATCAAAACCTTGATAGTTTAGTAAACCCCACTTTGCCATACCTTGTCAGTTTAGACTTAAGACATTTTTTTTGTCATTAGCTTACTTGGTCTTTATTTGTGTTTAAAAATACTTGTTAACTCAATGAACTTAACCAAAACACATTGTCATCAATTTTCTTGAACAAGGGAGGCATTACACTGTCCAAATGGAAAATTCATCTTTTCCTTGTTTAATTTTTTATCAAAAGCTTTGTGTCATGTCATCCACTTTGGTGTAATCACGCTGCCCAATTGAGTCTATATATTTTACCCAATTTGTTTAAATCCTTCATTTATAATATGCATTCAAAATTAAACTTTTTTGAGTTCTAAGGGTTGGTGCATCAAATTGGGTTCACCATTTGTGCACTAGGATTATTTTAACTTGGGTTCAATTTTCTATTTGGATTGAAGGTCATTCATTAAGAATCAAAATCACATTATCATCCTGGTGGACTCAATTCATCTTATGTATCACTCACGCTTTAAGTCTTAGAACATATTTTGTCCTACTAGAATCATGTGGTGATGTTGTACTACCTATTATTCCTAGATTTATACTTAGTGATTCACATATTTTTTTACATCTTAAGTTGCTTAGTCCATTTTGTCTTCTTCATAATCGAGTGAGCTTTCCTCTAAACTTCTAGGGTCAACTTGTCAAAGTTGAAGCTAGATTTTGTAGTGTGTGTGTATCACAAAGATCTAGGCTTTGGTGTACTAGTTTTCACCTTGGGTCTTTGAGTTACCTCACTCTCTTTTGATCTATACAATTTCAACTTTACCAAAGGTTGCGTAAAATCATGAACCAAATATTATAAAAATTATGTGTGGTTTCAAACCACCCTCCTTTATAATCTCATTGGTACCTTGGTTATTTGTTTACAAAAGAGTTGAAGCATACTTTTATTGGTTGCTGAACAATGGTCCAAAGTTAGTCAAACACTCAAAACAACTCTTTTTAGGCATGACTCAAAGGTTCACTCATAGTGGGGCCTCTTATGGCCTTAGTTATGAGGATGAAATTTTTTATGATGGTCAAGATAACCCCATTATTTTTTATGATATCCCTATAATAATAGGATTCAAAGATGATTATAATAAACATAAACCCCAAAAAGATCAAAATGAATCCCTTCTTAGATTGATAGAATCAAGTGCTAGACTACCTTCTAAATTTCCTATAGAACAATTGCATACCTTAGTTAGAGAAGGATAACAATGATGGCAAAAGAAATCTTTTGCATAGATAGACATACCTTCTTCCTCTAACAAAGGAAAGGAAATACAAATAGAGTCAAAACCCATAAATCTAGATATTCTAGCTAAGATAAAGATAATAAGTCAACGATATGTAGATCAACTTGTTATAGACTTAACTAGCTCCTTAGTTGCCACTTCAATCTATAATAATGCTTTAAAAGAACATGAAGATATGGTGGAAAGTATGAAACAAGTATTGGATGAAAAATTACCATAGTGGATAAGGTAATCTAAATAAATAGTTAAAGTCACAAGAGACCTTACAAGATGTTACATTTGATACAGAACATACATTCTTTAGTCATCAAGAACCTCTTGTTACTTAAAAACTTAGAAACCCAAATATTCAGTTCAAATTGAGGAAATCCCTCAAGACAATTTGGATAGTTCTTTTCAACCAACCCAAAGATTGGAAAATAAAAATAGAAATTTCCAAAATCAACAAAGTGTGAAATATCCAAATTTAAGGAATGTTTTACAATCCAAGAATCAACAGCCTATGTTCTCAACTCAAGCAATAAATCAGAAGCAAATCATGGATCAAAAGGTATACACTTCCTATAGATCCATACAAAATTAGGGGCACATTCCACCCTAACAATAACAAAACCAAGGGCCCATTCCACCCCAACAACATCTTATCCAATCCACAAATGCACTAAACATGTAAGAATGGAATTTTATGAAGGAAATTGTCTAAAGATTGGAGATGAATAATAGAGTCAAAAAGTACAAATTTGATGAGATATTTCCATATCCATTTGATTTATCTATTCTCCAAAACCCTTTTCCTCCTCATTTTGAGGTACCCAAATTTGACAAGTACAAAGGGAAAAGAGATCTATGTGAACACATATAAGAATTCTTCATCTTATGTCAAGAGGTTTCTTATAGTAGCGAGTAATTACTATGACTATTTCCACAAAGTTAAGTGGGACAAGCTCTTGATTAGCTACTTAAACTACCCAAAGGATTAGTTGTAGATTGGAATGACTTATCAAAATAGTTTTCTAACCATTTATCATACAACATAAAACATGAATTAACCATTGTTGATTTATGTAAATCCAAGAAGCATGATGGTGAAAGTCTTAATGCATATCTACAAAGGTGTAGAGCATTGGTAGGTCACTTTCAACATAATTTGCTAGACAAATAGTTGGCTGATATCTTTTCACAAAATTTTCATCTTGGAGTTATGCAAAATCTATGGTTAGCTTGTGCTAACTCATTTAAAGAAATTATCGACAAAGGAGTACAAATTGAGAAAGATCTTATTGTTAGGGGCATTTTTAACATCTTTACATAAGGTCAAGCATCTAATTAGACTAAATCACTAGCTCCTAAAATAGTTACGTAGGATAAATCTAAAAGCTTTCACAAAAATAAGAACATGGTTGGAAATGGGGTGATAGAAATAAGAAATGTACAAATGTTACATGCTATGCCTCCTCTAAATTTATAATTAATTCCCTCAAATCCACTACCCAATTTGAAAAAACAACCTCCATGAAGGACATTTCATAATAATTTTAGAGTCTTTAGAAAGTTAGGAGAATTAGCTAAAATAGTGGTACAAAAGCTCATTATAGCTAATTTAATTATATGGCCAGTATCAAGGCCATTTCCTCAAGATTAGCTAAAACTAGACTAGTACAGAGAGAATGAATGGTGTAACTTTCATCATGTTGCTAGTCATGGTGCATATCATTGCATTCAATTATGACATATAATTGAGGACTTCATTTAAAATGGTGAGATATAAATTAATTTGGACCCTAATTAGGACATAAATTAGGATATGAGAATCTATAAAGACCCCTTTCATTGACATGATCTACCACCACTAAGAAAAAATCAAAATGGTCACAATCAAGGATAGAGGTAGAATCAAAACCAACAACAAGGTCATAATCATAATGAGCATAATCAAGATCATAATGCCCATACTATTAATGTGGCTTATAAAAATGTACCTTATGACTAAAATAACACTATGGGATGCATTCTTTCAACCCACATTGCCACTGTTACTATGATGATGCATGGCCAATCTTGTGTTCCTCACAAGATGAGACCCATCATTATAAGGTCAACATCCTCTCCCCCTAGTAATACCATATCTAGTTTACATCATCATGTTACTACTCTATTTACATGGGTTACTAATCCTGAACAATAGTACCATTCTTATAAAGGCTCCTCACTGACCCAAAATTATATCAATGCCATTAATCACCCATGAATCACCATATAAGGCCCTTTGCCTCCCTCTTCTAATTATAAAAACTCCTTGCCACTTCTAGGTTATGTAGTTTCAACTATATGCTTATGAGTTACCATTTAGGGCTCTTTACCCACTTCTTTTCATAAATCCAATGAGAACATTGTGCCAATGGTTCTAAAGTTGAATACCATCCCAATAAAGACTAAACTTGTTCAAACCACAATTCAAAGGCTTTATAGTATAATGGATCAATTAGATAAAACCCCTATGCAAGTTTCCATATTAGAATTCTTGTGGACACCTGATGTCCATAGAACCATCTTCAAGAGACATTTACAAGAGTCTATTGTGCCTAATGATATAAACTTTGATTAATTCCAGGACCTAGCTGGACATTTGTCTTCATTTTGACAAATCACATTTGATCAAAATGGCATGTCCACCCTTGGCCCAAACCACAATAACCCACTATATATTGAGATAATAATTGTAGATCATAAGATCAAGTGGGTTCTTATAGATAATGGTTTAGGGTTGAACATCATATATCTTAAATTGGTGTGATGATTGGGTTACATGGATAAAGACATTCAACTAGAAACTATTATAATCAAGGCTTACAATAATGCTGGGAGGGAGTCATATGGTACAATTTGGTTGCCAGTCATGCTTGGGTCTATTTCTCATCACACACTATTCCATATTATGGATATTGAGCTTCCTTATAACATATTTCTTGGTTATCCTTAGATCCATGAAGTATAAGCAGTTCCATCTACTCTTCACCAAAGCCTTAAGTTTCTCCATGATGGGATTGAGGTTACTATTCCCATTGATTAGCAACCATACCAATACTACAAACATCTTGAAGTAGAGTTTCATAATTATAACTATTGCCTAGGTTATAAATTCATTAAAAAGAAGAACAAAGCCATCATTTCTCATCCATCTCCATCTAATTATATAGACCCTAGTGATCTAGCCTCCACTTTGGCTGATCCATTTCCTACAGCGCTGTATAAGAAAGTTATTATTAAAGATGTAGGAATTTCCACATACCATCTAAAGGATATCCTCCATATTAAAAAATTACCAAAATCCCCTAAAACATTTCTTAAACCTAAAACCTCCCAGACTCCTAACATACCTGATCAGATTTAGCAACCAAAGAAGAAGCAACCAAAACCTCCTATGGTTTTTGTCCTTACAATTATACCAAAGAAAGATCAAGAGGTTTTTACCAAGGGAGATTAGTTATATTCTAAGGGCCTTGTGGATTGTTTTTATAATCCAAAGTATCCTATCCCTAATAGAATAATGGATCACCTTGACTATATAGGGAAAGGCCTTGGACCACAGGTGCAAGGAATTTTAGAACCCTTATCAGTTGGAGTTGTCAATTGGAATCATAGTCTCAGATTTAAACCACTAGAGGATGATCTCATAAAATTTAGTAGTGACTCTTCTAAAGTGACTAGTAACAAGACTCCTAATAGTGACACAACATCACATTATATCCTTTTCGATGAGCTTGCTGATTTAGATTTGTTTTATTCAAATTCCATATTGACGATAACACCTATTGGAGATTCCCATCCTAAATAAAAAACCCATCCTAGTGGTGTTTCCCTTCTTGAAGCAAGACATTATATCTTTATCATTAGTTTTTCCCATCTTGAAGCAAACCCTCACTGTAACCTATGCATTTCTCATCCTAAACTCATAGATTGGGATCAATAAAATTTTGTCATATTCCTCGATGTGTTTCAAAATGATGAATTAATTTTAGAATACATGGGCCTACGAGATGCATTCTTTGTTGGTGATCATAAGCAAGATTTTCATTTTTCATTGAATTCTTCAACCTACTTTGGAGAGAAGGAAAAATTTCTTGGTCATAATAAAGAAAAAAACATCAAGATCTTTAGGTGAAAACCACTTTGAGGCACTTTTTAATTAGGGAAAAAGTAAAGAAAAAGACAAGCCTTTGAGTGAAAATCTATTTTAAGCACTCCCAGGTGGGAAAGTTTGTTCATCCCCTCAGGACATAGAAAGTCCATCTAGCCCAAGTTCCATAGCTTGTACCAGCATCTCTTCAGAATAACATCTAATATTTGAGCATCTTACTCTTGAGTTTCCAGACGTCTTTGCCAATTGGCCTTTACCTAAGAAGGTAGATTATGATTCTTCATATTATCTAGATCTTTGGGAGGAACAACAAGAAGATATAGCTGAAGAAGAGGATCATGACCATACATTGCCTACAATTTTAGATGATGGATCCATAGTCCTTATAGAGGGCACAATAGAAGTGAATTTAAGAACCCTTGAGGATCCCAAAAATGTTTATCTTGGAGATTCCCTTACCAAAGCAAAATTTGAACATATTATGTCCATTATTAAGTATTATATAGACATATTTGCATGGGCATATTTTTCCATACCAAGCTTAGATCCAAATTTAGTTATGCATCATCTTGTTGTTCACCCTGATACTAAACTAGTCAAGCAAAAGTTGAGAAAGATGCATCCACACATCACCCTTTTAGTTAAGGCTAAGTTATAGAAGTTGTTAGGAGACAATTTTATTAGACCACTGGACTACTTAGAATGGATTTCTAACATAGTCCTAGTAAGTAAAAAGACCCCAGACATATATGTTTGTAATTATTTTCATGATATCAACAAAGCATGTCCTAAATATTATTTTCCTCTACCCAACATCAACATGATTGTCAACTCAACTACTTTGTATGAGATTTTATCCTTAATGGATGGATTTTCTAGTTACAATTAGATTAATATATCCCCTAAAGATCAACATAAGACCACATTCACCATTTCATTGGGGGCATTCTATTACCAAGTCATGCTATTCAGTTTGAAGAATGTTGGAGCTACATATTAGTGTGTAATGACTGTCATCTTCTATGACATGATGCATGATATTATAGAGGACTATAATGATGATATAATATCAAAATCAAGAACAAGATCTAGACACCCTGACATTCTATGAAGAATATTTAAGAGGCTTCATGCATATAAAGTCTATTTGAATCCTAAGAAATGTGTCTTTGAAGTCACATCAAGAAAATTGCTAGGGTTCACTATATCATAATGAGGTATTGAATTTGACCCTACAAAGGTCATCACTATTATGGAAATGCCTCCACCAAATAATCTTAAATAATTGTGAGGTCTATAAGGTAAGATCTAATCTATACCCAAGTTTATTTCTCAACTAGTAGATAAGTGTCACCCATTTACCCCTCTTAAAGAAAGGGGTAACATTTTAGTGGGATGAAGATTTTTAGATAGAATTTTCAAATCTTAAAACATACTTGGTCAATCCACTAGTCTTATGACTTCCAACAAAAGGAAAGCCACTACTTTTTTATATATCAATCATAAAACATGCACTAGGGGCACTCTTAGCTCAGCATGATGATCATCGTAAGGAACACATGCTTTATTATTTAAGCTACACATTGGTATCCTATGAACATAATTATATGCCTATTGAGAAGGCATGTTTAGCTATGGTGTTTGCCACTTAAAAATTGTGACATTATATGATAAATAACAAAACTATTGTTATCACCTAGGTAGATCCTCTCAAGTTCCCCTTATCTAAATTATCTCTTCAAGGATGTATGGCTAAATGGATTATGCTCCTCAGTGAGTTTGATATTGAGTACCAAAATTAGAAGGCAATAAAAGGGTAGGTAATCTTACAGACCAACTTGTAGAATATCCTATTATAGCCACCCAACCTCTCAACTTTGACCTTCCAGATGATTCTATCATGATGTTATAAAAAACATCACAAGAAAGTGAATAGTGGATTCTCTATTTTGATATATCCTTCACATCCAAAAGAATTGGAGCTAGCATATTATTGATCGTACCATAGGGGGATTTGATCCCCAAAGCATTTCATAAATAATTTCCATGTATAAATAATATGGCTGAATATGGGGCATTGGTCATAGGTCTCCGTCTTGCCATACAATGGGATCTTCAAATCTTAAAGGTCTATTCAGATTTAAAGCTAATCATAAATCAAACAATTGATCAGTATCAAATAAGAGATGATAAGCTTATTCCTTAAATCAAGTTGTTAATGACCTCAAAACACATTTTAAATCTCTATATTTTGAGAAAGTTCCATTAGTCAATAATAGATCTACTAATGCCATGGCAAAAATTGGTTCTATGATTTAAATGCATGATAGTGCTAAAGAGTATCAGTTCTTGATTGAAAATATTCTTCAATTGACACATATTATATTAGATTTAGAGAATATATGCACCATTACTGATCCTAATCCCTCACCTAAGCTACCATGGTACCAAGATTTTTATAACTATTTCCATAGCCATGTCTTTCCTGCCAACCTTTCTAATAACCAACAAAAACTTTTCCTTCATCGCTTAACATGTTGTATCCTCCTTATAAATATGATTTATCAAAAAGGCTATGATTGAATGCTTCTTAATTGTTTATCTTTAGGATAATCCAAGCTAGCACTAAAGGAGGTTCATGAAAAAATGTGTGAGGCCCATAATAATGGTGTAGTCCTAGCAAATAAACTTCTCAAAATAGGCTATTATTGGCCCAAAATGGAAATAGATTCTTGTAATTATGTAAAGAAGTGTGTTCCTTATCAGTAACATGGTAACTTGATACATGCACCTTCCTTACCATTACAATTGACTACAACACCATGGTTATTCTCAACATGGGGTCTTGATCTCATTGGGGAAATTAACCCAACATCCTAAAATGGCCATAATCACATTTTGAATACAATCAAGTAATTTACCAAGTGAATTAAGGCCATTCCTCTCACTTATGATATTGAGAAACAAATAGCCAAATTTATTCATTATCATATCATCTATTGATATGGCATCCCATCCCGTATTATATCTGATAATGGTGGATCTTTTGTGAACCAAGATGTGAAATCTCTTTGTGCAAAATTCAAGATTAAGCACAATAAATCCACTCTATATAAATTTTAAGGTAATGGAAAAGTTGAGGCATCAAATAAAACCATTCTAACCATCTTTAAGAATATTGTCAATGATGTTGGCCATAATTGGCACTTGTAACTTTTTCTTGCCCTCTGGGCTTATAGAACCAATCATTTCACCCCAACTAGAGCTACTCCATACTCCCTTATTTTTGGCACTGAAGCTAATATCCCAATTGAGATTAAGATCCCATCATTAATAATATCATTGGAGCACATTGAAGATGATGAAGACTATAGAGCCTCATGACTGCAAGAACTAGAACTTCCTGATGGTAAGCATTTGGCTATCATAAAAGACTTGTAGGCCTATCAGAATAGATTACAAAGAAGCTAAAACAAATGCATTCTCCCTTGAGAATTTGAGATTGGTGACTTATTTTTGAAAGAGAACTAGAAGAACATGAATGTTGAACCCAAAAAAAAAGGCAAGTTTTAGCCTAATTGGTTAGGAGCATATATTGTCACAATAAACTATGGATCAGGAGCATACCGATTGCATAAATTTAATGGTGAAGAACTTTTAGAGCCCATGAACATCATACACCTTAAGAGGTTATGTGCATGAATAAATTTAAACCATTACCTATGAGACCCCTGACTTGGGGGTAACTTGTGTTATCATAATTTTAACCCACCCTTTTATCTCACCTTGAACACATTTTATACTATCCTAGTCCACTTTTCATGAATCCTGATAGTAAAGGATTTGAACCCTTAACACTCTAAACACATTCTTCATCCCATTTTGGATTGATCTCTTTGAGAGGCATATTCTTTGTTTTGTCTAGGATATGTTAAAAGCTTGAACACCTTTTTTCCCTTGACCAATTATGATCTCAATTATGTCTCATGAATGTTATGAACATCTTCATTGGTAGTACCACAAAGTAGTTCAACTAGGATAGTCTTGTACAGTCTCAGATAGGTGAACAACCACATTTTCTTTGTCTAATTAAGAGCCTCACTCTCATAGATTTGAGATCATGAGCCATTGTAGCTAGATTAGCTATCTTATTGGAACTTATACTCTCAAGACATACATCTCCTCGATTAGATGGTCCCACTTTATGCATATTTTATCCCAAAAATATTAGAAATACTTTTAAAATACCAAAAACATTATAACATGATCCATAAAAGAACAAAAACATTATCTCACACTTCTATACATTTGTACATTCTTGTTCCACCATGTTAAACTCTTGGCATTTTGAAAGCACAAAAACACCAATTTATTTCATCTTATCTCATGCACTTGCTATTTTACAAGATCATTATTTCTCATCTCATTAGCTTCTTGTTTACTAGACCATTCTCATTTTTTTGTTGTATCTTTCATTTCTTATATAACATTAATCATGCTAGTTTGATCATCATCTTTCTTCTATCCCATTTTCTATGAGAACTATATTTGGCCTAAAGTTCATGTTGGAACATGTATCAAAGGAACTATGTAGGTAACATCCACTTGTTTTATACATCTAGAGTTAGCTCGACCAACCCCTTCCTTTTCTTCTCTTCCCCCATTTCATTTATCATTGTTTCTCTTTAATTAGGGGACAATTGTCATGTCATTGTTCTTTGTTATGATGTGGTGGAAAGTAATGCCTCCACCACACATACATGAACATTTGTCTTTAAACCATATTAACGTGGTTTTTATTTATGTGTGTTTATTTGATTTTTTGTTTGTGTGTGTTTATTTGTGTTTTCTTGGTGTTTTGTTGTGCTTTCACACCTCTCTTTTTATTTATTCTCCTTTTCTCTTTTTATTACTTCTTGTCTCATCTTGGTCTTGTGTTTCCTTGTTTATTTTTGCTTCTCTTTTCTGCTTTAGAACATCTTGATTATTCACATGGATCTTGATTGTCTTTATCTTGATCCTATGTTATTACGTTGTTCTTGATCCATTTTTTTTTATTTCATTGTTATTGGTGTCTTATTTTTTTGTTTAATTTTGTTTTTTCTCTTTTGTGTTCAAGAATGCCTTGATGGTCCACATGGATCTTGACTATTCATAGCTTGGTCTCATGTCATTAAGACACTCTTGGATTTTGTTTTTTAAACATTTATGTTCCTAATTAAGTCTTGATTTCAGCTTAGGTTCATTTATGTTTATGTTTTTCTTTGTCTTTGCTTTTTTGTTTAAATGTAAATCATTGTAACTCTGGTTTTGGTCATTGTTTTACCATTATCCTTAGTTATAGGTATTCACATTTGAACTGGCTCATTGTAATTGGAATCTAATTTCATTCTAAATTATTCATACTTATGATGCCTAATTTATTTTTCTATAGCAAGCACTTTGTGCTTAGGTCTCAAACTATTAACGTCAACATCAGCTCCAATGAATGATTCTCAAGAACACTTTACAAAACCTAGGCTCATGATATGGAATTAGGATTCTAGGTAGCATGCATTTTAGGGTTCTTTATTTATGCTTATATTTACATCTCTTTTCATACATTGTAATTATAGTTAATTCTTGGTCTTTTTTCATCATTCCTCATTCCATTTTATCCCAAACTTGGGTGAACTACATTGTCCTAAAGTTCATGTTGGAACATGAGTCCATATAACTATGTAGGTAGCACTCAATTTTTATTGATTTTAGTTCAACTATCTCCATTCTTATTTTCATCTCTCTCATCACTTTATGCATTCTCATATACTTGGTTTTATATGGCTTTCTAATCCATTACACCATTGCATGTACATTTTCACCCACTCGCTTTAACCTATCTTTTAGGTTATATCCTTGAGCTATTTTGCTTGATAATTACCCATTTTGGGGCCCACCATCTAAACCACATCTAAATAAAATTATCTCTACAAATTAAAATCATTATTTATTCTTTTTCAATGATCAATATTCACCCTACTATGGAAAACCTATTTTATCATGATCACATCTGCTCTACTATAGTACTTCTTATTCTCTCTAGAGACCTCATTCTAGTGGTGCTTTCCTTTCTAAAGAAGAATGCTCTCTCTTTTCCTCTAATTCTAGGCTCTCCACACTAATTCCCATGACGGTAGTATTTTAGTGTGCAACTTATCTCAAGATTGATCAATGTCATAACCATGTAGCTTGTACTCTCAAATTTGGTATGTTTACAGTGTGTCCCTTATATTTAGGGGTTGTATCTTTCCCATTCCCCCAATCTTTGGGGCTTATTATACCTATAATTATATTTTGATCATTGATGGTAATCATGTGTGTAAGCATTAACTTGTCTAGATGTGATCTATTCCATGGGTTAATCTCTCACCTTCTCTCTCTTTTCAAGAGTCCATCCTTTTCTTCCATCCTAGTATGTCCTCTCAAGGGGGGATCATGGGACTATTCCAATTTATTCCTGACAACTCTTTTATTTGAAAAGACATTGCTTCACTTGTATGTCTCACTACACCTTCTCAAATAGGGGGAAAATGTAGACATCCAATTCCTAACACCGTTTGTGTTGAAATTGTCAATCTTACTTGAATTACACTCAAATTCACATTTTAGGTCAAAATCCATAAAAATACCCTAAATGGTTTAAACTTTTCACTTACAAGTGCCAATTTAGGTCAAAATATCCCTAAATAGGGAAATGAATTTTATGGGCTAGATAACTTTGATTTGATCATTTCGAGTCAAAATGACAATTTTGCCATTTAGTGCTCTATATCACTCTTTTCTTATAATTCATTAGTCCACATCACTTACCTTTGTTATTTGGTGTTGTCAAAATCCTAAATGTGAATAAACCTCTAAGTCATCTAACATCACCTTCTAGTTCCTCTCCAAGTAAATTATAACCTAGTAATATGACTTTTTGACCATTTTGATTAATTGAGGGCCAATTTTCAAATATTTGCACAAATGTTGACTAACCTTGTTTAAGGATAATTAATCCAAATAAAGAGCTTAAGTGGATTTTACATGAGCGTTGTTGAATATTTATTTTTTAAAATTGATTCCTATTAACTACATCATCAGGTGGCATCATTTTTTGGGAAGACATCCCTTGGCCATAAATGTCATAAATATCAACATTATGGGTCAGCCATGCCTAGTTAATGCCTCCCATGCATCTTTAATGCTTATTTATCTTGAGGATATTTATGTATTTAATTCCAAATATTAGGATTATCCATGGCCACACATCTCAATCTTGAGATGGATGGTTGAGGTTGATTTTGATCAAATCTAAAAATCTATAAATAGGAAGCCTCACAACATCATTTCTAAGCTATTTTTGGTGCAATGTTTTTATTCTCAAATATCTTCAAATCTTGAATATTTCAAAGTTATAATGCTAAATTGTTTCCAAAAAGCTTCATTGATATGCTAGTTTAGTGATTTAAAATCAAGAGCCTATGTTTTATGGAGTCTTCTTGAGGCATTAGAGGAGCTTGCCACCATTATTGACAAAGATAAGGATGTTTGATCAAGGGAGAACATGTTTTTGAGCCAAATAGGTATGGTCAATCCATTTGGGAAGGTAATATAGTGTTGATTTCTTTTATTTGTTTCTTGTTATCCTTTGTAATTCCCATAAGAATAGATAGGCTTGGTTAGTTAGTTCTTTATGCATGTTTTATTATTTATGGACTAATTCTTGACTAACTTGCTTTGTAATCCTCTTTACAGTGTTAAGCATTGTGATTTTTGGATTTTCAAACCCCGTGCCAATTTCAATGGTAACTAACATGTGTGCCCAATTTATATATAGGTGGTTAGAATTGTATTTAGAATTTCATATAATTTTATCTTATTAGGTTGCTGCACATTATCATTTTATTGTAAAAAAATACATCTGTTCATTTAAATCCTCATTTTCAAATGTTTCTTATGAAGCATCCATTATAATAATAAACAACTTCTAATATTCAATGGTTGGATTGAAATCTCTTAGTTTTTTAAAATTTAGTATCTTCTCATGACATATGTTAGATTGGATTTCTTCATACTATGATAATCATAATATCTAAAATATGACATGGTAAAAATTTTACAAGCTCATTAACTTGTTATGGAAAAAATGGTAAGCCCTTTGTATTTGTATTTCCCTCACATTTCATGGGTTACATGAAGAAATGTATTCACATGGGAAATCAAAATCACTTCCACTTAGGTGAAATTTGTAAGTTTAGTTGAATGGGACATAGGATCTATGTTATTAGCTTCATAAATTTTTTGGATAACTTTATCTTGTTGATAAGCAATAAAAATAGGGTTTTTCGTGGCTCAACAAATATTTATTCTAAGATAACACTCTTGACAAATATAACACATATGAATATAAGTAAGTTTTTTTAACTCATGTCGAAATAAAAATTGTATATTCTTGAAATCTATCTCAACATTTCCAATTTAATTTGGTTTTTTTACTGGTTGATTTCCATTGGGATTATTTTTTTTGTTGGAAGTTTCTTTGGGACCCTTACATTTGACTTGACCTTATCTCTTTTGGTGATTCACTATTTTTTAATTTAATTTTATTCTTTTTTTAATAGTGTTTATTATTATTAGATTTTGTAGATGACCTTGAAATTCCTATTTAATGTTATTAAAAGTGAATTCTAATGATCTATCAATCTTTCCTCTTAAGGTTTCTAGAACTCGATCTATGATAAGGCTTTCAATAAAATCCATCACATATCTTAATTTAATATCCATTTTAGTTTCCTCAACATGATCAACATCAATAATAGATTTTTTGATATAATGTCTTTGTATTGTATCTCAATTACATTGTTGTAGTTGTTCTCTTTCTACATCAATCATTTGACTTACATGCATTATCCTCTATAATCTCCTTATAATATAGATTAGTCTGGTTAAGATTTTTATTATTTATTTACAAATGTCACTTGAAGAATTATTTTTTATGGATTCAAACATCTATAACTTATCTAAAATTAAAACTAATTATCCAAGAATTGAGGAGATAGTGTTATTTGAGGGGTCATGATTCACATTTTAGGATATTATCAGCTAGGCCAATATTATGCATAACATGGATGTAGATGGTGTACAACCACCATAATAATAATAATAATAATAATAATAATAATAATAATAATAATAATAATAATAATAATAATAATAATTATTATTATTATTATTATTATTATTATTATTATTATTATTATTATTATTATTATTATTATAAAATGCCCCAATAGAGGCAAATTGATCAAGAGATAAGAGTTTTTTTTGTAGATACCTCTTCAAGTTCTTATCTTCTTCTACATATCAAGAAGACAAAATAGATTATGGTATTTTTGAGTTACATTCATTATTCTCATCTCAATGCAGTTACTAATAGTTGGATATTGGATAGTATTTTTTTGAATGCGAAAATACAAAAACTAATATTTATTATGTGTTATGTGAACATGTAAGGAAGTGAATATGAGGTTTTTTGCATTTGCTTTGATGAACTATGCACCATTGAAGTTTGGGATTTTATTATGACCATAATCTACACTCTCTAATTTCTTCTCCACCTAGAAATAGTTTATAAATCTTATATATTTAGGTGTTAGAAATGAGTGAATGATTTTAGTGGTGATATATAAATAAACTTTTACTTTTCATATATATAAAGGATTCAAATAACCTAAAACCATATATGAATGAAAATTAGATTAAAATAATTTCTTTTAAGAAAATTTTAGTTGATATAATTACTAATATTTTTGGGTTTAATAATAACCTTCAAAATAATACTGAGATAAGGAAAAACATATTCAAATATAATAATAAATATTGTCCTCTCATAAATGTGTTATATCTAGCTTGTGTTTTTTTTTTTGTTGCAAGCTACTCTATGGAGATTTGTTTATTGGGATTTCACAAATTTTATTTCTCTTAGATTTATTTAAGATACATATTTTTATATCTCAAAGATTATTTTTTGTAAAACCATAGGAAGTGATTCTAACTTTCACCAAGAAATATATCAATGCTCTAACACATTATTTGAAGTGCTCAATCTTATCTTTGGCACTCAATCTTATCTTTTTAAATCTTACATGCTTTATTTCACACATTGTCTTTTGGGTGTCATCTTCTTTATATTTATGTTTATTTTTATTTTTATTTAATTTGATGTATTTCATTTCATATTTTAAAATATTGTGTTGGTTTTTATTATCGTTTTTTATTTTAACTCTAAAATAATTAAAATTTGACACACTCATGCCATTATGGCTCCCAACCTCTCATATGCTATTATAGGAACACCTATTGGTGTAATAAAAAAAATTACTCAATATATCCTGTGTAAAAAATATATCTAATACAATATAAATCATATTAATGAGATTGAAACAAGATGTTATCCCTAAAAAAATGACTCATCAACAACTTAATAAATATCAAGACTAGATTATGTTTAAGGGAAATCAACATAATAATGAATACAAAATTTAGTCATTTTCATACATAATCTCTACTGTAGTTTTTACTCGACCTAGAAAGAGTTAATAGTAAAATACTTAGAATCAAGATATCCATTCAAATCTTTTTGAAATAACAAACCAACATTTAACTAAAAAATTCAAAAGAAACTGTCAAAATATAACCATTGTAGAATGCATGCCTTACAAGATAACATACATGTTTAAATGGTTATAAAAATCAAATATAAACTCATTATCCAACATGTAATAAAGAATTTATAAATTAGACAACTCAATCCTCTATTTGGTGCATTAATTTTTAGTAACAATGTTAATGGAAAATATCCAAATACTTCAGGATTCAAAAAATAATAATTATCATTCATTTACAAAGGTATTCAATCTTTCCATTAAGTAATAGAATAACCATACTTAGATGAAACATAAGTTATAGGATATTATTCCAAATTTAATCACCAATGAATGAAAATGATATTCAATTAATTAATTAATTGTGTGTGTGTGTGTGTGTGTCTATATATATATATATATATATATATATGTATATATATATATATATATATATATATATATATATATATACATATATATATATATATATATACATATACATATACATATATATATGCATATATATATATATGTATATATATATATATGTATATATACATATATATATATATACATATATACATACATATATATATATATATATATATATACATACATACATACACACACACAGATATATATATATATATATATATATATATATATATATATATATATATATATATATATATATATATATATATATATAAGTGATCATGTCACGAATGGATAAATAATGAGAAATATTTTCCTATATTAAAAATTATTCAATCCACAATTAAAAATCAAACACCTCATCTACTCATTTGAATAGTAATTCATATCATTATGAATGCATATTCAAAAAAATATTGAAACCAATAATCATAATTTGAACCAACATAAATATTATCTAATTAATAATAATATGATTATTACAAAGGGTAGATATGTAGATATGATACATAATGTAATATCCATTCAACTTAACACCTAATTTTGTATCCCTTCACATCAATTTAAGCTTACTCAACCAATTAATAAAATGACACAATACCACCACAAAAAATTTATAAATTTTGTGAAACTATAACATATCTATAAAATGAATGAAATACATACAAAGTTGTGAAGCCACATTATAATCCATATCAAATATATTTACAAAAATAATATTCTAATGAATACTATTTAGGAACATCTAAACATGAATCACAAGCTCTACTCAAAGAGTCATTCCACCATTGTTTCAAGATGGATAAGATTCTCAATACATGATTAGGTGAAAAAACAACTCACAAAGAACTACAAATCACAATCAAACAATAAAATGAGACCTCCATAGGTGGACCTAACCATCCCTAACCATCAGATTGATTGGGGAGTCTAGCTCACAAGGTAGTGTTCAAGATTTATGAGTTTCCAAACCATATACAAAAATAAATAATTAAATAAATCACAAACTACCAACTTAAAATAACTAGCCTAAGTATTAATGCTATAATGATTAGTTTCACAATAGACCAAAAACATTATATCTATTAATGCTTAGTATTCACATCACAATCAAGGGTTTAAATAAATATGATAAAACTAGGAAAATCAAAAGTTAAAAAAAAAGAAAAAAAAAATTGACTCAACCCTATGCCAAAGAAAAAATAGAATTGTAAAAAATGTGCATGCACCACAAAATGGAAAAAGATATGCAACCCATTTATAATTCAAATTTCTCATTATATTATTTTTTCAAATAAATAAAATTAAATACACCACTTACTTTTTTATGGTGACAAAGTTTTCTTTACCTCACTTTTCAATAGTAAAGTATACCTTCCTTTCTCAATGCACACTTTCCTATATGCACTTTCAAATCCCATCCCTTATCTTATGTGGAAATGAGCTATCAATATTACATTAAATCTTCTAACTTCCCACTAGAATAGTTTTGGTTGTGGTGAAACATAATGGAGGCATCAACTCATTGTTCCCCCATTAACCCATTTTTTAATGTGAAAAATGGTAGAGTTTCAATAACTTTTTCCATGATAACCTTCCTAGTCAAGAAATCAAATATCTAAGGACAAATTAATGTTTGATAACATTCCAAAATATTTTTAGTGGTAATTAGGGTTTTTACTTAGTTTTACAAGCTCATAATAACTTCCATGTAGCAAAAATCAAATAAAAACATCAAAACCTAAGTCCAATAACTAAATATCAAGACCATGCATCATGATGGTTATGTCCAAAGTCAATTATTAAAATCATATAATATTCTAAGACAAAAGTGATGTTTTAATGGTATACTAAGGTTAAATTATCAAGCAAACACAATAATCACTACATTCACAAAAAAACCCCATAATGACTTTGAAAATGTTGAAGCCAAGACTAATAAAAAAGATGACCAATGATAATAATTATATTCAACATGTCAATTCAACATGATAAGGTAACAAAAATCATTTCTTGTCAAAGATAGAACCGATCCCAGACATGAATGCTTATTACATAAGTGATACTAGTGCAAGAACATACCTAAATGACATCAATCCCACATTATGATGTTGGATAAATCTAATCTAAACAATAGTGGTAACCATATTATGACTAATGGTGATATAAACATAACAATCAACTAGAATCAAAATATATCAATACATACTCAAAATTTAAATTAAAATAAAAATCAAATGTAATCAATAGACAATAGTAGACACATTAAATATGGTTATTTTGGAAACTCATGCTTCAACACTCATTGTCAGAATATAATTGACTTAGCACTAGTACAACTCTACAAGATATACTCTATAGATCAATCTAGTTCATGGTAAATACTATAGTCATAAAATAATACATAATTATTTTTTATCCAATAAATATCCAATTATCATAACTAAATAATCAGCTAAAATATAACTTTCTAAAATAGTCATTTTTATAAAAAAGAAAGAATAGAATTGCAATCATTATATATAATCAAGTCCATCATATAATATGAAATCAAAATATAATATGAAATCAAAACAACATATGAAAATTTTATGCAAATTTCCATGTTAAAAATAATCCATAGTTTTCAAACTAGGTCATGACATATCATATTAGCATTCATACTACCATTGAGGAAACTCCTTTCTCACTTGTTTATGGTTTTGAAGCCATATTACCATTATAAGTAGAGTTACCATCAATATGAATATCCCTTCATGGTATCATTCCTATTAAAGAGATTCATGAATCCCATATTCATGCATTATGTCTCATTTATGAGTTACATATGAGTGTTTTACAACATAATCACCATAACAAAACTCGCATTGCTAAAAACCATACCAAAAAAGTCAAGGTCCAAAAATTTAATGTCTATGACTTAGTGCTTAAATTATATTATACCCATGGTAAATAGGTAAAGTACACCCAAAATTGGTGGGGTCCTTATTTAGTCAAAGACATTATTGGACCAAGTACTTATAGACTCCAAACCAATGTAGGGAATATATTTAAAGAAATAACCAGTGCTCAATTTTTGAAGAAGCATTTTACTATTTTTTTGTTTTTCTCTTTCATTTCTCGTACACTTATAGCTAGTTTTATATATACTATGGAACTATAATATTTTATAGAATTTACTTAATATTTATGTTATGCATCATATAACTAGCTTCAATTCTTTACACCCTTTGGGTCATTTACACATTAGCCTTAGTTCATATCCTATATCCTTTGTTTTTTTGTATTTTTACATTACTTGATTTTTATTTTGTGAGTTTTTATTGTAATACTATAGGTATGAGTCGACATTTCCTCATAAACATCTATATTCTCATTCAAATAAATATTATTTAAAGTTTTTTATTGTTTCTTATCATGTTACACACTCTTTGTGGTCATTTATTACATCTCTTGGATTTATAATTTGTGAGTTTCACTATAAGATCTGGAATAGGATAATAATTTCCTCACAAATACTCTTCATTGAAAAATTTGGCTTCAATTTCACCTTAGCTAGATGTCTTTGTCAAAAGATAATTCAATGATTAGGATTAGTGTTTTAATGCACTTCAAATCAGTTATATTATTTTATGGTAAAAATTTAAATAGTCTATCTTGAAGTCTTTGATCACAAGTATCATTCCTTACAATAATAATTCATACCTACCTATCCGTATACCAACTTAACTATAAAAAATTGTGATTGGGGAATCCTAATCATTTTATGCTCATTTCAATCACCTCCTATAATTCACTATCCCATTTTGTTACACCAATATTTATTTCAATCTTACATTATCTTTTATGTGAAATTCTAAGATTATTTGACACCATGATCCTTTGGTTATCTGCTCTAACCACCAAGTTTAATCTCTCTTGTGATATTAATTTCTAGCACCCATGTTTGGTTATCTTAATCCATATGGAGGATGAATAAAAAAATCCATAAAAATCAAAATCCACATCATACAATTAAAAGGCAATGATCAAAAGGTAATAACAATCTTAAAATTTAGATCACGTGAAAAGGTGTGATCAATATTTAGCACATCCCTTATTCTAGTTGAATCTTAAACTTCATAATTGGCCTCATCATAGAGCTAAGGTCAATTGGGTTATGGTGTGATATTAGATTAGGGTAGGAGGTTTCATTATCATATACTCATAGTGATACCTATTTTATCACGTAAGTAACCAATATTAGTAGTAAATCAATGGCTTTGTAAGGGGTCTTGAGGAATGGGGAACAAGTTATGGTAAGGTAGGTCCATTTTTATTATTAATTTATGCTATTTATATTTTTAAATAAATAAACTTCAACAAATAAAATTATTTTAAAGATAATATTCATAATTAACTCATATATATTAAATCATGAATATTTTTGTATTTACACATGTATAATAAATACAATAAAGTACTAGGAAATCCATGGATAAAGAAAACATATATTATTTCATGTTTTATTCTAGTCCATGAAAATGATTTGGAATGACCTCATGGAAATTACTAATCTATGGGATCTATTCACCATATATTTTATCCCTTTTTACCCTTATGACACTTACATCAAATCTTTACAGTTGAGTCAACGTAGGTGTCAATATTAGACATAAGTATCCATTCCAAAGTATGTACAAGAATATATCCAAATTTCCACTAGATTTATGTTGTCACATGTGTGGTTGTTTAATCCATCATAATGTGTCTAACTATCTATGGAGTCTAGCAAATAAACAAAACCCTAGTCTTCTTACCTTTGACCTCTTATGAATTATTAAAAATGGGTTAGTACGTGAGTTAATATAAGCCTAGAGGCCCCAAATGTTGCTAAACTCTACCTATGTTTCCATATAGGCTAAATATGGCCTCCCTTTCACATGTAGTTCTCCCTCTTATGTATGTGTCTGGAATGGAGATCGTGTAATGATATGCTCTTTATCCTATTATAACCCTTGATACTAGTGATGAAATTTTTAATTAACCTTTTGAATGCTTCAAATTTTCAATTAATTAATATAATGCAATTTTATAGATTGGAATGTAAATTATTTTCTAATTTGAAAATTTCTTGATGAAAATGCATGTGGTTTAACTAGATCATCACCCTTATATTATAAGTATCTCTTTGTTTTACATTCAAACCTAGTGGCACATGAAAATAGAATGATGGAATGAGCATTGGGGGACAAAAAATGGTCACAATGTGAAAATTATATAAAAATATAAGTTTGAACACTTGCATTGATGAAAAAATCCAACAAAGACACTAGTGTCTAGAGGAAAAATTCATATAGATAATAGAATACACAAGAAAGGATCCTTAGAATACATTAGATAAAAGAAAAATTTGAAAAAATACATGTCCAAAGTGGTAAATAAAGCAAGTGAAATAATATGAAACTAAAGAGGTCAATATGATATTGTGCCACTAGATGTCTAAATTTTTCTCAAGAGGCCTATACATGCAAAAGCTAAAAAAAATATGCCATGAAACTATGTTTGTACCAAAAGTGGGTATCTACATTTTTTCTTCCCTATTTTATTAATGCATGAAATATAAATTAACAATTTAAATAAAAATAAAATGCATACCTTGGTGTGTACAACACCTTTTATTTGATTGAATATTATTTGAACCTTTTTATTGAATGTTTGCCTACAACCAAAATCATTTTATGAAGTAATTGCCATATATAATATTTAGATGAGTAATAATATAAAGTAAAATAAATAAGGAACATGAATATAATAAAATTGTGTATGTGTTGCATAATGATGGCTCTAGAATGAATACTAGATAAGTCAAAGTGGACTTGCGTCCTCATCTATATTATAGGTTTTACCTTGGTAATGTTGTTTATGAAGTTGGGAGTTTTTGTAGGTGATCATGTCACCAACCTAGTATAGGAAGAGAGGTGCTTTAGCCATCGACAGTATCATTTCCTAACCAACACAACTAAACTACATAGCTTGGTGAGATTAGATGATTTAATAACTTCAATCTATAAATTGAGCTAACTACTATAGATAGATAAGGATCAATAACAATCCATAAAATTCAATATTGAGTATGATAATAGTCTATAATGTGATAAAATTCCATGATATAAATATAGTACATAGTAATCTTGGTGAATTTGGAAGATAAATTAGTGCCTAAGTAAATAGAAGGAATGAACCCTTATTCAATCCCCTTATCATAACTTAAATGAATAAAGTATTCTACATAGATTTTTACATCCTACATAGCATAGACAACACTGATGTGTTATGTATGTATAATGTAAATGAAACTTACATGTTTTAAGAGTAAAATAAATGTAGATTAGTACCTTATTAGTCAAAATGATAGAAAATCAATCATAACTATACATTAGGACTAAACACTCCTACCTAAGAACTAGGGGAGCATACCATAATAAATAAGATCATAAAATAGAGATAAAGACATATTTCTTACTTATTTTATCAAATTTGATACTTAATGGTTGGCATAAATATGTTTATGCCTAGCCTATGACAATCTGATTCTTATAGAAATGTTATTCTATGGTGGTATCATCTCTCCAATAGTCAATTGTGGCTTGGTGTGAATCTTGGCATAAATTGGGAATTATAACATTATTCTCAAAGGCTTCAAAATATTATTCCAGTAGAGTAACATTACACATAAAAACTTATTGGAATATAGTGTGGTCACTTGTATTTATATCTCAAAGAACTAACTCTAACCTTAGGGAGGTAAGGTTAAATTATAACTTGGGTTGAGTCTAAATTAACTTAGGTTGAATCAGTCTAACCCTGGGTTGGCTCAAGGCACTCATAAAATCTTGACACCTCAGTTTCAGATATTTATGAGGCATTAAAATATACTTTAGATATTTGTGAGGTGTGACTCATACTTTTGAATATTTAGGAAATAATCACTTTATTAGCTCTTTTAACCTTTTGACTTCATATTTGGCTAAAAATTCTTTTTTTGCTAAATAAAATTCACTATATTGATTTGGAATTTTTATTTAGCTAATTTAATTAAGAGTTACAATGTAGTTAAAATTTCCTAGTGATTTTTGGCTTTTGTTAAATATTTTAAATATTATGAATTAATAGCTTGACATGTCAATAGTGTCAAATTACTAGTCATTATTTGACTAGGGCTAAAACTAAACTAGGTTAGTGATGCATACAGTGTAACACACCAAATAAGCTAGATTTGTAATATTTATGAGAAATTAAATCCCTTACATAGATGGAATTGGTCAATTCAGGTGATTTATAGGATTAGATGTGTTGTTTCTAAAAATTGAACTAAATCCTAATTTAGGCATGAAAGTGGCTAAAAGAAGTGTCTAAACTTTACCCCTATTTGAGAAGGCATTATGAGACATAGGAAAAATAACGTATTTTCAAAGAATGTAAAATTTATTAATATGAATGGTTCATGCCCCAAAGGGTGATCAATAAGCCCTTGATGCCCCTTCAAGGGAGTGGGTGGAAAAAATATAAACGTCAAACGTTCTTTCAAAATGAAGAAAATGACACGATCGAGTGGTAATAGGGGTTGGAGTACTAAATTTTCTAAAGGTATTTATAAATAATAATAAAGGTAGAGTCACTAATTTTCCCAAAGGCATTTATAATCAATATTGAAGTGTGTGACACTAATTTTTCCAAAGATGATTATAAATAGTGGCACAGATAGTTGCTTCAGTAGGGTAGTGAGATGGATATTGATTTTTCCAAAGGTGGTTATAATCAATAATGAAGAAGGAAAAAATAATTTTTATAAAGGTAGTTATTATCTATAATGAAAATTATGGAAACCATTGATTTACCCAAAGGTGGTTATAATCAGGAATAAAAAGTGGGAAAAACATTGATTTACTCTAAGGTAATTATAATCAGTAATGGAATGTAGGAAAACACTAATTTTCCCAAAGATAGTTATAATTAGGAACAAAATGGAAGAAAAATATTTACTTTCCCAAGGGTGGTTATAATTAGGAATGAAAAAAAGAAAACACTTATTTTCCCAAAGGTAGTTATAATCAAGAACAAAAAATGAGAAACATTGATTTTCCCAAAGGTAGTTATAATCAGGAACACATGCATTTTCCTTGAAAGGGTAGGTGTAGTAGTTAAAAATGATGATTTTCCCAAATTATTTATAATCATTGGCATAGGATGCAAAAATAATGATTTTCCCATAGGTAGTTATAATCATTAAATTGTCTAAAAATAGAATTTTCCACAATAGGGTAAATTGACAAGGGTAGTTTATTTGAGTTTTTTTAAAATTTATTTACAATGAGTTAACAAAATATAATAATACATTTCTATCCTAAAAGTGACTTCAAATATGCACATTAAAAAAACATAAGATATAGGTTGAAAATTTGTGTTGTTAAATGGGTCTCAGGGGGGGCCCAAAAAGATGGTGTAGTTGTAATACAATAGAAAAATAAGGAACGTATGATAGAAAAGTGCATAAAATGGACCATGGATGTGAAAATACACTTTTTAGAGCATGAAAAATGAACTATAGTCCCTAGGGGTAAAAATTCAAAATTTTGGTTATATATTCACCCCTGGGTTGAAAATTAATTCATTTTCACCTGAGCCTTTCTAGTATTTTAGATCTATTTTTTTACACAAATTACCAAGAGAAAATGGCCCACAAAGGAGCATGGTGACATGTATCAAAGTGAGTGAGGAAGCATATTTAGCCACCACACAATGGATAATTGATAACTAAACTTAACTCAATAATTAATTTATATTTAATAAAATTAATTACACTTTGAAATTGAAAAAATGGCAAAGTCACCATTGCATGGTAGAGAAAATGATGGTTTGGCCAAAGAAATTGGTGACTTCATGTGAAGTTGTTGTTTAGAAAAAAGGTAGCAACACCATAAAATGGTATAAATTGTTGAAATGGTGATTTCACCTGTTTTAAGGTGAAATCACCATTTTATTGAAAATGAAAATGGTGATTTCACCTTAAAATGTGGAAAAGTGCCTAAATAGCAGCTTTGCCATTGATAAAATGATGGTGTTGCTCTTAGAGGTAAAAATAAAAAACTTTAAATACTTAGAAGGGGTCCATTCTCTAAAAGAGGGTCAACTAGATGGAGTAGGCTAGGTTTATTAGGCTCTATTAGTTGTATGTAGTTAGGATGATGCTAACCATTTTAATCATAGTAGTGATTGTTTATGCTTACCTATCATGAGAGATGATCTCATTGTCTGTAGACCCCACATAACTAGATTGAGGGCATGGTGGGTTTCTTGTAGATGTTGGACTTACATGACATGGTATACATGCTAGTTATCTAAGAAGATTGATTTTATCTAAGTGCATTAGTGGAGCACTAACATAGTGAGACATTGACTTTTCACTTGCTGATGGGGAAGTCAATCTCACATTTGAGGATACATGGCATATCCTCAAGCTACTAATGTGTGGGAGACACTTGTTATATACACCACCATCATATTAATATGAAGTGATTGATGATTTATTCAACTATTAGAGTATCTCTATGGTTTAGGGTAAGGTTTATATAAACCTTATTGAGACACACTAATATTAAGTCAAATGATCTACTTACTAGGGATCCTTAACCACCAACCCTGATTGATCGAGAGGTTTTTGTTATTATGGAAATTTTTAGGGGCAAATTACTTCCTAACAAGAGTGGTCAATACTTCCATATGGGTTTGGGTGTCATGGTTAGGATCATGCTACTAGACTCTACATGTTTTGTCTAGGGACTAGCAATTTTGGCATAGTTTTATAGAGATTTACACTTGATCACATACTAGGGTGGATTTAGTATTAGATCTTACACACTTCTCATGGTTTGGGGATGGGAGCACATTACTATCAAGAGACCAATCAAGATGTGTAGGCTATGGGATATTGAGGAGACATTAGCCTATAGTTAGGTTCAGATATGAGCCATCTAGTGTGGGTGCAAAGGAGACATCCCCTTATTTTATTGAATGCTCAAGGATCTAACACCATAGTTTTTTATTTATAAGTCATACCTCACCTATCAATTGCATTGGTCTAGGGATATATGGTACATGGAATTTATGACTACTAGATTTTTTATTACTAAGAAGAAGTTGGATATTATATAAGAGTACTACCTAGATTAGGTAATTAATAAATTTAGCTACACACATGATGTTTTTAAGGGGCCACAATGGATTAAACACATTATACAAGAGATTAGTTAGATACTCTAGTAATCCTTAGGAACGAGGCCATGAAAATCTATTTTAACATACCATGGGTTGTCTAGGCTTATGTAGGAGGAACCACATATGTAGGGGTCATTTTAACTTGTATACACTAGTGGTTATAAGTTTACCATTTGAGGCTAGTAGCTCTAGAATCAATAAGGGATTAAGTGCTTATGGATATCAAGGAAATGGAGGCTGAGACCTCAAGAAAAAATATAGGTACCAATATGAGAGTGACTTTGGGGATGATGATGATGGTTGGGATGGAGGAAAAGGATATGATGAGTGAGATTGATATTAAACACTATCTCGATAGTGGTGGTATTTGTATAGGTTGGATTAGTCTAGGTAGAGCCTTCACACACACAAGTAGATCTAGGCTAAGCAGGGCCTTTTGGTACATCCACAAAAGACAAGGATATTGATATGCTTGAGCAAGAGGTCAATGCTTAGGTATGGGAGTCAGAACGGTTAAAACATCAATTATCTAATATACAGGGAACCCTAGACATGAGGGATTATTATATGACATAGCTACATGCATAGTCACTTAGCTAAAGGCCAAGATAGATAAGATGGTGCAAGAATAGGGCTAACTCATAGTAGAGAGATATCAAGCCATTAGTGAGCATGATCCAGCATTGGCCACTGTAGATAGACTGAGATGAGAGTGGATGCAACTTGAGGAGCCCATACATAGGATGGATTCTCATAGATTATTTTAAGGAGCCTTTGGGATAAGGATACGGAATTCTACTATTGGTGAGCCTACATTTCTACCATGCCTAGAGAGTAATAGGTTATTACTTTTGAGATATAAGATGCACATAAGGCAGGGAGTAGATATGGTAAGTCTCTTAATAGGACTCATGTTTTAGGTGCCTTAGGCCAATCACTTCATCAACCATGACAACCACCACTTGGGCCACCATTGATGCCTCTATTTATAAGTCCCATGGATACATAGAGCCAAATTTGATTATAGGGATCTTAATGTTTTGGCATAGTTGGCATTATTTTAACCTATGGAATTGTAATCATTGTATCAAAAGTTATGTATTTTAGAGACACCATTGTGATATGTATATGTCTTTTATGTGTAGGACATTTGAGATACATTGACATTTAGTTTTTGGGTCCTTTGAGGTTGATATACATGTATATGATATTACTTTTATATATATGATGTCATGTTTAATATCTTGATTATCTCATGTTGGAAATTAATTAACATTGTGGATATTTAACTTTGTTAATATTTATGCTTATGTGTGCTTTATTTATGTATTTCTTATGTCATGATTATGAGATGTTTTGTTAGTTATCATATGATTATGTTCTATGACTCATATGAATGCTTATTTAGATATGTACATCAAAATAAACACATAATATGCCATTTTTTATTTTTTGTTTATTACTCATAGATTCAAGCATGTGTTAGGGCATTTGGCTAGTTTTTGACATAATGGAGAAGTACTACCATTGTATTGTTAGTATAGATTTTGTAAGCATGGTTTTGATTTATCTTATGATATTATACATGATAGTTATGGATAACTAAGATGACAATATATACCTTAAGCACAAGAAACCTAATTTAGATGTAAATATAAAAAAATTAAGAATAATATATGAATAATTAAATCCCAAGTGTAAATATAACAAATAAATTAAGTGTAAGACTAAATACAAAAAATCACAACCAAAGTACATGATATGGATAATCAATACTTAAGTGGGAATAAAATCTAATAATCTAATGACAACTGAGAAGCTAAAGAAAAAATAAATAACAAAACAAACAAATAAAGTGCAAATACATTGTATAAATAAACAGACAAATAAGTATATAAACAAATAATTCTATACAAATAAAAATAATATACAAACATAAACAACTAAATATAAACAAATGAATAAAAATAAACTAGCAAATGCAAACAAAAATAAATAAAATGCAAATAGACTATATATACAAACAAAAAAACACTAACAAATCAAATAAAATAAACAAACTATACAAACAACAAAACACTAATAAAAAAATCAAAACTAAAAAAAGAAAAATAAAAATAATAATAAACAAATATAGAAAATACACAAACAAAAATGAATCACAAAACAACAAACAAAACACCAATAAAAAAAACACACTAACAAACAAAAAAAAAACACAACAAAACTCCAATAAACAAACAAATGAATAAGGAACATGCAAACAAAAAACTAAATAAACATAAACAATAACTAAACAACAATAAACAAAATTAAACAACTAAAAAAAAAAAAACACCAATAAACAAAAACTAAAATGATACAAATAAAGATAGATTAAATAAACAAATAAACAAATAAACAAACAAGACTAGTAAACAATGCAACAAATAAAGTATAGGAAACACTTAAAATAACTAAACAATCTAAAGCAACAAAATTATAGTAAACAAACTAATCTAAACACATAAAAACAAACAAACTAAACAACAATGCATAAACAATGATTACTTATAATGTTTGTGTAAACAAAAAACAAATTATTAGTGTGTGTGTAATATAGGTGTTACTCTTGGAGATAGGGTGACCCCTAAGCTAGGTAGCAATAACATAGATAAAACAACATGAGAAAAATATAATAATAGTTACTCCTAGGCTATAGGTAAATAATGACACATATAAGATGAAAACATTACCCCTAGGTTATAGAAGACAACAAAACAAACAAGATAACATAAAAATTGCCCCTAGACCATAGGAGACAACAAAAAAACACAAATAAAATTGGGGGAATAAAAGAAAAATAAAGGATAGCCAAGTTGACTCTAGATGTATTAGGTAAGTGGACATTGCCTACATAGTTCCATGGATACAAGATCCAATGTAAACTTTAGGCCACATGTATTTCTCTCAAGATATGGAATTGAATAAAATGAATGATAAGTAATCATCATTAACTTGTAAATGAAAATGGGAATGGTCTCTCAAAATTACAAGTGCATGAGAAAAGAGAGGATGACCTTACACAATCATGAAAACATAAAAAAAAAAATCATGCAAGTTTGAGAATATGGTTTAAGCTAAAACCAAACCAGAATTCAAGAGATGAGTATTCCAAAAATTAATTGAATTGATAATTCATAGTATCTACTACATCTAATGCTTGGAATGAGAATGAGCTCAGAAAATATAAAGAACATAAGTACTGGTTTCTTATAAAATAGTGTAATATGAATCCAAGTGATCATTAGTGTATCAAAGTTGAATACATAATGGTCACAACACCAACTCATAACATTACAAGAGCATATGACTAAGTCTAATAAGGATGTGCAAACTAAATGACAAGTGGTTAGTCATGGGATAGTCAGGAGTCTCAAAATCCTTAAGGCAAAGAAGTGGTCAAAAAAGAAAGGAATTTATAGTCGAGCTAACATGAAATATCTAATATATCTAAGTGTTCCCTACATAGTTCATGCAAATCTCATGTTGATGTAATTCCCCCAGAGATGGGAGGAAAAATACCAAGGTGGTCTAGAAATAAAATGAATATATAAGATGGCCTATCCTATAAAATTTTGACATTTTTCTTTCTCACATGGAAAATTTAAGCCAATTTTCATGATTTTGTGTTTTTTAGAATTTTCTAGATCTTTTCAAATGTTTAGGGGTTTTGAAACTATTAAAAATGTTTTTGAAGTTTTCTAGGCATCTCAACTTGTTTGAGAATTATGAGATCTAGAATGATTCAACTCACAAAATGATAAGAGTGTGGTTTAGGTTACTTTTAAAATGGTGATAGCATGGCAAAGGCATGAGTGAGCTAGCATCAACATGAATCGAGTATTGTGTACATAATCTTGTAGGACCTCAATTCACTATAGTTTTTCCTACACAAAAAGCATCCAATTAAGTACTAGCAAATTCTAGGTAAATGAAAATGATAAGGCAAATTATAACAATAATGGCAAGGTGATATGGTAATGCATGGTAAAGGTGTTATTCCTAATTTTCCCATAGGTGGTTATAATTAGAAAATAATGGCAAAGGGTAAATAGTATTAATTTTCCCATAGGAGGTTATAATTAACAACATGAGGTGGGAACATAACAACAAATGAAGCATGTGATTACCAAGATCACTATAATATTGCTTTCATTTTTTTCTATTCAAATGTTTAATTCTAAAACAACTACTAGAACTAAATCTATCATCAACCATTAAATATGCCTGAAGTACAAATGAATCATAACCAACGCCAAAATTGACAAGTGGGGTTGGGTAAAAAATAATTGGTTGGTAAATGGTTAAGGTTATGGTATAATAGTAAGTAGTATAATACAAATAATAGGTATAATTTGGCATAACTTAGATGATCCTTGTAGACAATAATCTAAATCCCTCAAACGAAAATGTTTGAGGTGCATTATGTTCATTGGTTCATCAAGTTCATCTCCCTTTCATGTAGTGAACCTATATGTGTTAATCATGGGATATATCTTTTACTTAATAAAATTAATTTTTCTTTAACCACTTAATCATACATTAAAGATATGTAATAAAAATTAATGCAATAACATGCACCACATAAGAGAGAGAGAGACACCAGATTCTACATGGAAACCCCAAGTAGGAAAAACCATAGAGAATAATCTCAAGTTTATAAATGAGCACCAACTTGCAGGAGCACCAACATAGAAATGATTTGTGAGAACCCACCCATAGGAGAACTAAACCCTCTTGTGTATAAAACACCAACTATCTCTCAATATTGCTTTATCAACAAATGATAGCACACTATAATATCTCTTCTCTTTTCTCTACTTTCATTTGCTCTTCTTAGCTAGATAAAATAATTCACATCCATACTACAAAATGGATTCCCAAGCCTCCTTTTGTATGTTTCCAAATGACCTTTGACATTCACCCTTGCATGACCCTTGAATTCTCTTTGTCAATACTTAGTGACTCTTCAAATTCATCAAGGTGACCCTTCATGTAAAAATGCATCCTTTTCTTCTTTTGTATTTAGTGATGACTCTTTGGATTCCTCAAGGTGACCCTTCATGCATAAATGCATACTCTTTCCCTTTTTTCTTTAGTGATGACTCTTTAACTTCCTTGTGGGCTCTCTTTTGTCTTTATGCAACTAAAAATATATTCATTAATATTTAATTAAAATTAACACACTTTTAGCCAAGATATAAATATTAAAAACAGCTTTATACATTAAATGCTAGTTTGACATCAATGAAAATATTTCCAATAATCTCCCCCTTTGTCTTTGATGGCAACCTAAAACTACCACCAACTCTAAAAACATGTACTGCATATGCCAACTTGAAACAAATACTTGTAAACTAAACCAACTAAAAATATATAGTAACTCCCCCTTACTATATAATCATTTTTCCAAAACCTATTCTTGTACCTATTTCTACACATGGTCCTTGTACTTGTTCTTGTACCTATTTCATGTAGCTTACACTTATCTCCCCCTCAACTGATATTCAAATTAATCTATCAACTAACCTTCTTGTCATGAAACATATCCAAGACCCAATAGCATCCACCATGCTTCAATTTTTCTTAAAAGTGTCTCCTTGAAGCCTAAAAGAGACACCCCACACAAAGGGTCCTAGAAAAAAATATCAGGAGATTCCCACATCTCCTCTATTATTTACTTGATCTTTTTATGTCTTTCTCTTAGAATCCATTTAATCATGTCTAACTTATTTTACTTACTAACCTTAACATTCATAATGTTGTTTATCTTCTTAACTCTTGCAACTGTCTTATCTTGACAAGGATCATGCTCAAATGTAACAAGAGATTCTTCACATTCCTTCTTATCTGATTCTTTATCCACTAAAGCAAGTAATTTATTTTCACTCTTAAACTCAACCTAATCAACCTTTACTCTTAATTCTCCAAACCTAAATTTTTCTCTTCTCATACCTTTTAGGAGCTTTGTGTCTTTTGACATACCTTGAATATCTCTTTACTCTATGTGGACATAATTTAACAATATGGCCAACCTTATGACAAAAAAAATAAAAAACATTTCTCATACCTTTTTCTTGAATGTGACTGAGATCTCACTTTGACTGATTGCTTCTCCTTATACAATCTCTTGCCCTATGACTAACATGATGACAAATAAAATAGTGGCCATGAAAAGAATTTGAAAACTTGAAATTATTGGACTGCCTGATTGGCTTTTTCAATTTGACTTTAGAACTTGCATCCTTCTTACCTTGGACTGATATTTCATGATATTTCTCAACCTTTATTATGAGCCTCTCTGATTATCCTTCAAAGAACCTAACTCAACCTTCAACTAATTACACTCTTCTTCTCTTGATTTCAAACTTGAATATGCAACCTCTAGTTGATTCTTAAGATCCTACATAAACATCTTAGCTTCTTTTGCTTCTATATCTAACATAGAATCCAAGATACACACCTATTCCTTAAGAGCCTCAACCACATATTTCAACTCTTGATTCTCCTTCTTTAGCTTCTTGGCTATCGTGCTTTCCTCAATCTACCTTCAAGCTATTAAACTCTTTCCAAAGGAACCTACTATGATACCAATTATTAAGCACAAGATATATCTTTTAATTAATTAGATTACCTTTAATTTAACCATTTAATAATATATTAAAGATATCTAATAAAACTAAAATCAATAACATGCACCACATAAGAGAGAGAGAGAGACACCAGATTTTACATGGAAACCCAAAGTGGGAAAAACCATGAAGAATAATCTCAAGTATATAAATGAACACCAACTCAAGTTACAAAGTTTTTAAGCACCAACTCGCAAGATCACCAACCCCTTTTTGAGTACCAACATAGCAGTGATTCATGATCACCCACCCACAAGAGCACCAACCCCTCTTATGTATAAAACACCAACTATCTCTCAAGGTTTTTTTCTCAACAAATGATAGCACACTACTATATCTCTTCTCTTTTATCTTCTTTCCTTTTCTCTTCTTATCTAGATAAAATCATTTGCTTCCATAATAAAAAAAAATGGCTTCCCAAGCCTCCTTTTATAGCTTTCCAAATGACCTTTGGAATTCACCCTTGCATGACCCAAATTCTTTCTTTGTCTTTACCTAGTGACTCTTCAAATTCCTCAAGGTGACCCTTCATGGAGAAATGTGTCATTTTCCTCTTTTGTCTTTAGTGATGACTCTTTGGATTCCTCAAGGTGACCCTTCATGGAGAAATGTGTCATTTTCCTCTTTTGTCTTTAGTGATGACTCTTTGGATTCCTCAAGGTGACCCTTCATGGAGAAACGCATCCTTTTCCTTTTTTGTCTTTAGAGATGACTCTTTGACTTCCTCATGGGCCCTCTTTTGTCTTTATGTAACCAAAAATATATTCATTAATATTTAATTAATATTAACACACTTTTAGCCAAGATATAAATATTAAAAACACATTTAGGCATTAAATGCTAATTTGAGACCAATGATAATTTTCCAACAATATGATCTAGAATGATAGTTGTAAAAAAATACATAAGGTCTTAACCAATTTGGTTAGAACTTTTCTTTTTTCCTGGTTTCAGTGTTGACATTTTTCTGATTCTTTTTAATACTAGGTCACCAAGATAGAATTCATATTTCTTAATGCACCTATTGTAATGTAATTTTAGTCAATTATAATATACCTAAAGATTATTCAAGGAGCTTAAGCAGTTACTATCATGTAGGTCTAGATCTTTCAAATGATTCATTATGTATTGTTCATTATCAATGATGTGTTAAAATGAAATTCATAGAGAAGGAAACATGACATCAATGGGAAGAATGGATTCAATTCAGTAAAGAAGTGAGTAGGGTGTATCTCATATTAGAGTATGGAATGTGGTACGATAAGTCTAGGGGGTGTTAAATAAATCAAAGTGATAATTATGACTAGCATCATCGATAATCTTCTTTAAAATATTGATAATGTTTTTATTAGAAGACTCAGATTGGCAATTTATTTATGGATAGTAGGCAGTAGAGAAATATTTTTTGATGTGGTATTGAGAACAAAGTGATTTCACATATTTTTTCTTGAATGATCTACCATTATCAGATATAATGTCATAGGGGATGCCATAGTAGAAAATGAGATGGTTGAATATGAACTTAGATATCTACTTACCATTAATATAAGTGAGGGGAATGGTTTTCACCCACTTAGTGAAGTATTTAGTAATATCCATGACATGTTTATTTCCATCTAAAGATGTGAGATTTATCTTCCCAATGAGATTGAATCCCCATGTTTAGAATGGTTAGGGTGGTGTCAAGGGTTTGAGTGTTTCAGTTGGAACATGAATCAGATTAGCATCCTTTTGACACTTGACACACCTCTTCACATATATAGCTACATTTACTTCCATCATTGTCTAGTAATTACTAGTACACAATAAATTTTTTGCTAAGATTTCCCAATTGGTGTGGGATACACACACTCCTTCATGGACTTTCCTCAATGTTAATCTAGATTCTTCCAAAGGTAAACAATGAAGTAGAGTTCCATCATATCTTCTATGATACAAGGTTGGTCTAAGTAGGGTATAATGATAGGTTTTATGGGCAAAGACTTTTTATTTTTCACTTGATAAATCAGGAGACATGATTTGATCTTGTAGATAGGCAAATTTATCTAAATAATAGGGAGGCGTGGGGCCAACAATGTCACAAACCATATCGATGGATGATTATTTATGTGTCAGTGTTAAGATATGTTCAACAAAAATTGATAATACCTAGCTCTATCAGTGATCTAGATCATGTAAATAATAGTGGACATAACATTAGTTATTACGTTATTGGCCTAAGATATTCTCTCAAATTGGATGTTGGTGATTTACTATTTGAGATTATTGACCATCTCTATATAGGGTACCAACTTCTCATCCTTGGTCAAGTATTGGTCTGTGACGTAATTAATGATAAATTAAGAATCACTATACACTAGTAAATGTTTAATGTTTCACTATACTACTTTAAAAATCCCTACTATGATTATTTTTTATGCATCCATGTTATTGGTACAAGGAAATCCAATATAAAATAACTTGGGAACGAGATCCCCTTGTGGCATAACAAATAATATTTTATCCCCTGATCCATGAGTCATGTAGGATTCATCACAATACATAATCCATTATTCATTATTAAGAGATGCATCTATTTCTTCAATAGTAATAATGGCCTCATCTCAAAATCCAAATGTAATAGGTTGAGTATCTTGAAGAGGAGCTTCAATAAGCTGAAGTGCAAGTACTTCCCCCTTAATGGCCTTCTAGTTGGCATATTCAATTTCAAACTCACTCAATAGCATGATCCATTTTACCATATGGCCTTGTAGAGATGATTTGGAAAGTAGATAATTGAGTAGATCTACTTTAGTGATAACAATGGTCTTATTGTTTAGCATATAATGACATAATTATTGGGCTACGAACACCATTTCTAAAGAGGCCTTTCAACCAACATATAATCATGTTCATATTCTACCAATGTTTGTCTCAGATAATACACAATATGCTCCTTTCCTTACTCATCATGATATTCCAAAAAATTCCATAGGGCATTCTCGATTGCTAATAGGTAAAGAAGTAATGGCTTGTTTGACATTGGTGGAAAACAATAGGTGGGTTGGCTAGATATTATTTAAGCTGATAGAATGATTTTTTACACTAAGTATTATAGGATAATGTAACACCTTTCCTCATAAAGTGCATAATTGGATGGTATTTATTGAATAATTAAAAGATGAAGCATCTAATAGATTGAATCTTGCCATGTAAACTATAGAGTTATTTCAAGGTAGATAGTGGTGGTACTTTTGTAATTTCATGAACTTTAACTAGGTCAACTTTAATGCCCTTATAAGAGACAATGAAACCTAATATCTTAGTATAAATGATTCCAAATACACATTTATTTATATTAATTTTGACATTGTACTCATGAAGTCTCTCAAAAATTCTTCATAGTATGGTTAGGTGATCAACATGAGTCTTTAATTTACCCAATATATCATTGACACAGTCCTCAACAATGTCATGCATCATGTCATAAAAAATCACTCTCATAGCTCTTTGGAAAGTGGATCTAACAGCCTTAAGTCCAAATCACATTAAATAATAACAAAATGTTTCCCATGGAGTGGTGAACATTGCCTTATGCTAGTACTCTAGTGTAATTTTGATATGATTATACCCTGGAAATCCATCATTAGAGAGAGGATTTCATAGATAGCCATTGAGTCAACTATCATGTCAATATTAGGCAAAGGGAAGTTATCTTTTGGGTATGCTTTTTTGATATCTATAAAATCAATGTAATTCCTAATACCCTATGGTTTCTTATTCATTGGCACAATGTTTGAAATCCAATCTAATAAATTGATTGGCCTGATATATGTTGCATCTAAGAGTTTGCCCAACTCTTTATTTAATAATATAGAAATACAAAAATACATATTATGCAACTTATGTTTAATAGGCTTGGCATCAAGATGTATAATGAAATGGTGTACAACCAAGGTAGGGTCTAAACCTAGCATGTTCGAATGGGCCCATGTAAATATGTCAACAAATTCCATTAAAAGGGATACAAAGGCTTCACATTCCTCCTTAGTGAGGGACATGCCTAGTCTAATCCACTATGTCCTCTAGATTCCCAATATTTACCTCTAAAGTGTCCTCCATAAGAAGTATAGAACCATCATCTAGAATAGTTGGTAAGGAGTTGAACTGATTAGAAATGGAAAAGTCCTATAGATGGACTGGCTTATCTAATTCTTGTAAATAAGATGAATCAAAATATCCTAGTGTTGACATTGGCCATGATATAAATACCTCAAGGCACTCTTTAATAATCTATCCAAAAGCTTGTTCCTCCTCAGTACTAATATTTGATCCATAAATAGGCCATGGGCTATAGGTCTCCTTTGCTTCATAGGAAGAGTGGTGAACATCCTTATCTAATAGAACTGGAAATCAATTTTCACCACCAAACTTTCCTTTCTCTTTAATTTTTACTTATTTATAAATCTCCCCAAGAGGTTCTCACTTTCAGACCTCAATGATTGATTTCCTTTTTGTTTTTGGCTAGGGAAGCTCACCTATTCTCTGAAGTAGGTAGTAGGATATAATCTAATAACAAATCCCTACTTGTGGTATCTAAAAGAAATATGATTCATTAATATCAAAAATTCATATATGTATTTATCATTTTCAAACTCATTTAAGGGCATTATTGACTCTTGTTGGTCCTTATCTATCAATTGTGGATGGTAAAGAGATAAATGTGAAGGTTGATAAATAGGGCTACCAGTGCAAATGGAATGGGGGTTAAATAAATTTATAGTGGAAATATCATTATAGTTACTATAATTAGACCCTACATAATTATCTAAATCATAATTACTATTTGTTGGTGTTAGAACATGAATAAGGTATGTGGGGTCACTCCCAGGTTGTTTAAATCTAATACCATGGGTTCCCTTGTATTTGGTCATTGAGACTAGTTTGATCATACCTTGTTGATGTAGCCCAAGGACTTTTCCTTCATAATGTAGTTTATCCATAATACATTTGTGAACAAGATACTTTTCAATTTAATAATAGTTAACTAACTCATCAGTGTAGAGCCATAAATCATATTTTGCTAATGGGTTATATTTTAGGCTAGAGGCTAATTTTTAAAAATGGGATTTTTCAAATGAGACTTTTATTTGGTTTCCCACTCCATTCAAGCATTCTTGGCTTTAGGTCTCCCATAAGCTTTAGGATTTTTAGTCAATTTGGTAATATGTAATGCATTATGGGTGTTATATTCTCTATGCCCTTTGTCAATTATATAGAATTGATTACAAATTTCTAGTGGAGGTATGGCTGAAGTAGACGCTAAGCTATTGGGTGAATGTAATTAGATTATGGGATTGGTTTATTGGATTTTGCCCTTCTCTATTTTTATCCATATGATTTAAGCATAGGATTCATGCCAAACTAGTATTTGTAGATTTTATAATTGACCTCAAGGCATTTACATTACTGATATGGCTGAAACTTAGCCGGTATATTCACTTCCACTCTTGAATGTGTGAAATTTTATACACTAATGTAATGTAAAAGGCATAGCCATGATTTCATGGATCTAATGTTGGCCCAATATTAGGTTGTAAGATAGTTCTAAGTCTAAAACATGGCATAGAGTATCATGGTTCAATGGTCCAATGACCATTGAAAAGCTAATGGTGCCTTGATATTCCCATTATTCATTATCATATTCCTTAATAATAATGTTATTTGGTTATAATTTGGTTGTTGTATATCCAATATGTTTGACCAAATTTAATGACATAATGTTGAGACCTTAATGATTATCTATAAGGACATGTTTAACTCTATAGTTCATTATACTAGCTTTAATATATAATGGGTTATTATGCATAGAGCCTAAATAAGACATATCACTTTGGTCAAAGGTGAGATGTTGGCCAGGGGCCAAGTTTACTACCATGGCTTGGAATTTTTTTTAGAGTGATCTCATATGGCACAAGGGATTGGTTTAAATATTCATTTAGGATGACTTTGTGAATGATGGATGTATGCAAAAAATCCATGATGTATATTTATGTAAGTGTCCTCTTTAGTTATTCTATAATAACATAGTTCTTCCCCTTAGTTTTGTCAGTTGGTTTGTTTTTGATAGGAATGGTAGGATGATTAGGCTCACTCATAGTATTTATTTATGGTGCTTTGATAGTTACCCTAACTCATCAAGTTGTGATTGCATAATATTGATATAGAACTTGGATTTGGTAGTTGGCTAGGTAATGAGGCTTGGAATGATGATTCTTGGATGGTATGGTGTATGATTATCAACATGGCCCATAGAAGAATCTCTGGCATAAGGATGTTAGTAGGTATTGTTCGATAAATATTAATTATTAGGTGAAGGTATAGGTCTATTTGTAGTTGGTTTAGGGTTGATAGTGATGGTGGAAACATTACCACCTCAAACATGTCCCATAATATTTTTATAGGTATATGTAATGGCATGATGACCTCCTTGGTTGGTTTGATCATTTTATTCTTGGTTTTGACCATTCTATTATTGTTATGGCTAGAATTATTATTGTTAATTTTGTGGTGGAGTTCTCTACTATTGTTATTGGTACTTTTACTGTTTGTTATTGTTATGTTGGGGAAATAGATTATGGTAGATACCCAAGTTATGATTACTTTTAGGATCATGGGTGTTTATTTTTATGTTTCCATTTTCTATCATATTCTCAATTAGATGTCTAAGTTAGATACACCATCTTATGGAATGTCCTCTGATAGGATGGTACTCACAAAATTTATATTTCATATACCAATCGAGAAAAGGAATCCATTCAATAAATGGCTTTGGTATTGGCCAACTGATCATATTTGGTTAAACCAATATTTGGAATAAAAACTCAATAGGATCACCAAGGTCACTAAATTATTGGGTGATGGGTGGTATTCTTCTTAGAGTAGGGGCTTTAAATCAGTTTTGATTTTATGCCAATTGGTTTTTTGGAGGTCTTGGTTGAATTTATAGAGGAGGTGGTTATTGAGTGGGTGGAGGTAAATGGACATCTAGTGTTTACACTATATGAACATGGTGTGATTTAATGATCTCATTTCCAACAAAATTTTTTATTATGGTTGTTGTGTTTAGGTCTCTAATTGTTATTGGCTTGAGGTGGCATTGAAGATGATATTTGATTTGGGTTTTGATTATGGTTCTATCCTTGATTTTATTTTTGGTTTTGATAAGAAGAAGATATATTGATTATGATTTTGTTGACAAGGTATGTATCAATATTTATTCCTTTCTCTATAACCTCTTCAAAAATATGAAAAAATTACAAATTGATATGGTATGATATCTCATTATGTAAGATCTTAGTAAATATCATAGCCAACTATTTGTCTAGTATATTGTGAGTAAACTAGCTTGCTAGTGCTGTCCAACATTGCAAGTACATAGTGAAATTCTCACCAGTCTTATGTTTAGCTTGCCCTAAATCCACAACATTAATCTCATGCTAAATATTATAGGAAAAGTGTTGTACAAACTTCTTTAAGATATCATTAAATTTAGGTACAGAGTTCTTTAGTAATTTCAACATCCATTTCAAGGCTTATCTAGATAGACTCCTTGGGAAGATTAGAAGCAAATATATATTTCTATATGTCACTGAATGGAAGGCAATAAATAATTATTTCAAATTCTCTATAGGGTCATCTTTGCCTTTTTATTTGTTGAATTTAGGCAACTCGTAAACTAATTGAAATGGTTTTTGTAGATACTCTATGTTAAATGGGTAAGAACATATCTCATCCAGTTTGAATTTATTTTTTTGTTTTTAAAACTGTATAGCTTGAATTACACCCCTCATTTGTTGTAACTCTTGGACAAAAAATTAGGAGTGGCCTATTATTATTATTGATTTTTCATGGTTAAAGTTAGATTACCCTGACCAAGGTAGGTATATTATGGGATGTTAATTGGATTGGTCAGGTAAGTAGATATGTCGATTTCTGTATTGAGATTATATTATGGGTATAAAATATGTTGCTATGGGAGCAAATTTTGGTTCAAGTTGGCTATATAACCTTGGATAGTGAATTATAGATGCGGTAATGGCCTTTGGCTCTCCAAAATGTGTTTCTATTATTGGGTTTGGGATGGAATTTGATGCTTACTTGTAGAACCCTTTTGTATATAAGGAACACGTTGTTGACTAGATCCCTACCATTAGATGTTTTGGTATTTGGATCTTTATTATGTATGTGATACCCATTGAGTGAAAGGCAACTTTTTACTTAGCACCTAGTATCTACTATGTATAATAACGTTGTTGTTGGATAAACATCCATTATTGGATCAGTACTTATTGGTGAAGTGGCACTTATTTTTGAAGTGACACTTGTTGGGGATTTGGTAAGTGTTGGGGGTTTGGCATTTGTTGTTGTTGACCAATTAGTACTTTGTGATGAATACAAATATGTTATTGGTTAATCAATGTCTACTATTGATAAGGTATATTAGTCTATGATTTTAATGAAAGAACGTTCATTATCACCTATTGAGGTGCAAAGTGATTTACACTTGTTGTGGTGGTAAGTTGGTATGTTGTTGGCTCATTTACCCCTATTTAACATTTGAGGAAGAAGTGGGTTGAGGATTGTAGATTACTTATTGATTTTGGTAAATAGGCATACTTAATACCTACTATTTCAATCCACTTGTGGCATTGTTCAGAGGATTTTTTTAATGTATTTCTTGGTAATAAATTAGACCCATTTTAGTTTAAATTGGAAATTTACAGTATCTTGAGTGAGGTCTTTTATTTTAGAAACATTATCTTCCATTAAAATATGGAAATTATACATATCACAAACCAATGTACTTTGGCTAAATGGGTCTACGTTTTGGCCTACATAGTCTATGCATCTATTTGTTTCCTTATTGATGGATCTATATCAATAAGCAACATGATAAAAATATCTATTGCATTAAGATTAAGAGCTAGGTTGAGGTAGTTTTGCTTTGCTTATTATACATGTTCCATTTATTCATCTATAATACCTTTCCCTTTTACAAGTGTATTTTGGTCTTGCTATGTCATTTGGGATAGATCTTGACTATAACTAGTTGATGCATGTTTGAATGGTTAAATTTGAGGTGCATTAATAGGATTTCTAATCTAACTACTTAGACTTTTGTGTGGAAATTCGAACAAAAACATGGCTCCTACTTCGATGGCTCTAACAATAATTTTCACATTTATTTTATAATAAATGGCATTCAAAAAAGTATAGATAATAGCTTGTTTATGTTGGCATCAAACATAGTAGGGACCTTGTTAGTTTTTCCAATGGTAGGCATCATTTGAGTAAGGTATTATGCCATTTTCTCTAGCTCTTAGAATGGATAAGGATGCATAGTTACCAAATACTGCACTAAAGGGTCATACCTTTATTTATTGTATGGTACATTATAATATGGATAGGAATCTATATCATAAGGTACATTGTCATATGAATCTTGAAAAAAAGGGTCATTGGTCATAAAGTTATCATATCCTAGATTATACATGGTTTAGTTACATGTGTAATAAGGCATGTTTAGATTCATGGATAGGTCACATGAAAAACAAAGGGTCTAAATATAATAAACAACCAAAATATAGAAACAAAAGACCTTTGGCTCTATAAAAGAGGCACAAAGGATAAACAACTAAACTAGGCAAAGGTAAAACATAAAAAAACATGAGATTGATCTAACAAAATGACATTGATTTGTCCAAATGTGGTTATAATCAATGGAAAAAGTAACATAAAGGCTCAAACTCATATATGGATAAAGTATTGATTTGCCCAAATGTATTTATAATCGGTGAAAATAGTATCTAGAAAAATTAAAATAATTTCAAACTAGGATCAAAAGATAACAATGCTTTACCCAAAGGTAGTTATAATAGTTATAATATGAAAAATAAGTCTACACTCAAACATACAGAACTCAAACAAGAATTTAAAATCAAACTAAACTAAGGCAATTGGCTCATATAACACTCGAAAATTGGCTCACTTAAGACTTAATATTAGATTCATGAGAAACTATTGGAACATTAGAACTAGAACACTCGAAACTCAACACAACAAACTTAAAACAAAGTGCATGAAAACAACTTGGATCAAAAAAATTCTCTAAACAAGGTACAAAATAAACAACAATTACTAGGTCTAGGCAAGGGGTATTTTAGATCAAAATAGGAAATCAACCCCAATAATAGAATCTAATCACAAAAGGTAGACAACCTAATCCCAAATTAGATGAGGCTTTGGCATGAACCTAATTAATTTAGGATTTTCAATTTGAAAGTTTGATTTTTAGATTTAATATAAAAAGACCCAAATGTTCTGAGGAAAAATTGTCTATAATAAAATAGGTAGTGTAACCATGTGTTTTTAATAAGATAGGTACAATAATAGTTTGGAAATTTGTTTCATAAAGTGACAACAAATTTGGAATGATTTAGGCAAGTAATAATGCTCTTTCAAAAAAATATCATGGTAAATAATTTTGGACTATTATATCCAAGGTAAAAGTTTGAAATTAAATGGAAAACATAATGACACCCCATTTAAACAAATGACACAAAAATGGTTTTAGAACAACACTCCAAGGAAAAAAGTGTGACACAAAATGGATAGAGTAACACCTATTAGATTAAAGTGGTGTGAAAATAATGTGATAGTTTTGGACTTGTTTTGATATGATAATATAAATAAATAGTTTTAGTCTAAAAAGATAAATGTAAATCAAATAAAATATAAGTATCACTAATGGATTGTCTTATATCTAAAACTGACATGGATGTGCATAGCTTCTACCAAAGTTTCCACTGATATACCAATGCTTGTGAGAAATTAAGTGTTAATCCAAAAATTAAAGTATAGGTGTAGGTAGAGTTTTTATGCCCCCTCTATCTCTCAAGCATTTATATGTGGCATGAAATTGGAGTGAGGATCACTCAAAATTTGGTAATAAAATCCATGTAAAGTGGGGTTTTAACTAAAATATATAAATCTCAAATGCACTAAATGATTGTAAGTATGACTAACACAAGGGCACAATCACATTAATTGAGTCCAAACTTCCTAGCTTGTTATTCAATGGTCTAGTCATTTGCATAACAGATTCATCTATGTAATTCATAGTGAATTTTTATGTTTAGCTACCACATGGTTTGATTACTCATTGGAATTGTCAGGCTAACCACTCACCACTATCCCATCTAATCATTTTACCAATTTATATACTCGACCATTGAGTGGGGATGGTGAAATGTTGGGAGATGAAACCCTAGCTTAATTCACCCCTATAAAACTTGTGAGTGAGAATCAAGATCCCACCCACAATCCAAATGCATAAAAATAAATAAATGAAAAATGGAAAGACTTTAGAGGTCATTTTTGGGTCACTCAAGTCACTTAGAGTGTGGGGAGAGCATATGCAACATTATTTCCTATAAATTTTTTCAAACAATGGTAATAAGCTAAGTCATTTTGGTTACCTGAGTTCCCTAAAGGGGATGGGAGAGAGCATACACATAATGTTTTTAATTTAATACAAATAAAGAAAACTAGTCTAATGATCTTTGAAATTTAGCTAATAATAAAAAACAAACATAATGTGAAAAATATATTAAGATATCTAACTAAAATGTGTGCTACTTTTAATACCACTAAATCAAAGTGTGATTGAAAATTTGGCCCTTTGGACTTGTTTTCACTTGTAAAAACTTCAAAATATAAAAGACAAGTATGATTAAATAGATTTTAAGAATCAAGTTTAAATGTATGTGAGTTTTTAACTATGCTTAAACTTATCTCTCTCTCCACCTTAGGTCATGTAAAATTTTAGGTGTTAACCATTTTTTGCCCAACAGGCCAAAAATTGGTCCCCTTCTTCCCCTACTGTCTTAGGCCAATTCATTTATAATTGCACAAGTTCATCGGCACTTGGTTCAACCTTGGTTTAATGCTTCAACATTGGTTCAATGCACGTGGTTCAATTCATTGGTTCAATCGGCATGCTCATCAGCTTTTGGTTCAGCAAAGAGTTCAATGAGCTTGGCTCAATAGTCACTTGAATTGTTGAACCAGTTCAACGGTTTGGTTCAACACTTTGGTTTAAAGGCTTCGGTTTAAAGGCTTAGTTTGATGCTTTGGCAAAGTTTAAATGGTTCAGTAAGCTTGGTTCAATGCTTAGTTCAGAGGGCTCAGTGCACAGTGTTAAACCATTGAACCAGTCAATAGAGTGATTCAATGATTGGTTCAAGGGAGCCCCCCAAAAGACAAAGCCCTTATGGAGGGAAAAGGCACTTCAAAGGGCTACAAAGTTAAATTTTTTCTTTAGACTTAGCATTGAAATGAATTCTTTTAGACTTTTTGTTTAAATGAATTCCTTCAGACAAAAAGTCCAAAGGAATTCATAAGGCCACCAATTCTCGTGAAATTTTTATCCATGGGACCCGGGGAAGTCAAATGGCCAATTCCCAAAGACTTTTTATCTGCGGGAAAAGCCTAGAGCAAAAAATCTATGGAAACCTAGAGGAACCCACCAAAGGGCTGAAGGCCCCCAAAGGGTAGGTGCCCTTGCAGGGGACTCTTGGCCAAAATGAAGGGGCATTTTCCAAAGGTTGAAGGGTCACCTTCCCTTCAAGAAGGTGCTAAGAAGGAAGTCCACAAAAAAGGGCAAAGCAAAAGAGCCCGAGGGAAATTGCCAAGGATGGTGATGTCTTGAAAGCTATCAAATTTAAGAGGGTGAACTAGCTATTGGTTTTCAAGCAATGATGGGTGTGCAAACGTCAAATTTAAGCTAATAAAAAAGTCATTATTTTTTAAATGCTCAAGCACCAACCAAAAAAGGAGCCCAAGAAATGCAGTGACCTACCCAGAGATAACCCTAAGGGCCGAAGGAGCTAGAAAGAGACAAGGCAGGGAAAAGACAAAAGTGCTAAGTGTAGGAGAAGGCAGATGGTCCAAGTGGTGAAGGGAGGCACCGATTCAAGAAGTTACTCTAGTAGGTGATACAATGTCTGTGAATTGACCATTAGAAGGTGAAAATGTCACTATGTGACCCATTTTTCTTCATTCACATTTATGAGTAGACAGACCACGTAGGTGCCTTCAAGGAGTAGTCTCAATTAATGGGGAAATGGTGTGGCCTATGTCAAAAAATGCTTGAAGTCAAAGAAAAGGGCCGACATAGAATTTATGTTTAAGCGGCCTACTCTTCCCAATGACTAGAGTACACATGAGATATTTGTAAAAGAGGTGCCGAAAGGCCCTTTTCCTTCCTCTATATATTGGAGACTTGTCATTTGAGAATGATCTTCCACATTTGTAAGGTGGAGCCCTGGAAAATTTTTCACCTGAAATCAGTAAACACATTTTTACCTCTATGCTGGTTGGATATCTCTATGTGTGACTGAGTGTCAGTCTGTGTTTAGTCATTACTTCTTAATGTTTCTATAGGTTAACACCAACACACTTGGTATCTATAAGGTGTCATTTTCTAGGTAACAAGGAGAGCTATACTTAGAAGTGCAGAGACAAAAGGAGCTACTATACAGTGTGCCTTTCTACATCACCTTTTGTGAGTCTCTATTTTCTATGTGTTCCATTAATGCCTCTCTGTTAAGTTCTTGTAACTTGGTCCTTCTACCATCCTAAAGTGTACGTATGTGTTTGTCTTATTTCTAGTGTGAGTGTGAGAAGGTCAAATCATTTTGGTGCATCACCTACTTTAGAGTAGATTGTTTTCCTACAATCTTTCTCCCTTTTCATCCCCCTCCCCATTATATATATATATATATATATATATATATATATATATATATATATATTAGCACTTATTGGAACAAATTAGATGCATCAAAGGGAGCTAGCCCTTATGTAGAGACTCTCCCCTCTAGCTTTACCAATCCCATAGGTGAGAGGGGAGTTTCCATTATTGCGTGAAGAATGCAAAAGCTCAACCTCCTGCCAAGGGTGCAATCTTCTGCGTCAACAGGAAGTTTGCCTACTTATAATAATAAGAGAAAGTGAGTAAATAAAAATCCATTTTGATCTCTTAGGTTTTGTAAAAATATAGAGTGAAGCTAAGATTTAGTAAGGAAAAGCTACTGATTTTCTATAAACATAGGCATAAAGCAACTTTGGTAAAGTTGACATTTATCATGGTGAATATGTCAATTAGGTCGAGTGAAAATACTAAAATAGGCATAAAAATACTAAAATAGAGAGTAAATTCACATTGTGAATTCACTGTTATGTAGGAACAAAACCACTGATTCTATAAAGCTACCATTTAACAGGTCAAAGATGCCATTACAAATCCATCATTTATACAAAACTAAAGAGTGAAAAAGGACATGGAAATGGTGAAGCCATTGTTACATAGGGAAAAGCTATCATTTACCAAAAAAACATAATGGCATATATTTAATGGCTAAAACTCTAAAAATTAATAATTGAATGTACTTGTTAGTACAACTAAGAATATCATATCATTATCCTTAGCCATAAAATATGTGTGGTTCTGATAGGCATGCCATTATGTAACTTAAGTTTTTGAAGAGAAAATAATATTTATATTAGTAGTGTAAATGATAAAACATCAAGCATAACAATACACTAGGATGAAACACTCTTGCCTAACAACTAGGGAGATCATAACATAATAAGTAAGATCATAAAATATAGATAAATAAAATAAAAATTTCTTACCTCCTTTGTAAAATTTGATGATGACCTTTTGTCATAAAGATGTTCATGCTTGTCCTATTAAAATTTGAGTCGCTAGCAATGTTCTTTTATGGTGGTAGAATCTCTCTAATAGTCACTTGTGGTTTTGTGTGAAGTTTGGCATAAATTAGGCTTTATAATAGTACTCTCAAAGGATTCAAGAATTTATTCCTATAGAATAACCTTAAACATAAAAAATTGCTTGCATATTGTGTAGGCACTTGTATTTATAGCTCAAATAACTAACTTTAACCCTTAGTAGGTTAGGTTAAATTCTAACTTGGGTTGAGTCTAAATTAACTTAGGTTGAGTCAGTCTAACCCTGGATTGGGTCAAGGTACTCATAAAATCTTGACACCTCAATTTTAGATATTTGTGAAGCATGAAAACTCACTTTAGATATTTGTGAGGTGTGACTCATATTTTTAAATATTTAGGGAAAAAAAATCATTTTATTAGATCCTTTGACCTTTTGACTTCATATTTGGCTAAAAAATCCTTTTTTAGTAAATAAAATTCATTAATTTAATTTGGATTTTTTTTAAGCAAGTTAGTTAAGATTTGTAATGTAATTAATCTTGATTAGTGATTTTTGGCTTTTGGAAATTGTTTTAAATGTTATGAATTAATAGCTTGACAAGCCAAAAGTGTCAAATTACTAGGTCATAATTTGACTAGGGATAAAAATAAACTATGTTAGTGATGCATACAACATAATACACTAAATAAGATAGCCTCGTCATGTTTCTAAGAAATTAAATCCCTTACATGGATGAAATTGGGAAATTTAGGTGATTTCTAGGCTTAGATGTGTCATTTTCAAAAACATTAACTGAATCCTAGTTTAGGACAAAAATGGAAAAAATTAAGTGTCTATAAGAAATAAAAATTTATAGAATGCTAACACAAATATATATCTACTCCATATACTATGAATGAAGTCTATAAAATTTGAAACAATGTAAGTGTGGAGAACATGTTTCTATAACATACCCCCACTATAATCTAGATATGATAACTGGTTTAAGTGTGGATAAAATGTTTCCATAACATGTCCCCACTTAATCTAAGATTTAATAGAAAATGTGGAGGGCCAAAAATCACGTCATACCCCCACTGAATCTGTAAAATGTGTGCACTGATATAACTATGGAGGGCATGTTTTTATAACATGCCCCCACTGATATGGTCCCCCTTTGGGATAACTGGAATAGAATTTAGTGAGTCACCTTATCATAAAATTAAAATGCACCAATATTGTATATAAAGAGAGTAAGTAGAAATTGATTATAAATATGTGAGATATCTCATTAAAGTTTTTAATTGAAATATAACATTGTATTCATATTTTGATATAAGATCTAGGTAGAAACATAGTTTTAGGGGATTTTTAGTCTTTATCAAAAGTTTTATAAATTTGTATAATGTGAAAGGACTCATTTCCTATATCTTAATACAAATTATGATTTTGAATTTATACCACCGGTGTTCTAGATATGTGATATTTGAGTTGTTGTATAAGTCATATATTAGGAGTTTTGAATAGAAATTTCATTTCATTTGCACTTTGAACCTTTTAGAAATTTGAGCTCTAGGTAAAAATTTATAATGTCTTGTGAGATATCCACATGACCAATGTGATTTGATGTGCTCTTGACATCCCTAGGCAGAAAGGATTTTTATGAGCCAATCAACATGTTTACTTATAAATTTAGGGGTAAATTTTATTTTTTTCATTTTTAGTAAAAAATGTTTTTTATGGAATGAAAAACATTTATATTGAAGTTTTGGATAATATCATTAGTGCCTCGATTCTCATGTCCAAATTTAGATGAAAATATTCTAATTTTGTGTCATACACAAATGGTAACATCAAACACTATTATCCCTATTGTATTTCTAATTTTTAACTATAGAACATGGTTATTCTTGATCAAACTATAATGGTTAACACATGATTTTCATCATTTTATTGCATAGAAGGATATACATATTCGAGAGTTCTAACATGGGAGGAGTTGTTCCACTATAATATAGATATGCATGGATGTGGTTAATTAGGCCATTATAGATTAGGCTAGATTGGGGCATATGGCAAGATTAGGGTAGATTTCATATGACATACACCTAATTATAGATCTAACCAAGAGGTGGAACCCAAATATGTACACCTTATGGATCTAATAGGGGAGACAAGAGAAAAATTTGAGGATGTGTATCATATTTTCTAGTTTCCTACTAGAGTTGAGAGGCCACAATTTGTTGTGGTTGGTATTCATGACTATATACAATGGTTTCACATGTATTTCACTAGCCTAAAAGACTAGATGTAGAGCCCAATAACATGGTTTAGTTGGAGAAAATTATTATAGGTAATGTTTTATGGATGCATAAATTCATTTTTTATTGTTGGATTCATTTTTAGTGTTAAAGGGTGACAAATGGTGATTTCCTATTACATGTATCATATTATATGGTATATTAAGGTGGAAGATACCAAATATGTATGGGGTCATATAGTACTAACCCAATTATATATATACATTTATACATTATGTTAAGAGAACCATAATGGAGATATTGGAGCTAGGACCTTGATACATGTTTGAGCTTATGGGCATATTGTATTAATTTGGTTGATTGGTAGACCCTTAGTTGGGTGGTCCCATCCTCATACATTTACAAAATTATGGGTATTTCCCCATGGTATACTACACACCATGATGGTTTATCACACCATTTTAGATAGGTTGACATTATATTATTTTATATGGCATCCATACATGACATTTTTGTGATGGACATAGGATGTGCATGAGTTGTAGAGGATCCAAGTGAATGTGTAGTTGGTTGAATAATTATTCATGATATATGATATATTTCAATAAGATTATATACTATTATAGTTTGGTATAGGTTAGGGGCTTTATTCACCTCCATACCCATGGTATCATACAGTTAGGAGTGAGCCTATTACCAATGATAGGCTAGTGCCAACCCCTATGGATATGTCCCCTTGACCTAGTGATGAGAAAGATATCTTGTTTCCCTAGTTATGTTGGATGATGTGGGATGTATAGATGACTATTTTTAATGGTGGATAAAGGCATGTTGGCCAGTATTATTTCTAATTATAGTTACCCTACCTAATTCCATACCTAAGGCACAAAGAGGTGTTAGAAGAGATTGATGTGGTGGTTCTCCCATGGGACTAACACCCCTAGATGAGGTGGTGATCAGATCCACTTGTAAGTACTGTATTATGATTTTTACATTTGGTTGATATAGTATTTGATGTATTAGAAGTAGTTAATCTATATTTTATATGACTTATTTTTAGGCAATTAGGAGTGGTATACTATGATAGATCATGGTCATAAGACCTCACTTAGAATGTGCCCATGGATATATATGGTGAGGTTTTTATTGAGAGTTTGTCGATATTATGAGTGTGCATGAACCATTATTTTATCTTGTAGTGAGAGTAGTGGTTACATATCATATCACAACCACTAATCATGAGGAGCTATGTGTGTGTGTGTATACACACACACACACACACACACACACACACACACACACACACACACACACACACACACACACACACACACACACACACACACACACACACACACACACACACACACACACACACACACACACACACACACACACACACACACACACACACACACACACACACACACACAGCTCCTCATGATTAGTGGTTGTGATATGATATGCATTGATAGATAAGACATCCCCTATCATAATGCCAATGAGATTATGTATGTGTTGATTAAGTGATTTGACATACTACACCATGATAAAAATGAGATAATACATTATATAGGGTCATTTTAGGAGAGGGTATACAAGTTTTCTCAATCACATAGACCTAGGTTAGACCCTGGTGTATCCACCTTAAGAGAGGATAGAATGATTGATATGCATAGTGATAAAGAATATACACAAAAGGATATTTACCATAGTATGATTTAAGATTTTATTTGTATTAAGTTTTAAAAACTTTGATATATATGATGGTGTTATTTTCATATATTTTTCTTCACATGGATGTATACTTTTAGTTCTTTATTCATTGTGTATACTTTACTTGTAATTATTTGGTGTAATTTATATTTGGATATGATAAATTGCATGGTGATATAAAACATTTTTATTTAATTAAACTTGAAATTTAGTCATAATTAATCAACCATCATATGCAATTAAACCTAGTTGTAAATAAGAAAGATCAACTACATTGATAATGTGGTAATAGAATTCTGGTTTTTCTTTTGTCATTATAGTTAATGTATCTATAGAAATATATCATGAATATATATGTGATAGTTGAGGAATAGAAATATATTATGTCTATATGACCCCTCCATGTGTACCTATATTTGTATCCTAATCAACCAATGGTTCCTTAGTAGGATCAATGCATGAAAGATTAGTCTTGGTAGAGGGAACACTATGAGAAGGACTTATACTAGTGGTTGTCTTCTACAAAGGTCAATAGATAATCTATTACTCAAAAGGAGTAGCATGGGATGTACAAACCCTATTTTGGATGAATATTTTATTGTATAATACCAAATATAATTAAGGTACATGTGTATCCAAACTCTCCTAAAATGGAAATAGTAAATGCTTCCCCGTAGGTCTCTTTCACTAGGTCATGGTATACTATATACCTCATTGGTCATTATGTTTATTTTTCTAGTTAATGAGCCTTTTTTGGTTATGTAATAAGTTTTTATTAATGATAAATTATGTTGTTATTATGGTTTTATTCCTTGAAAAGTAGTGTAAGTGGATTTAGCATGAAAACATAACTTATTTAAAACGCGTCCATTGTATATATAGATTAAACAGTACATAAAAAATAATAAATAATGGTATATTATCAAGATGAAATTTTTAATAAAGTATTTAATTTATATTAAACCTACCTAAACTAATAAATTATTAAAAAAGAGTAAAATATGAGGGTTAAGAGAAATAACAGATGAGCCTAATTTGTAGGGGAAACAAATCTAATTCTCTTGAGTAGACGAGTTCATTAAGAAACTAATCTCTACATGGCCAACATAGCACATATAGGAACAAAGAAGGTGTAGGAGTCGGAATTTTTTTTTATCTATATGGAGGGAGGGAAGTAGAGCCACTATATACATGAGTATGAAATGGATATAAATTCATAAAGCTTTCAAATAAATTTAATTCATGAAGCATAAATTTAGGATTCATAAAATACTCAGGTGAATTAAGAAAATGTGTCCAAATATTCTTAGCTCATTAAAAATGGAAAAATATAACTAAGAAATTAGGAAAATGTATAAAATATGTTTGGCCCTCTACTCTATCTTCTAATTCTAAATGGACCAACCCTTTACAAAGCCACTTAGATGACTATATATAACATTTCAGATCTATTGACCAGAAGGGTTTCCTCCAAAAATTTGTTGAAGGTATTTAATTTGATTCAACCACTAGGGGTGAGGTGATTTTGAGTAAGGTAGGTTTCCTCAAGAACTAGAGGTATAAAATATTAATTTTAGTAGTTGGTTATTGTAAATTCATCATGAATAGTGAACTCCTCTCTTGTTTGAGTTAGCAAAAAAAAAACCATGCCAAAAAAATTTTAATAGGTTTTGTGTCTAGAATTTATGTTATTCAACCCTTTTATAATTATGGATAGGTGGAACCAGCATTCCATCTCCATAAACAACATGCAAAATGGATCTATGGTTCAAAAGTTATGACTAAAAAACCTTTTGGCACTATGCTTTTGCATGTGTAATTCTTCCATGTATTTTTGTTCCCATTTCAACATGAATTAAGTGGGGATGGTGGGTTCCATCATATTTTTAATTAAACCTCTCCATGTAGGTGTATCTCCTTTCTCACCCAATCCTCAGAAAAATGATAAGTGTCACATTTATAGAATATAAGTGAAACTATAATAAATGTGACATTTAAAGGCACCATAATTAAAACATGATATGATAGGTTTTTAATTTTTAAAAATATCCATGTGAGACCCATGTAATCATTAATTCACCAACATAATATTTTTGACACCACTAATGGTTCAAGAAAAAACCACCAAGGTGAAAGTTATGAGTAAAAATGTACTTCCATGTGGTTTGGTGCTTTGAGTGTGACATTGCAAAAAAAAATATTTTTCTTAACAACATTAATAAAAAAGTAATATATTAAAAATTTAAACACTTTCATACCATACCCAAAATTCATGTTAAACTTTTGTGTCATGCCTAACTTTCATGCTAGACTATCATGCTTAACTTGCATATCGTGCCCAACTTTCATATTGTTCCCACATTTGTATCATGCCCAACTTTCATGCTATACTTCTACTTCTGGCCTAACTTTCATGATAGTATTTAATTTTGTGCCCAATTTTTGTGCTATACTTTGTTTCCCAATAATAATGATATACTTTTGTGTCATGCCTAAATTTCATGCTAATCTTTCATTTCATGCCCAACTTTATTGCTAGACTTTTATTCCCAACTTCCATGTCATGCCAAAATTTTGAGTTAAACTTCATGTCACTCCTAAATTTCATGATAAAATTCCATGCCCAAATTTAATTTCATGCCAAAATTTTGTGTTATACTTTTGTGTCACTCCCAATTTTCATGCTAGACTCAGTGACCAAATTTCATGTTGGAGTTTCATGCCAAACTTTTTTGCTATATTTTCATGTTGTTCCCAACTTTCACGCTAGAATTTTGTATTGATTCTAACTTTTATGCCTAAAAAATAGAGGTCAAGAACTTATTTGGAGGATGTGTTGTATATAAAATATTATGACATAAATGTGATTGATGCAACAACATGGGTTTCAAGACATGAAAATACATGTAGACTAAGATATGGAAAAATCATGATCACACACATTATAAAAAAACTGACCATACAAATGCAAGGTGTGACCCAATAGAACTACAATAAGTAAGACTAGGATTGAAGAGAAAAGAGGTGCCCTAATTTTAGTATAAATTATGGCATGTTGTGTAAGTAATAAAAAATGGTGAATCTACTGAAAAATACTCCTAAGTATTTTCAAATTCAAGAAACATGTATATGTACTTAAAATATTTGGTTGCAACAACACATGGTACATGAACAAGTTCATGAAAGGGTAAGAGAGGAATGGTTGTAAAATTAAATTTAGTATTCATATTGACTAGTGTGTTCTTGTGAAAACATTCCCTTTCATGAAATTTATAGAGACTAGCTATTATATCCTAGATCATTGAGCTAGTGAATTGTACCCTAAGACTATTTCATGGGCATTACTCCACTACTATCCAGGTGTCTATAGCCCTGATGGAGATGTCTCTAATCCTACTCAAGGAATTTATCTACTAATATTTATATATCCATATCCCTAATAGATATTACATGAATCACAAAAAAATTGAGTTTTTTGGGTAATATATTTTCTTTTCTTTTTTATTTTCCATTTTTTTAGCATCTCAATTCTAAGTTGGGGACCACCATGGAAATCAAGTAGTTGAATTATATATTTTTCACTCTATACCTTGGCTGAAATAGTTTCACATAATCAAACCTAAAAATCATTAAAGTGTATTTTTGTGTGAGGTTTCAAGAGAATATCTTAAAAATTCAAATAGTTTACCCGCGCTTACAAACAAACATGAAAAAATTTAGAGCACATGCAATTGTGTAAACTTTTGAAACTAAACTTGTAGGTAGAATCTTGCATGATAAAATAGATAATTTTTAAGCACTAAAGCAAGATTATCTCTATTAAATATCATGCCCATATTTATTATCATGATCAATAAGTTTCCAACAAGACCAAAACAAAATCCATTTTTAAGTTATAAATTAAAGAAAATGACAAAATAAAAAAGTAACAAATGAAATATATACTAGTGTAAAACTACATACAAGACTAGGTAATGGCATACTTATGATTATGCTAATCTTTTATCTCATGCACATTATCCCATAGACTCTTATTTATGGTTTTTTCCCTCAACTTAATTAGTTTTTTATTATTAAATCTAGAAATGTATTTATGCTTAATTTTTAAGAAGCACTTGGGAGAATTTATAATAAATACCTCTACCCTTACATTGAATTTTAGTGAGGGATGGGGGTAGGTATCATCACATACTAGAGATATTGGAAGACCCAACCTCGTAAAAATGTATTCTTTGTGGCATATAATCACCAAGACAATTATTTCTTTCTCACTTTTTGATATGAATGTTATGATAACATCCTTATTATTATTTTCATCAATAATAGGGCATAGTATGTGGTCTTCCCATTCTAAGGATATTCTAAATTTATCATTAGTGGCTAAGGATTCATAGAGTTGCACTAAACCAAGGAATAATCAACTATACTTCTTGTTGGTTTTATTTCTTCATCTGGGCCATTAGGCTCATGATGTCTCATTTCAGGCTTGATCACCTCTAACGATTTAAGGAGCATGGGATTGTTGCAATCACATTCTTCATGTTCATCTAAGTGATTTAACTCTTTTTAGTATATGGGAAACAACATGATATTCATCTCCCTCATATAGGAAGTTAAACTACATGTGGATTTCTTATTTTTTATTTTTTATCTACCTTTAATGTTGAGGAGAGAGTTGAACTTCTATAATAGATTTTTTAATCCTCTTGACTTGACTCATTAAGTATAGTAATATAATCATATGTAAATAATGTTTTAGATGTATAAAATTCATCTTCTTCATATAAATTCTCTAACTCTTCTATTTCATCTTTAGGCTAATTCTAAGAGATTTTTTATTCTTATTACATAGATAGTTCACTAATTCTCAAATTATTAGGGACTAGGTTATGTGATAAAAATGCTTCTGACTCATCATCACCACTACTCTCTTGGAATGGTTCTTAACTACTGAATAAAACATTCTCGATTAACATAACTACCTCAACACTTGTCCCAGTTATGCACTCATAGACCCTAAGTTGTGAACTTGGGAATGTAGTCTCATAGGTCAACCCATACATTTCTTCTTGGGGATCTCTGAAGACAAATGAAAATTTTTTAGTAAAAACACCAAAATATGCTTGATCAATAGAACAATTTCAAATGAATTATTGATTATACATAGAATTATCATATTTATATGCATTCAAATTAACAATTATGTTCTCATTCATAACTAGGAGGTTGGATTGATTGTAATCCTAAGACAATGCTTCATTATAAGACACAAATTAGTCTATAAGTTGAATTATAAGAAGGTGTGCCAAATTATTTTGGGTTTAAATTGTCCTGATGAGTAAAATGGGTAAGTGCCATAAGAATGAGGTATTTATTATTGTTCAATTATGAATGCTTCTTTTTAAGTCAATGCCAAATGTGTGAGAGTGGATGGAGTTATATGGATAAGAATAGTAATTATTGGATCTAATATTCTGAGATAAAATTCAATGGTGACTACTTCCATTTACAAGAATGGGTCTTTCAACCTCTTATGTAACTGATGTAAGTGAATGTTGAATGTGATCATGGGTTCATTAGGCTCCATATAGGCTATAATAAATTGGTATTATGAGGTGGAAGGATAAATTGGTATATTGAAATTATTAACAAATATATTATTAAATATACCCCATGAGGTGATGCACCCCATCGATAGGTTGAGATACTAAACATAAGCATCTTCATCTAGATAATAAGGAAACAAATGAAAAATGACATCTTCATGCTGGATTTGAGTCTTGATAATGGCCTCTTTAGAGGCTTAAATGTGCTCTTTTTCAATCTAAATCTCACCATGTATGTATTTTGGATAGAATTTATCAAAATTATTTTAAAAAGTCGTGAACAATACTTGGAATACTCACAGGGCATCCACTTCAACCTCACCAAGCAAAATCCATTTATTGGTTTAAATCCTTATAGTTTGATAATTAAGCATTAAAAATGGCATGAGAGGTCTAAACTATAGGTAGTAATATCATAACCAATCATAAATATAGAAATATTCCTAGTTACCCTCATATCACTAATCTATTAATAGGTCATTTGACATGTCCTACCAAATTTAGGTAGGGGACAAGTGTTCCCAACCTCTCTTGAAAAATAAACATGAAATGCTTCCCCCAATGTCTATTTCACTAGGTCATGGTATACTAGATACCTTAGTAGTCATTATTTTTAATGTTATGGTCAAGGGGCCTCTGTTGGTTTTGGAATAAATTTGGATAAATGTTAAATGATGTTGGTCTTGTGTTTTATTTCCCAATAAATATTTGCAAGTGGATTTATCATGAAAATTTAAAACATGTCCATCACATATATAGATTCAAAAATACATAGAAAATTATAAACAAGGGTTCACTATTAATTTGAAAATTTTAATCATAGATTACATTCATATTAACCTACCTACACTAACAAATTATTTAAAAATAAGAGAAAAATATGAGGGTTAAGAAAAATAAAAGATGAGCCTACTTCATAGGGGAAACATGTATGATTATGTTGAGCTGATGATTCCCTTCATGAACTAATCACTCTGTGTTCATCATAGAAAACTAGGGAAAAAGAGGATGAAAGATTCTAAGGATAAAGTTAGATATTCAAAGAGATCAAAATAAAGTCACAATATACATGAGTAGGCAATGAACATCATTTCACAAAGCTTTCAAATATAAGATAATTAATGAAGCATAAATTTAAGATTAATCAAATACTTAGGAAACTTATAGAAATGTTTCTAAACAACCTCATCTCATGAAAAGTGGAAAAATAAAACTAATAAATTAGGAAATTTTATAAAAATATGTTTGGACCTCAAATCTATCTTATAATTCTAAATGGACAAGCCCTTTACAAAGCCACTCAATTGGTTATATATATGATATTAGATCTACTAACCAAAAGGGTTTCCCCTAAAATTTATTGAAGGTATTCAATGGGATTCACTCATCAAGGGGGGCTCTATAGGAAGATAGGTTTCTCCAACACTATAATTAGGAAACATTAATTTCAATATCTAGTTGTTGTTAACACATTATGAACATTACACTCCCATATTATTTGAGCTAGCAATAACAAAACCATGCCATGAAAAATTTGAACATATTTCAGTTCATAAATGTATGTAAATATGGACTTATATAATTATTAATATGGTGTAACTATCTTTTCAATACCATAAATGACATACAAAATGGATCAACGGCTCAAACGGTATGGTTAAAAAACCAAACAGTACTTTGCTTCTACATGAGTTACTCTAAATGTGTAATTATTCCATGTATGTTGGTGCCCATTTAAAAATGAATTAAGTGGTTATTATGGGTCTTTTAATCTATTGAAATAATCCTCTCCAAGTGGGGGTGTCTCATTTATTTCCCAATCCTTAAAAATAAAACTAATAAATGTCATAGTTCCCAAAAATTAAGTGAAAGTATTAGAAATATGACATTTTAAGGCACCATTTATTAAAACATGATATGACATGTTTTAAAATTTAAAACTTATGCATGTAAGACCAATTCCATTATGAATTCACTGACATCATATTTTTGACACCACTAATACTTTAGAAATGAAACACCAAGCTAAAAGTTATAATTAAAAATGTATTCCCATGTGGTTTGGTACTTTAAGGAGGACACTCTAAATAAAAAATTAAATTTGTAAAAAATAATAAAAAATAATATATTAAAAAATTTAACAATTTTGTGTCATTCAAAACTTTCATCCTTGTGCCCAGCTTTCATGACAAAATTTTATGTCGTGCCTAAATTTTTATGCCAAAATTTCATGCCACTCCCAACTTTTGTGCCATACTTTCATTCCCAAATTTCATGCTAGACTTTCATGTCATGCCAAAGATTCATGCCAAACTTTGGTGATAAAATATAGTTCCCAAATTTCATGCCCAACTATAGTTGCCATACTTTTATGTCATACTTCTATGCCACACCCAACTTTCATGCCATACTTTCATGTTAGACTTTCATGCCTACAAAATCAATGTCAATAACTCATTTTTAGGATAAATGTTATATAGAAAATTTTATGGAATAAAAGTGGTTGATGAAATGATAATGGTTTAAAGACATGAAAATTTAATCATACAAAGATATGGAAAAATAATGACCATGCACAAGATAAAATAACTAGGTGTGCAAATGCAAGGTGGGACCCTACTAGACCACAAAAAACAAAACTAAGATCAAATCAAAAATATATACCCCAATTTTGATATAAGTTAGGGCATGTTTTGTAATAAAAAACACATCTTAAAATAACCTATGGAATAAGTGGTGTAAATGTATATATATGTATCTTTTCTAAATATAGTAAGTCCCTGATTTGTCAACTATGTAAGAATTTGCTCAAGAACAAAACAATCATTACCTCCATGCCCATTTATACTATGATAAATGAAAAAATATTTTACTTTTAAATTTTAAAATATTTGTCATGAGTAATGAGAATTGATGAGTAAGGTTTATCATCTATTTATCCAATAGTATACATAATATAACATGTGGTGTATCTCAATACCAATATAACTGAAGTGCATGCCTTTTTTGTAAAAGCATATGGTTCTACTATAAGATGTAATATGTAAATATGTTCATTTATTTTATTTAATACTTTCACTTTTTGTTATTTGGTATTCTCTGATGATTATGGATTAGGTTTTTGAAGTGGTTCATGGACCTTCTTGGGTTACATATTTTGTTTTAAATCATTATTTTTATCATCTTTTCCTTGATGTGGAAAAATATGTAATATGGTTTTGGTATTCATTAGAGAACATGCTTATTTATGCACATCCAAATATAGGAAATTTTATTTCTCTAAGTGGAGAAAGAACACCCCTACTAAATTTAAACTGCACTTACGAATTTGAGTGGTATATTTTAAAGAGTATAATATATCCTTAAATATGATAGCATAGTCTTCGATGGATTAATATTCATTTTGTATTAATACTTTCAAATGATATAATGGTAGCTTAGGTAGGGTATATCGATGAAAATTGGATAATAAAACATCTTCAAGTTTTTTGAAGTTGATAAGGAACCATTTGGGAGGCTATAAAACCAATCAATATCTTTTTGAGTTAAACTTCAACGTAAAGCCTTTAATGGTAAGTGTTCATCCTTAGCCCAATGTTAAAAGGAGTGCATATATTATTTAAAATGAGTATTTAGATCCCTTTGACCATTGAATGAGGATAACTTAGGCATGTTAAAGTTTTAAGTATAATGATATTCAAAAATATCTTGATTAAGATGTTATTCTTGTAATATATTATTCTCAAAGGTAGCCTCATGAGAGGAAAATTAAAACTTAAGGTTATTCACTTGTTATTGAAGATAACACATAGTATTCATGATAGAGAGTATATCACAATTATATATTGATAAAGAGTTATAATTTTGCTTAAAGGTTGAAAACTACCACTCATATGAAACATAGGAATGATAGATTCTTTTCCACTCATAAAATAGGATCATCACATGGTTTTGCAATATTTAGTAAAGTGGAAACTATATTATTTTGAATAACATAAATTTTGATATAATTATCATTTTAAGGTGTTACGTTACTTTAAATTTCATAACATACAATAGGAGTAAGAAAAATAATTGTTACTTTTTAGTAGAAAATGTGAAGGACGATGAAAAAAACATTTTATACTTCATTTGAAATATTTAGAGAGGAAAATATGAATTTTTCACTTTCATTTGCACTTTCCAAATAAGTAATATAAAATTCAATACTAATTTCTTATTTTGGTATATCATTATCATATGAGAAATAGAAATTTAATGTAATATTTTCTTTTTATCATGCAATGTACTTTCTATTTTCTTTGATTTATAGGACTTGAGTTTAAAAATAGAAGAATAAAATTATTTGGTAATTTAACTATATCTCTAAATAATGTATCTATAGATGATATTTATGTATTATATATCACCTCAATATTATACACTTGGTGAAATTAGACCTTGGCAGTTCATCTTAGTTCTAGACCTTTCCCACCTCTATAAGTCTTCTATTTGCTATATATTTTGTCATTTAGCCTATCTCTTAGTCTAATATGTCTTATGTTGATGAACCAAACCTTTTATCTTGTCCAGAATGCTTAAAATGTACTTATCTTCCATTTATTTAATTTTTGAACCTATACCTACTTTCCTGCTCCTTGGACATTAATGTTTGGGATAGACACTACCATTGGCATTAGTGTCCTAACTTGACACAAGTGTCAAATACCCTAAAGTCATCTATTTTTTAAATTAAAAATATCCTAATGGTTAGTATAAGTGCATTAATATGATTTAGTTATCTAAAATGATTGCTAGAAATATAATATCAATCCTCACTCATTCCTCACTTGGGAAAACCTAACAACATGGGAATAATACCTAGTATTCTTACTAGAAATCCTTCAAAAGACACTCAGTTGAAAAAAAAAATCACTATTTCCATACCATACATAAGAACAACACATATATAGGTTTGAATTACTAAATAATAATCCTAAGATCTTGATTTTTCAAGTTATAAGATAGGTCACTTCTATACTTATTCTGCACATATTGCATGATTCACACACAATCCAATACATAGGAGAGAACTACATTAGTCTAAGGCCCTCTTCTGAGTATTGGCTATGTAATAATCACTCACTAATAGAGAGGTATTTGTATATATATTGACACCATGATATCACTGACCCATTTCCTCCCAAAGTTCATAATGAAGATAAAGAACCAGAGTTTTCACATTTCATGATGAGTGATAGTATATGACCCAAATCTAAATACACTAAAGTGAAGGTGAATTCATACCAAGAATTTTCCATTTGGTCATATTCTTTTCTAATATGTATTTCATGCATGACACACATATCTAACCTAGATAGTATAATTGACACAACCATCCTAGTTTGATATTAGTTTCTAGAGGTTTAAAACCATCTAATCTAGAATGTGATTATTGTCATAGAATATCCTTCTAACCTACTTTCTACATTTTCCATACCTAGCACTATGTTAGCATCATAACTAGTTAAGTATATTACTTCTTTGTCATTTCCATGAATAGCTTAGTTATATTTTATATATTTAGCCTATTCTTAGCATATGAAATTTAGTGTATGTTTATATCTTAGTTTAGCACCTAATTGGCATGTTTTAGATCTAATTTTCACCATTGTGCAATATCATTTCTATATTCTTAACCCTATCTACTCAAGATAGTATCCTCATCTATTTCAAGGTTAAACATTTTATGAACCTAATGTGAACATAAAACCCTACATAAATTAGGGATATCTATTCTTTCTAATTATTATAATTTGTTGTAGATTTTAAATTTTCATTTGTGAAGTAATGGAAAATGTTAATGCAAAACTTTGATTCTACATGGAAGATAAAGAATTATTGATTAATCATCTCAATAATAATAAGAGCTTAATGGATGAATTTTTGTATGTTACAAGAGATGAATTAAGTAAACAAGATAAAACTAAAGTTTCCTCATGTAGTGATGGTGAATATTTATAGGGTATTATAAGTGAGACCATATATATCAATCCACCTACATATATTGAAGGCATACATTATGTCTTCCAATAATGTAGGAACATCAGTACCTTTGATACATATTGGTATATTTTAAATGTTTTATGATCATAGGAGGTATATAAGACTTAATCATGAGTGTTAAGTCCTTGTCAATATTGAATTAGGGTCTTTTTGGCATTTTTTGGCCAAAACCTTTGATTTGAATTTCCAAAACTTCATGTCAAGTCTAGGAGGCTTCAACCTTGTATAAATAAGTCTCAATGTTTTATTTTGTGTGGTTAGCTTTTAATAAGGGGTTAAGAGTGTTCAATCCATAAATTATGCACATGATAATTCATCTTAATGGGTATGATAGTGATTAGGTAGTTTGCATTCTCCTAATGTACTTGTAGGGAGTTAGAAGTTAGTTAGGATAGTTATATAGAAATAAAGGAAATTTTAAATGTATGTTTAGTAAAGAGATTCAAGAGTAATGGGAGTGGATCAGAAGTTAAAAGGAATATTACTCAACATGAATAGATAGTTGTGATATTGAAGACAAATCTATTGATAATCCTTGTATCAACTATGTATAAAAAGATAGTGACTGTACAAATAGAGTGTATTAATAAAACTTTTAAAAAATGTATTTTAGTGTCATTTTGATATCATTAGTAATTCTAATTCCTTGTGTGTTTATAATTTATTTAATTATATGAAGTTTCTTTCATGTGTATGGACAAGAGATTCAAGACAGATTGTGTATTCTGTATTGCTACATCCTATGTGTTGAAGATTGAGAGGACGTGAGAGTTTCAAGAGTATAATTTATTTATAGACATTTAAAAATTGTGATAAATTGATTAAATTACCTTAAAATTTTCTAATAACCCTTAAAAAATGTTATTTGTTGTCTTGGATGAATATTTGTTGATAATAATAGACACAAACCTTGTATTGTCTATAAGATGTAATCATGAGTTTTAAGTATACATTCTTGAGAAAATGTTCATACATGAATTGGAGTGCACATTCAAAAATAATATTGTTAAGTTGTATTTAAAATATTATTAAGGTTATTTCTATGACTAAAAGTTATTTTAAAACATACTAGCCCAATAGATAACTATGTATCCATACACATTCAAGCAGGATTTTGTTAGAAATGTTTATCAAAGGGTTCATACTCAGTAAGTGTTGATTGAGAAAGGTGTGTAAAAATATTTTAAATGTTATTAAACCCTTAATAATTTTTATAATCCATTTTATAACCTTGGAGATCAAAAAACACCCTCTTATGCCTACATAGTCAGGAATAACCCTGTTTCTAGGGTTTCAAAACAAAAATTAGATTTATAGCAGTTTGGACCAGTGAAAAAACATAGATCTTTGTGAAAATATTTTGAATCATTTACTTTAATATATTTTCAAGTTTTTTTTCTTGTATGAAAAGTGTAAATACATATATTGATGAATATATATGTTGTAATTTGAAAGTGGCCTAATAGGCCCAAACTGAGAGAAAAATTAGCCTAGAAAAGTGTTCAAATAGTGGAATGAGCCCAATAAACTGAGTAATTGAAGAAGAGGATAAAGGGTATTTTAAAATTATTGTATTTTTCCAAGGTTAGGATGTATTCATCTATACAAAGAAGATAAGGTAAGAAAAAGGCTAGTAGATAAAGCCTATGACATAGTAAAAAGTAAAGGTAAGAGATAAGATTTATTTTAAATGTTTGTGGACTAAAAGGGAGGAAAAATAATACCTATGGAGTATTTTTTGGATTAAAATAACTTGTATAGAGATAGAGGAAACTTATAATGAGTTTTGAGCCAAGTTGCTACGCCATTAAGTCAAAGAAAGGTGATAGAAAGACTAGTATGTGAATGCAATCAAGAGTGAGAGGGAAATCATGCAATGGGTTGAAGGTAAGTGAGTGAATATTGATTTCAATAATACATAAGTTATCTAAGAGGACATAGATCTTTAAGAAGAGAGACATATTTTTTTAAACCAACAAAAAGGATTAGAGCTAGGTTACAGAGGTAAGTGTTTGTGAATGTGTTTCTAACAAATAAAGATAAAATTGATGATGACCTATAAATCATTTGGTATCAGATCAAAAAAAATTGTGGTAAGGTATTGTTTTGATTTTTGAAATTTTTGGTTATATATGCATATAGTTTATGTTGAGTAGATATGAAAATTGTTTGGGATGTTGTGAGATTGCTAATGCAAGATATAAGAAAGAGTGAAGTGGGTGTAGGTATATGAGTGAGAGGTAGAAATAGTTGAGATAAATAAGAGAGGTATGGCAAAGCCCTTAATCCAAGATTCTTAGAGAGAGAAAGAGTTAGTTACATCTAAAGAAATTAATCTCAAGAAGAGAGCTTGAAGATAGAGATAAAAGAGTCCCAAGTGAAGATAAGAAAGAGATAGACTCTGAGAGAGAGAGAAGAGAGAGAGAGAGAGAGAGAGAGAGAGAGAGAGAGAGAGAGAGAGAGAGAGAGAGAGAAGAGAGAGAGAGAAGAGAGAGAGAGAGAGAGATAGAGAGAGAGAGAGAGAGTGAGAGAGAGA